>OY759271.1:36479526-36504526 GCA_963662155.1 Lamellibrachia columna | reverse complement strand
CTCTAGTTTTATGTCCTTTGATTGTTTCCAATCTAGCCTATTTACAATGTATGACATAGAACTTGCTGCTTCTTCTCATCGTGTTCTGTAACTGTCTTTGTTGTTCCGCTCTTGGTAGAACCTCTTCCTTTGTAATGTATCGAAATATTTTGTATTTTCCAGAGGAACAATACTTCTATTGCTGCTAATCAAAAATTTGCAGAAAACACTACTAGCAATATCTCAATCTTCATAAACATTCAGTATTAAAAATAATCTACATGGTCTCATAATATTAGTCTCCTGCTCTCTAGTGGTGTCAAATCACATTATTTTAGGCATCTTTATTAACTATCATCCTCGCTAGCCAGGGGTGGTTGTAATACTTCAGTACCCCTGACAGATGTTGAAACGTGGATTTGTCAGTTTATCCCACGCCATATGTGGATGTAGGCTGAATCATTTGTACTTTGACCCAATTCATGTCTTGGTCGACGTATATTTTGTATTCTCGAGAGGAAAAATACTTCTATTGCTGCTAATCAATCCTCCGTGTGCTAGTTTATTGTCCAGGTTTTACTCCCATGTAACAGCGTAGACCACACATAGTAACTGATACTTTTATCCTGATCTGCAATTTTATATTTCTGTTCTACTAGACTATTTGCCTATATAAATATGTTTCAAACACCAACGTTTTGCTGGCTGACACAAAAAAGATTCGTGTATGCAAGGTTATCTGTCGGATGCTAGTTTGGGCCGGATTTAAGGCAGGTCAATGTTCGCTGCATGGCGTCCCAACGGAATCGGTGAAGCGCCGATGTCAGGGTTGGTTCGAAACACATCTCTAGCTGAACCGTAATAGTGGTGGCGCATGTGCAATGGACACTTCCGAGTGAATTAAGTGGAATATCGATATCGATACCTGATGATGCTGAGCTGAGAATCTCGCGCGCGTAATCGACGGATTCGTAAAACAACAACATCAGCGACCAAGACGACAGCGGCGGTGGCGGCGGCGGTGGCGGCGGCGGCGGTCGTTTTGTCCGCAGCGCTTCAGCGGCACCATCGGGCAACAGCGGCAGAGATTCTTTCGCGCGCCAGTGTGAGTTGGCACAAGGCCTACCTAAAGCAGACGTTCGGCCGAATGCGCGTAAGCGGAACGTGTCGGGCGACACATCCCGTGATCGGTGCATCCGGATAATCCTGGACGCCAGTGTGGAATTCGTCAAACCCTTGGGAGTCCAGTTCCGACACGATTTAGGATTGAGACAGTTCGACGTAGACGACTGGAGTCCGTCGATGTGGTAGCGAGTTTAACATTCCGTGTGGCCATTGCTACTTCTGCTGCCGGCGACAAATTATGAGTGTTGTCCAAGAACTCTGCACACGATGAACGCCGATGGAGGCCCTCACAGGTTGGTTATGGATTAAATTTATTCATTTATCCACAATTGTCTCAGTGATACATTACTCTTCAACAAGTCTGCAACAAGTCTTCAACAA
Organism: Lamellibrachia columna; assembly: GCA_963662155.1. Taxonomy (NCBI): domain Eukaryota; kingdom Metazoa; phylum Annelida; class Polychaeta; order Sabellida; family Siboglinidae; genus Lamellibrachia; species Lamellibrachia columna. The sequence goes on along the minus strand of OY759271.1, from coordinate 36,503,041 downwards.
ACCAGGTTCGTTTTCTATGTAAAATAAGGCCCTTGAGCAATGGAATTCAGTATTTAAAACGAACCCTACATTTCGATTTTTTAATAATGTTTTCCGCTTCCTAGCTACAGGTTTTGGACAATACTAAGAAACAAGTTTGGAATATATGAACTACAATTTCATCGCATATTTACGTATTCTGTGGATGATGTTTATATTACGTTACCCGCATCTGTACTGTTTTCAAGAAATCGACTTGTAAATAATCTACAGAGAAAACGATAACTTGTCCAAACCACGTCGTAATAAGGCCCGCAAGACGCATAGGAGGTCCACGTCGACAAGCCAAACGACAGTATGACTGATCAACGGAAAGACCCGTACGTGTGTATATATTCCAGCTGGTTCTACCGCATAGCGGTTGCATATCTTTCTTTCTCAATCACGCCCGAACCCATGCTATCACTGTCACAAGAAACGCGACGCGCACGGAGAGAATGGGAGAATGAGAAGTTGAAGAAATGACAAACAAAATAGTTGTTTACATAGCGCGTGACAAATATTCGTAATACGCGCTGGTGCGTGTGTGCCTGTGTGTGCCTGTGTGTGCCTGTGTGTGCCTGTGTGTGTGCGTGTGCTTTCCGCAAGGGTTCCTTTGCTTGACTGTTCCGTGGTCGTCCCGTATCGACGTGTCGCGTGCTCAGACGTCCCGGCTGCTGCCGACATCGATCTGTTGCCGCTACTGGCTTATTTTCTACATGTGCAAATCAATTTACGTCGCTGCCGGGCCCAGCCAAAACATTGCAATAACGTTGCGAAAACGACCGTTTGTGTGTGCGTGCGTGCGTGCGCGCGCGTGCGTGACTGCGTGTGCGCGCGTGTGTGCGTGCGTGACTTTCATTTCGATAGGGATTAACACACTCACTTTCATTTAAGAAACACATTATATTTTACATAATCGTTGGCATCATCGTCATCATCAGCAGCACCATCATGAACATAAATGTAGTAATGGCATTGTCGACAGCTCCGTACGACTACAGCTAATGGGGTATGTCTAACAGCATCAATGTAGCTATACTGTAGTCGCTATTTCGTGGAGAGAAAGAGTCAAGTTTCAACAGGATAATGCAATCGACAACAGTTAGTATTATCGATACGACGTCGGTTCTCTCATGCCTGCCGACCATTAGGATCGACTATGGCCTACTAAATTCGAAGTTATGACTTGTTTATCGTAGATGCTTGGCACAAATGTTATTCGCTAAAAAAAGGTAAAAAGCATTCGTTGGAAAACAGCTGAAGTGTATGATCAATTCAAATTTGATTTGCTGTGGGTTTAGGCAATTACTGATGTGGCGTCTGCTGTTGCGCTTGGTGTGCACGAACTGAACTGATGGTGTGCACAAACTGAACTGATGGTGTGCACGAATTGAACTGATGGTGTGAACGAACTGAACTGATGGTGTGAACGAACTGAACTGATGGTGTGAACGAACTGAACTGATGGTGTGAACGAACTGAACTGATGGTGTGCACGAACTGAACTGATGGTGTGCACGAACTGAACTGATGGTGTGAACGAACTGAACTGATGGTGTAAACGAACTGAACTGATGGTGTGAACGAACTGAACTAATGGTGTGAACGAACTGAACTGATGATATGCACGAACTGAACTGATGGTGTGAACGAACTGAACTGATGGTGTGCACGAACTGAACTGATGGTGTGAACGAACTGAACTGATGGTGTGAACGAGCTGAACTGATGGTGTGAACGAACTGAACTGATGGTGTGAACGAACTGAACTGATGGTGTGCACGAACTGAACTGATGGTGTGCACGAACTTAACTGATGGTGTGAACGAACTGAACTGATGGTGTGAACGAACTGAACTGATGGTGTGCACGAACTGAACTGATGGTGTGCACGAACTGAACTGATGGTGTGCACGAACTGAACTGATGGTGTGAACGAACTGAACTGATGGTGTGAACGAACTGAACTGATGGTGTGAACGAGCTGAACTGATGGTGTGAACGAACTGAACTGATGGTGTGAACGAACTGAACTGATGGTGTGCACGAACTGATCTTATGGTGTGCACGAACTGAACTGATGGTGTGCACGAACTGAACTGATGGTGTGAACGAACTGAACTGATGGTGTGAACGAACTGAACTGATGGTGTGAACGAGCTGAACTGATGGTGTGAACGAACTGAACTGATGGTGTGAACGAACTGAACTGATGGTGTGCACGAACTGAACTGATGGTGTGCACGAACTGAACAGATGGTGTGAACGAACTGAACTGATGGTGTGAACGAACTGAACTGATGGTGTGCACGAACTGAACTGATGGTGTGAACGAACTGAACTGATGGTGTGAACGAACTGAACTGATGGTGTGAACGAGCTGAACTGATGGTGTGAACGAACTGAATTGATGGTGTGAACGAACTGAACTGATGGTGTGCACGAACTGAACTGATGGTATGCACGAACTGAACTGATGGTGTGAACGAACTGAACTGATGGTGTGAACGAACTGAACTAATGGTGTGAACGAACTGAACTGATGGTGTGCACGAACTGAACTGATGGTGTGCACGAACTGAACTGATGGTGTGAACGAACTGAACTGATGGTGTGCACGAACTGAACTGATGGTGTGCACGAACTGAACTGATGGTGTGAACGAACTGAACTGATGGTGTGAACGAACTGAACTGATGGTGTGAACGAGCTGAACTGATGGTGTGAACGAACTGAACTGATGGTGTGAACGAACTGAACTGATGGTGTGCACGAACTGAACTGATGGTGTGCACGAACTGAACTGATGGTGTGAACGAACTGAACTGATGGTGTGAACGAACTGAACTGATGGTGTGAACGAACTGAACTGATGGTGTGAACGAACTGAACTGATGGTGTGAACGAACTGAACTGATGGTGTGCACGAACTGAACTGATGGTGTGAACAAACTGAACTGATGGTGTGAACGAACTGAACTGATGGTGTGCACGAACTGAACTGATGGTGTGCACGAACTGAACTGATGGTGTGCACGAACTGAACTGATGGTGTGAACGAACAGAGCCACGTGAGGCTTCAACTAAACATCCAATGGGGAACGGATATTCGTGTTTATTGTGTCACGTAAACTACGGGTATGCCAGCTAAGCAGATTGTATGGCGCCTCCTCTTTGTAGTTGCATAGTTTAAGACGCCTGTAGGACGGTACTGTAAGAGAAAATTTATTTGACAAACGCTTGAGAAGCCTCTTGACACCGTCTTGTCTACGTCAACTTGCGGACGACCAAACACGGGTCAAATTACACTGATATCATCATCGTTATAAATGTATTCCATCAGTAAAGGTACTAATGAAATGCTGACATATGAAAGAATTAATAAATTACTCAAAATGCAATTGAACGGACATTTCTATAGATTATGCAGATACTGTTGCAAATAAAAGTAGAGTGATTATCACGACATATGTCCATCTAAAGCAAATATAATGCTTAGTTCACCTACCACCAGTGGAATGTTTTATTTTAAATATAAAGTTGTCAGATATCTCACAGATGAAACATTGTCGGACGCTCAATGACTCGGTGGCTTCCTTGTCAACTTTCCATCTAGATAGGTTGCGTCCTCTCAGTGACAATCGTGTATCTTGTGATATCATTTTGCGGATGATTCACTGCGTTTCCATGACGACATCACTCGTCCAGATAAATTAACACATATATCATAGTGTTATCATCGTTTCTTTATCCACCATTGCGGCTAATTGCACTGATCGATATCTGGACGTTCTATGCTGCCTCTCCAGCGACCGTTCACAGTTGTGCTTCCGTTATAACGGTGTCAGGTAATGTTCTTGATCTACTTGATATTTTACCGCGTAATTCAATTATGGTTGCTACAGGCGCTGCTGCCCTGAGCCGACATGTTTTCTTTGAAATTGTACAGATGAAACTCCACACTGACAAAACAGTAATCGACAATTGCACGGAAACAGAACTTGGACAGTGGCGATTGTTTGGTTAGTCTGTACGGGGACAGTGGAGATTGGTTGGCTAGATAGAACGGGGATAGGGAGATTGGTTGGGTAGATAGAACGGGGACAGGGAGATTGGTTGGGTAGATAGAACGGGGACAGTGGAGATTGGTTGGGTAGATAGAACGGGAACAGTGGAGATTGGTTGGATAGATAGAACGGGGACAGAGAGATTGGTTGTCCAGATAGAACTGGGACAGTGGAGATTGGTTGGGTAGATAGAACTGGGACAGTGGAGATTGGTTGGCTAGATAGAACTGGGACAGTGGAGATTGGTTGGGTAGATAGAACTGGGACAGGGAGATTGGTTGGATAGATAGAACGGGGATAGTGGAGATTGGTTGGCTAGATAGAAAGGGGACAGTGGAGATTGGTTGGGTAGATAGAACTGGGACAGTGGAGATTGGTTGGATACATAGAACTGGGACAGTGGAGATTGGTTGGATAGATAGAACGGGGACAGTGGAAATTGGTTGGCTAGATAGAACTGGGACAGTGGAGATTGGTTGGCTAGATAGAACGGGGACAGTGGAGATTGGTTGGATAGATAGAACGGGGACAGTGGAGATTGGTTGGCTAGATAGAACTGGGACAGTGGAGATTGGTTGGCTAGATAGAACGGGGACAGTGGAGATTGGTTGGATAGATAGAACGGGGACAGTGGAGATTGGTTGGCTAGATAGAACTGGGACAGTGGAGATTGGTTGGCTAGATAGAACGGGGACAGTGGAGATTGGTTGGATAGATAGAACGGGGACAGTGGAAATTGGTTGGCTAGATAGAACTGGGACAGTGGAGATTGGTTGGCTAGATAGAACGGGGACAGTGGAAATTGGTTGGATAGATAGAACGGGGACAGTGGAGATTGGTTGGATAGATAGAACGGGGACAGTGGAAATTGGTTGGCTAGATAGAACTGGGACAGTGGAAATTGGTTGGCTAGATAGAACGGGGACAGTGGAGATTGGTTGGATAGATAGAACGGGGACAGTGGAAATTGGTTGGCTAGATAGAACGGGGACAGTGGAGATTGGTTGGGTAGATAGAAGTGGGACAGTGGAGATTGGATGGATAGATAGAACGGGGACAGTGGAGATTGGTTTGCTAGATAGAACTGGGACAGGGAGATTGGTTGTCCAGATAGAACTGGGACAGTGGAGATTGGTTGGCTAGATAGAACGGGGACAGTAGAGATTGGTTGGGTAGATAGAACTGGGACAGTGGAGATTGGTTGGATAGATAGAACGGGGACAGTGGAGATTGGTTGGGTAGATAGAACTGGGACAGTGGAGATTGGTTGGATAGATAGAACTGGGACAGTGGAGATTGGTTGGATATATAGAACGGGGACAGTGGAGATTGGTTGGCTAGATAGAACTGGGACAGGGAGATTGGTTGTCCAGATATAACTGGGACAGTGGAGATTGGTTGGCTAGATAGAACGGGGACAGTGGAGATTGGTTGGATAGATAGAACGGGGACAGTGGAGATTGGTTGGCTAGATAGAACTGGGACAGTGGAGATTGGTTGGCTAGATAGAACGGGGACAGTGGAGATTGGTTGTCCAGATAGAACTGGGACAGTGGAGATTGGTTGGCTAAATAGAACGGGGACAGTGGAGATTGGTTGTCCAGATAGAACTGGGACAGTGGAGATTGGTTGGCTAGATAGAACGGGGACAGTGGAGATTGGTTGGATAGATAGAACGGGGACAGTGGAGATTGGTTAGATAGATAGAACGGGGACAGTGCAGATTGGTTGGCTAGATAGAACTGGGACAGTGCAGATTGGTTGGCTAGATAGAACGGGGACAGTGGAGATTGGTTGGCTAGATAGAACGGGGACAGTGGAGATTGGTTGGCTAGATAGAACGGGGACAGTGGAGATTGGTTGGGTAGATAGAACGGGGACAGGGAGATTGGTTGGATAGATAGAACGGGGACACGGAGATTGGTTGGCTAGATAGAACGGGGACAGTGTGGATTGGTTGGGTAGATAGAACTGGGACAGTGGAGATTGGTTGGCTAGATAGAACGGGGACAGTGCAGATTGGTTGGCTAGATGGAACGGGGACAGTGGAGATTGGTTGGATAGATAGAACTGGGACAGTGGAGATTGGTTGGCTAGATAGAACGGGGACAGTGGAGATTGGTTGGATAGATAGAACGAGGACAATGCAGATTGGTTGGCTAGATAGAACTGGAACAGGGAGATTGGTTGTCCAGATATAACTGGGACAGTGGAGATTGGTTGGCTAGATAGAACGGGGACAGTGGAGATTGGTTGGGTAGATAGAACTGGGACAGTGGAGATTGGTTGGATAGATAGAACGGGGACAGTGGAGATTGGTTGGGTTGATAGAACTGGGACAGTGGAGATTGGTTGGGTAGATAGAACTGGGAAAGTGGAGATTGGTTGGATAGATAGAACGGGGACAGTGGAGATTGGTTGGGTAGATAGAATTGGGACAGTGGAGATTGGTTGGATAGATAGAACGGGGACAGTGCAGATTGGTTGGCTAGATAGAACGGGGACAGTGGAGATTGGTTGGATAGATAGAACTGGGACAGTGGAGATTGGTTGGCTAGATAGAACGGGGACAGTGGAGATTGGTTGGATAGGTAGAACGGGGACAGTGCAGATTGGTTGGCTAGATAGAACGGGAACAGTGGAGATTGGTTGGATAGATAGAACGGGGACAGTGGAGATTGGTTGGCTAGATAGAACTGGGACAGGGAGATTGGTTGTCCAGATAGAACTGGGACAGTGGAGATTGGTTGGCTAGATAGAACGGGGACAGTGGAGATTGGTTGGGTAGATAGAACTGGGACAGTGGAGATTGGTTGGATAGATAGAACGGGGACAGTGGAGATTGGTTGGGTAGATAAAACTGGGACAGTGGAGATTGGTTGGGTAGATAGAACTGGGACAGTGGAGATTGGTTGGATAGATAGAACGGGGACAGTGGAGATTGGTTGGGTAGATAGAACTGGGACAGTGGAGATTGGTTGGATAGATAGAACAGGGACAGTGGAGATTGGTTGGGTAGATAGAACTGGGACAGTGGAGATTGGTTGGGTAGATAGAACTGGGACAGTGGAGATTGGTTGGCTAGATAGAACGGGGACAGTGGAGATTGGTTGGGTAGATAGAACTGGGACAGTGGAGATTGGTTGGATAGATAGAACGGGGACACGGAGATTGGTTGGCTATATAGAACGGGGACAGTGGAGATTGGTTGGGTAGATAGAACTGGGACAGTGGAGATTGGTTGGCTAGATAGAAAGGGGACAGTGCAGATTGGTTGGCTAGATAGAACGGGGACAGTGGAGATTGGTTGGATAGATAGAACTGGGACAGTAGAGATTGGTTGGCTAGATAGAATGGGGACAGTGGAGATTGTTTGTCCAGATAGAACTGGGACAGTAGTGATTGGTTGTCCAGATAGAACTGGGGCAGTAGAGATTGGTTGGCTAGATAGATCGGGGACAGGGAGATTGGTTGTCCAGATAGAACTGGGACAGTGGAGATTGGTTGGTTAGATAGAACGCAGGGATTTGTGATTATTTGGCCGGACGATGCGTGCATTTTTCGCATTGTTTAACAATATTTAACCAGATTTAACAAGACCTAAGGCAAAGTATTTAACAAGATTTAATAAGATCCACCCAAGGCAAAGGCCCAGATGGCAAGTGAACAAGGAAGCCACTGGCCTATCGAAAGTCCAAAAATGTGTCATCTATGTATAACCCGCCCTCCTGATATATTTGTCAACTTTGTTTTTAAACATATTCACGCTGCTAGCATTTACATAATATGTAGATAATTTGTTATATTCATATATTGTCTTAGAAAGCTGCTTCCTCGAATGGTTCAGCCCATCGCGAATCTGGTTCAATGAACCATCGAGTTGTGTAGTGTGTGGCTAGTTTAAGTAATGTGCGCAGTCTGTTTAATAATAAATGCCTATTTTTGGTCAAATCATCGAAATAATTGACTTTAGTCGTTAGATCTGGAAAGGATCAAAATAGTAGACATCCAAAATGGTAATCTACAGTGTTTGTGTGTGTGTGTGTGTGTGTGTGTGTGTGTGTGTGTGTGTGTGTGTGTGTGTGTGTGTGTGTGTGTGTGTGTGTGTGTGTGTGTGTGTGTGTGTGTGTGTGTGTGTGTGTGTGTGTGTGTGTGTGTGTGTGTGTGTGTGTGTGTGTGTGTGTGTGTGTGTGTGTGTGTGTGTGTGTGTGTGTGTGTGTGTGTGTGTGTGTGTGTGTGTGTGTGTGTGTGTGTGTGTGTGTGTGTGTGTGTGTGTGTGTGTGTGTGTGTGTGTGTGTGTGTGTGTGTGTGTGTGTGTGTGTGTGTGTGTGTGTGTGTGTGTGTGTCAATGCTGATCATGGGAGTGACCTCCATACTCTCGCCGATCACGTGATAAAGTTACAAAGTTTCACAAAGGAAGAACATTTTGATTTTTCAGCATTTCGATTTTCACTTCAGTTAATGCTTGAACAACCATTAACTAATTTAATAGTTTGACGATTTCACAAAAACTGCGTACAAAAGTTACACAAACGAGCTAGCATGTTTCAATGTATACTAGGTAGGTTTGGTTTTTCGCAAAATTAATTTGAAATGATATTAGCAAAACAATCGAATTGATTAAACACCTTTAACTGCTTCAACTGTTTTCGTATCCTGACATTTAGCATCTGGGACTGATATCAATAATATCTTATGTAGTAAACACTGAATTGCCTATTTATATCTTCCACCATTAAAGAACCCTGTGATTTTATATTTCAAGCACTGTCTTCTAGTCGTCCAACCTTGTCTCGTACGTTTTGTTTACTCCTTCAGTTTGACGAAGTTAATTTGTGCATGGAGATTATTATTCTGTGTCAATGTTTATTTGTGTTTACGGCGTGTTGTCTTATGACACCCTCTCCTTTGACTAGTGTCACATATTAGGCATTGTGTTGCTTGAGTTAGTCTTGTAAACAACAATTTTCAGTGCTGGTGGTAGTTAGAAATATCTGCATTTTCCTTAGACTATAAACACAGTATTGTTGTTTACGATTATATATATTTACTTTATAAACTGCAATACATTGCCCATTGAGAACCTACACGTTTTCCTTGTGCGGTGTTTATGATCAAACGAACTGCGGCCATCAAAATCGTATTATCATATATGCCAATGATTGTCCCCAGCAGATGACATAAAAACTCGTGCCGTAATTTTTAAAGATACATGTTAATTGTTGCTGATAGTTTCTTTTAGAATTTCTAATTTCAATCATAGCTGCATTAAGTACGTCTTTGTCATTTATGTAGTCTTCATCATTTCTGGTACGCATATAAACCCTCTACATTGTTTGCACGATTTTTTTTTATAACGATAGACAAAGTTACGATTCGGCTGTCAATATTATAAATTAAAACGCACCTATGCGGTCTTTCGTCACAAGAAGATGATTACTCACAATGTGTCGTTATAATAAACACTCGATATTTGATAAAATCATATGTCGCGCCTTCCTAGCAACATTCGCTTTAACAACTGCATATGTCAATGTCCCTGTGCCATTACCACACGTCATTACCATACGCAATTACCTCACGTAATTTCCATACGCAATTACCTCACATCATTACCATACGCAATTACCTCACGTCATTACCATAAGCCATTATCAGCCGTTATTGCCATACGTGTGAATGCAGTCGCCACTTTCTTACGTCTTTTGCCGTGTGTTGCAGTGTGGATATCTACCAAGGTCGGCTGTCCTGGTTTCAAGACAGCCAGTTCCTGAAAGACCTTGAGAATGACAGCGTTGACTCAGACATCATCGACGAAGAACTAGGCGTCCTCCAGGAGGCGAATTCATTGACGTAAGTCCAGAGATGTTAAATTAGTTAAACCAGATATTAGTGAACGAATAAATGAAAGAATTAATTAACTTTATTCACACTTACGTACTAAAAATATGAGAAGTGAATAGATATTGTGACTTATGAGACCCTTTAGAAACCCAAAATGGATTTAGGACAAATACCACTTTGTTTAATATGCTAAATGCCATAAAACAAAGTATGGAACGAGATAATAATATAACGTAAGTGTGATGTGACACGTTAGTTGCAGTTATTAATTTGGAAGTAAATGATAAATAAAATAGCATTGGCGTAAAACAATGCGTAATGAGAGTCACACCTCAGTTAGTTATACTTCATATTGTGAGTGTGAGCTACAAATTATACTCAGTCAGTTATAAATGTGCATAAATTAGTGAATCTCATGCATACATTATTTTTAAATTCTCCTAAAAGTATCCGGTAATACCAACTAGCAGTCTCCATCTCGTGCGTATATTGCAAATCAACTGTAACTACGGTGGTTCGCTGGTTAGTGTAGTCATAGTATCTTCTTCCCAAGATATACGTTATAACATTAATGAGAGAAGATTTATAATTAACTGAAGCAGGTTATCAATGAACGGCGTGGTCTTCAGTCCCCAGGACAGAGAAGAGGCTGTATATTGCTGACAGCACATAGTGGGGCGGGGTAGCAAACATATTGCGCACTTTGTGATAAAAGCACCAAATTTGGCTCACATGTAGACTGATATATAGCAAACAGATGTAGATATTAAGCCATCGCAAATGTTGTCCCAGATGGCCATGGCGGCCATTTTACAAAATGGCGGTCAGATAATTTAATCGGAATTAATCCGTGTTCAGAACAGCCAACTACAGAGGAACTGGGTCTTGTTACTTAAAGTCGGGATTGCTGACATTCTTAGCTTCTACAAGATTGTGTAAAGTGATTGACAAGGAGTTGTTGCACGAATTTTGTTGTTTTAATAGTCAAATGATGAAAAGGCAGCATTTATGTGCAGAACGAGCCTTGTTTTTATTGATACATGTTAAGCTTTATAAGATAACAAGCCAGACAGTTGAACAATTGAACACAAAGTACAAAGTAGTCAAGAACACGGTTCAAATTGTATGGGTCAATCAACAAACATAGGCATAACCAACACAGAATGTTCTGTATCGTTCATATGTCACCATGGTTAGAGTCACAGTTCCCTCCAGTGGCCAAGAACACACACACGCACGCACGCACGACGCACGCACGCACGCACACAGAGCTGTGCATTCAAGTGCAGCCTTTTTGCACTTGCAACTCTTCACACAACACTTCTTGTACTTGCCCGACACTAGCTCATAGCAGGTGTGTGCTGCCTCGGGTAGTCTTGTCCAATGCGGCTCGTACATCCCGGTAGCAGTGTCTGGCCCCACACATGGCCTCCCTGGTAGGCCGCCCACTTGACGTGCTTCTCCAGAGCTGTCTTAGTTGGCGGGATCAGATGCACATTGTTCTTCTTTGCAGAGTTTATTTTGTATCTTGTCAAAGTCCGTGCATGTGTTGGTTCTGTCATACAGCCGGATAGCGAACCTATCGATGGCGGGAATGACATCTTCTGATATGTCACTTGGTGCAGCAGACAACGTCAGCAGTGCGTCTGTGAGTTCTGGCAGTACGAGTGGAAGTACTGAACACCTTCAGTTTGTTTCGACGAGTGGCGTCATAAATAGGCTTGTTTCTTTCCACCAGCCATTCTCTGGTGAAAGCCTGGAACTGTTCTTGGTCAATTCTCTTTACATTTCGGACACTCTCAGCCGCAGCAGGACATGCCATTTCCTTTGTGTCAAGGACAACCAGATCCACACTCTCTTCCTCGAAGTAGTTGTCAAGCTTTTCCATCACGCTAACAAGGGAGCGGACATCTTCGGAAAATGAGGTCTGCACGCATAGTGTCTGGTCTTGATGATGTGTGTCTACTCGTCTTCCCCAGTGCTCGTTCCCATCTTGGAACTCTTCTGTGGCCCTGGCAACTTCTGGTCCGGCAACCATTCCAACGCAGCAGGGCACTGGGATTGTCAGTGAGGCCAACTGCTCTGCCATCCCCTGGTGCAGGCGTTGTTTTGTTCATGTGCCTGGTCATTTGCGATCGTAGATAACAGCTTCTTCATCTTCTGTATGGTGAAGCTGCATGCCCTGTATTTCCTTGCTACATATGGGTGCTTTGTTGGGAGTTGAACCATGTCACTCAGGTGAACAGGGATCCACCTGGCATAGTTGGTGCGGTCTAAGGCTTGGAACCAGGGGGTTAGTTCCGCCAGGGCTTCAAGGTACATCGTGAAAGAGAACGCACGTAGACCAGTACCTACACCTCCAGTTCCAGCACGGTTGCCCAGTACTGAAACTGGAAGATGTCTTCTCTCTGGTGGAGCCAATCTTCAAATTCGGGCAGATCTTCTGTATCCTCAGCTTCTCTCAGACGGCGGTCATAGGCACGGTGTTGCAGGATGTACAGTGCTGCCGCAGTGATTTGGTCGTCCTTGTGCGGGTGACGTGGGCTGCTCACAAGAAGGAGTCGGCTGTCCTTGGCGTCGTAATATCGGCTTGCACCAGTGCATGCACCCAGCCACTTCCTTGCAGCTAGCGTCCTTTGGGCTGCCATCTCGATGTACAGCCCACCAAACATCACCACCAACTTGTCTTCGCCATAGCTCTCCGGCCACTTCCACTGAATTTGCTTGGCCAAGGCAAACAGTGGCTGATCAAAGGTGACCACTGGCGTCTGCCCATGATTCAGATGTTCCACGGCATTCTTCACGACATCCAGTGAGTGCTGGGTCATGGCCACTGTGTGGGCACTGTCCAGGAACAGCGGAAACAGGGTGGTGGGGCAGATGGTGGCTGGCGGTTGGCATGAAATGCGGCCCATGATGCATTATCCTCTGTCCCAGTTTTGTCTTCCAGGACCCGCTTTGCATGGTCTAGCCACAGGTATTCTTCCTCAGTCTGCTGTTTGAAGTCGTCTCTGACTGTCAATGGCTCCACTCTAGCAGCTGAGACAGACGACTTCTTGACGTTGCTGGCGACAGGCGGCACATCAGTGTAATAGTGTGGCAAGTAGCCGACGGTCTTGGAGCTTGCATCCCCAGATCCTCCAACGATTACAATGCTTCGATCCATTACACTTTGCCCCGCATCTTCTTAGGTCAGACCTTTTGCTCTCTGTGAAACTGTTGGTAGACACTGTTCCCTATCTGAGATGAGAGCCGGAGAATGCGGTCATAGGAGATGCTCATGCCCAGGTGTGATAGCTTGTCTACCAATTCCCTCTTGCGTGTGTGAGCGTGCAACATCATCCCTGTATGTGGGAACTGGCACCTCCTGACAGTGACGGATGCTGTGGTAACACGCGTCCTATTGTGGTTGCAGCTGTTGAATTTCAGTATTTGTGCGATGGCAAGCGCTGCTGGGGTTCAGTCTGCCATTTCGTCCTGGATGCTGGGACCCCCTATGACCACGGTCACCAGGGCAAGCAGCAGTAATGATGGGTTGGTTTATGCCGCCCCACTAACTTGCGTTCGTGTGTGTTTGTTTGGATGTGGGGATGATCCATTCATCAAGTATATACAACTACGCCGTCCTTCTCGGATGTCTGTCTCCTGTTTATTCCATGAATTGGAAATAATTGATAAGTAAAATATGCATGACAGTTCGCCAATTTCCCACATTCATGCAATTCATACACGAATTATTCCGCGCTCTGTTCGTCAACAGACAACAATACTAGTTAATTGCCAATGCCGACAGAAAAAATATATAATGTTGACGAGCACGAGACACATATTTTCAAGTCGATGTCAGGTTTAGACCGAACCAGCTACAAATCGATGTTGCGCTGAGAAATGCGTTCGTCGAAGAAGCCTAGCTTTTATCATGTTTAAGTTGGTCAAGCTTAAACACTGGCTCCTTCATCGAATGCACAGCTCTTCGTCACTCGATCTAATATACTCCTGCAGCATTCGTTCATCTGCGGTCCAGGCAATATCTAGTCTATATTGATTTAGCCTAGTTCTGCGTCTTGTAGTGCGATCAAAAAAGTGAGCTGTCCTTATTTTTACAGCATTGATTCTGTCAACGCAAACAATTTAAATTTGCATTCACAACATGAGATCATCAATTTGGGAAATGTATTTTATTTTTGAAGTTGCAAAAGTAGACAGATATACAGACAGGACAATACAATGTGTGTATGTATGTATGTATGTATGTATGTATGTATGTATGTATGTATGTATGTATGTATGTATGTATGTATGTATGTATGTATGTATGTATGTATGTACGTATGTACGTATGTACGTATGTACGTATGTACGTATGTACGTATGTACGTATGTACGTATGTATCCGAACCACTTCACTGAGAATGAATTGGTTGGAAAGACGAGAGGCTTCCTGCGATGTCAGTTGATAGTCACAACATGCATCAAAACCAGAACAATTGCGCAGGTTGGAAATGCGCTGTGCATTAGCGTGCGCCCAGCGCAAATCGCCCTAATCAAGCCACTGCATGTCCATCGATCCATTTTGAGACAATCCAAAATAGTCTTCTTGGAATATGACGAATGTCGTAATCATAATTGTTCATACGCACCTGTGCACAGACGTACACACGGGTGCGTGGACATACTCATGCCCATCCACCCGCACATAAGACCACAAAGATAAGGGAATGTAAAATTAGTGTAGAGGTTCGCTGTGTTTTCTGCAATTGGCAGATGTGTCTTGCTATCAAGTATATCAGTGTAATATGTAGAATACATGGGATGATTCCATCTAACATTGTTGCTCAGTGAGACTCGTGTGCGTGTGCGCATGCGTGCGTGCGTGCGTGCGTGCGTGCGTGCGTGCGTGCGTGCGTGCGTGCGTGCGTGCGTGCGTGCGTGCGTGCGTGCGTGCGTGCGTGCGATAGCATCAGACCAGCCGGAGACTATGCTTATACAATTTGGTGCGGGGCCGATCTCGCGCGACCGCTGCTGGTCGGCAACACTGGAAGGCGTAGAACGCTGGCACAACTTCGAAGGCAGCACAACACACCGTGTGAGTGGTCTCACTCGTATATATTACAAGAACAGGCAGCTGTCACTGATTGGACGGATTTACTAGCCACTGGGTCATCCGTCGTCTGACGTTCTCCCTAGAGAAAAAGCCGTGACTAATGCTGATCTTATTCAACACTGAGTGCATTAATAATTCAATTCGTGTCATGTCTGATTATTTGACGTCATTCGCTTGTAAGTTGTTTTTCCCGCAGACAACTTCCGCCGCGTAGACTTGTCTTACTTTGCATTATTTATTACGCGTTCCAAAAGTTACGCAGTTATGAATGAATTATACGTACGCTGCTGACGAAACGAAAACATTGGCCCCAGTACTCATACCAATGTCAGGCAAGGGCCAACTCCGCGATAAGTTCTTATTGAATTGAATTGAATTGAATTGGCGTTTAGTCAACATGTCTACATCGTACAAAAACACCACATACACCCACACGCACGCGCGCACGCACGCACGATCGCGCGCACGCACGCACGCACGCGTGCAAACAAACACACACACACACACACACACACACACACACACACACACACACACACACACACACACACACCCCAAAGTTACTAATGTTTGATTGCCGTACAAAGCAACAAGTTTCAGATGGCTCACGTACAAGAAAGTGCTACTCAAGTGTAATCACTCATCAGCAGAATACTATCGGGACACAATGATCAGTAGTGGACACTGGCCACTTTCTGCCAGATGTGGTCATTTACGAATTGTTGCTCGGCCTCCCGGCGCATTAATCTGGTCGACAGCTTGCTGTAATACGTTTGGTCGTGCTGAGAAAGGCATGTCGATAATCAGGCTATAATCCGCGGCCATTCGTTAGGTCGAGGTTAGGTCGTTGCAATGTGTCATCAACACTGCACCTAGCGACGACCGGCTGTTAATCGGTATGCATAGCACTGTGGAAGCAGACGGGTGTATCGAATGGCGTTTCACTCGTGATCAATTGTCTAATGCAGTCCGAATGCAGCGTGGGAAATTGTATATGTGCGTAGCCTGGTGACGTCGAGTGAATGGCATTTCCCGATATTGACAGCACCGTCACATAGACCCACGGTGTTCCTTAATATCACCATGTTGTGACATAATCAGAGGTATCGTGTCGATCGGGGGGCTACACATAGATGAGAAAATTGTTGGACTCTCGATAAGCCAATGGCTTTCCTTGTCCACTTGCCATCTGGAACTTGTTGTTTGGGATGGCAATCTTGTTAAATGTTGTTAAATTTTGATCAATGTATCGCACTTTGATGTTGGTTTTATTTAATCAATGCACACGTGCCAATGTTCCTCTCACATGGACATATGTTCATATTGTGTAAACAGTTTCTTTTGGAAACCTCTATTGACTAATTGATCGCTTGATCAATACGTAGTTCTAACTTTAACTTCGGATGGAGTAGGCCTGTTGCAGGCACCTTTCTAGCGTTTGCCAACTCAATTTGTCGCATGGCTGAAGTGATACACACAACGACACGCACAGTGACACGCACGCACGCACGCACGCACGCACGCACGCACGCACGCACGCACGCACATGTATATGGTGCCAACCGAGGACACCGGAGTAGATCCCGCCAACCGGGGACTTCGTTAATAACAGACCGACATAGTTATTGGGTTATCATACGTAAGCATTCATGTTAGTGATTTGAAAAACAGTGTACTATGTTTTATTAAATCATAATTCTTAATCACCGGACTCTGTACGTTCACACCGAGGACACACATCGTGGTGTTTCTCCACTGCCTGATGTTACTCACGAGATGTTACTCCCGAGATGTTACTCACGAGATGTTACTCACGAGATCGTGTACTTGCTCATGCTCCTGCTATAAATTAAAATAATGAAAACCGTTTATGCAGAATGGGAAATTTTTTTTCGACAAATGCCGATTTGAACCAAAGAAAACGTATTTCTTCCTAAATAAAATCAGGCAGCTGCAGATACGTGACATGCAGCACGCCACGATGGGAATTAAATGTTTAAGTCTCTGGCTGGCAGCCTGGACTCTTAGTCGGAGTTACGGCGCACTCGTGAAACGTCGCTGTGATCTCAACATTGATAACGCCAATTAATGTCGCTCAATCCATATCGGTCGAAATCCAATTTCCAGCTGAAGTATTTTCTCCTCAATTGACGTCATTGGTTTTATTTCTACGCTTTTTTGCGTATACTTTTTCAATTACGCCGGATACGCCGTTGTATCCACACCGGCCGTTCACTGCCGTTGTTCCAGGCATGAGCAATAACGGTGGCAACGCTGCGCCTGTCTGACCGTGCGCGGGTTTCACTGGGCGTCTTTAGCGACGACGACTACTGAGCGTCGTTTATGCACGCAGGAAAAAGACGTTATCGTTAAACAGTCATTTTGGTGCAATATCTGTGTGTCCATGAATTCGTTTTTCCATAACCACCAGCGAACAGTAGTTTCATTGGTATGTTTGGTGAATAGATCCCCGTAGTAGTAGTAGTAGTAGTAGTAGTAGTAGTAGTAGTAGTAGTAGTAGTAGTAGTAGTAGTAGTAGTAGTAGTAGTAGTAGTAGTAGTAGTAGTATTGTAGTAGTAGTGTAGTAGTAGTAGTACTAGTAGTCGTAGTAGTAGTAGTAGTAGTAGTAGTAGTAGTAGTAGTAGTAGTAGTAGTAGTAGTAGTAGTAGTAGTAGTAGTAGTAGTAGTATTAGTAGTATTATTATTATTATTAGTAGTAGTAGTAGTAGTAGTAGTAGTAGTAGTAGTAGTAGTAGTAGTAGTGTAGTAGTAGTAGTGTAGTAGTAGTAGTACTAGTAGTAGTAGTAGTCGCAGTAGTAGTTGTAGTAGTGGTAGTAATTGTAGCAGTTGCAGTTGTTGTAGTAGTATAGTCGTAATAGTCGTAATACTTGTAGTAGTTGCAAACAAGTGATCAAGTGATGTGTTTGGCAGGCGCCGCGAGAAAGTGGTCAAGTTGCTACAGAGCAGTCCTGTCCAGGTATTGCTGTGTCTCGCCGTTCTGCTGGACGCCGGCATCGTCATTGCTCAGATACTGCTCGACCTGCACGCCGTCAAAGGTAGGTCGCTCTCTCCGTACGCTGCGTTCTCAGTTATCCACAACGACTAAACTCGTTGCAGTTGGCGTCATCTTCGTCGTTGGCTTTACCATTATCATCATGACATCAATCCACATGGTCACATGCCACCAACAGCCACGACGACGACGCTTCGGCTTCTGACCAATGTGTTCCTCGTTTCAGCGAAAGTCCATCGTCGTGAAGAGGAGCTGAATGTCGTGCTGCAATACATCAAGGAGACCCGGTCGGCGGAACTCAACAGCTACACGGGCAACGACATCAACTACATCCTGCAGGCACGTTCCGCTTCTGATTTTGGATGTAATATGAAAATATTGACATAAATATGTTCGGCAAACTCTAAAAACTAAAAGAACCATAGGACGTGAAACAACAGTAGGCATAGACTGGTTATAAGGAAATCCCCGTTCACATAGAGGGCGATCACTTTTTGGAACAAATTGTATAATGAAAGTATAACTGCTGGCAAAATTAACATGCTTAAAACATAACTGACATGTATCTGATGCAGGTAGGAAGTGGTGTATTTACGGAGAGTCCATTGAGCTATGTCCTCCTTTGGTTTAAATGTTTGATTTTGTCATATGTAACCTATTGCGCCACTTGTACGGTAAGACACTAGGTGATTAAGCTTGGCTGTTTTGGCCGATCCCCTGATACGCCACTACGGGTAGAATTGTTGATTCTCGGTGATTCATTGGTATTCATGTCCACACGCCATATGCAATTTCAAATGACACTCTTGTTTAATGATGTTAAAACTAATCGCACGTGGCGCAGATTCCATCTGGACGTTAGTGTGGTGTAAATGTGAATAGTGGACTGCGTAATTGCGATGCTACCGCATCACCTTTCCTTCTGGAGTACCTGCGTTGATTCCCTGAACCAGATAACGAAACAGTGTTGCCAAAACTTGGGCCTAAAGAGTTTGGAATTTATGTAGATATTGTTGTTGCTCTGCTCTTTATCCCTGAAGTCCGGAGTGTTATGTAGACAGAAACAATACTTGCAACCACTTAAATCTAACACATGTGCAAGAAACATATATAGAACATGCAATTGTAGTATGTTTGAAACACGCCCGCACTGGTAACGTGCTGTTTTATCAAGTGTTAATGGAATTAGCACATGATCGTATTTGTGCATTGTAGTATCATAGTTGTGTTATGTAGACAAATAATGTAGACATTGACATCACTTGCAGCTACTGAAAGAACATCGTACAGCCCGCTGGAAGACGGGCCCCATTCAGGACGCTGGCAGACCCAACTCCGACGTTTCGGTGACGTCGATTACGTCAACGCACGTGACGGAGCCGGCACGCACGATCGACGAGCAGCGACGCCTGGCGGTAGCATGCAGGAAATATTACAGGACGAGAACTGCAGAGAGACGGACGAATACGTCTCGAATGGTAGACGGTAATGCAACGGTGCTAAAACCGAGTGGCAGTATGCCCAAGGGTGTTGCAGGACGTGCCGAGGACTCTGAAACTGAAACGTCGGATGCCATCCGACCAGAGGTGATACACAATAAGGAATGGCGTTTTACGGACACCAACGACATCGACTTGCTGCATGACGTCGCGCACGGGTTGCACTTTGCGAGTATTGGCGTGCTGGGCTTTCTCGTTCTCGAGGTAAGCGGACATATCAACATGTGAACACAAATGACTACAAAACTCGTTCCATCCAATTGGTCATGTCTGCCAATCCATATTTCGCATCCTGCTTCGACAAGTCAATCTGTATCTCTTTCTCGCAAGTCGGTTTTGAACTCTCATCATCATCATCACCATTTATTTAAGATACGAAAACAAGCACACACGCACGCTCAAACGCACGCACG
The DNA here is from genome assembly GCA_963662155.1 of Lamellibrachia columna. NCBI lineage: Eukaryota > Metazoa > Annelida > Polychaeta > Sabellida > Siboglinidae > Lamellibrachia > Lamellibrachia columna. Next base: position 36,483,080 of record OY759271.1, on the reverse strand, counting down.
CATGCACCCACAACCGCACGCACACGCACACACCAGACTTGTTGGCATGTCGCAAACTCACACACACACGCACACGCACACGCACACGCGCACATACACGCACACGCACACGCACACACACACACACACACACACACACAGTCACATAATCCGTGTCTGCCTATCAACACGTCTTCTTCTCTTATACCATTACTTCATACTTCACGACGAGTCTTCAGCATGTCCCAAACTGATTGGCCTGACGTAATCGATAGAACTAATCCGTAAGGAATGAGCAGATCACCTGCCGGATTTGCTGTGCCGGCGACATAATGACAACCACTGAGAGCATACCACTCAGTACGGCGATTCAAGTTATGCATGAACGGCTTCTCCTTCAGCAGCCTACTAATCGAAGCAGTTGCACGTAGACTATAAGTTCCATAAGCTCAGGGACATTCGCTGACGTTTCGATTAAGATGGTTGCGGAATATTCCTCCCTCTCTCTCCCGCCCCCTCTCTGTGTAAGGGTGTCCGGTGATAACAATCTCTCCGCCCCCTCTCTTTGTAAGGGTGTCCGGTGATAACAATCTATCCGCCCCTCTCTTTGTAAGGGTGTCCGGTGATAACAATATCGACGAAGGATAATTAGTTGTTGTCATACAGTGATATGTCCATCAACATGATGCCGCACTAGGCCCATCACGAACGATTGTCTTTCTCAGTTAAACGTTGTGTCACTTGTCATGTTCGTTAATTTAATGTGACGGTTCCACGCGAAGTTATAATGTATTATGTGTATGCACTCCGAGTTGACTTGACTGAAGTGGAGCTCTCTCTCTCTCTCTCTCTCTCTCTCTCTCTCTCTCTCTCTCTCTCTCTCTCTCTCTCTCTCTCTCTCTCTCTCTCTCTCTCTCTCTCTCTCTCTCTCTCTCTCTATCTCTCTCTCTCTCTCTCTCACTCTCTCTCTCTCTCTCACTCTCTCTCTCTCTCTCTCTCTCTCTCTCTCAATGGCTGGAGGGGACTCCTGCCATATGAGCCAAGTGAACAGTCATAGTCGCAACCGCGACTGACAGCGAGAGAGAGAGAGAGAGAGAGAGAGGGGGGGGGAGATGGAGAGAGAGAGATGTCTGCTGGACCAAGGGCCTTTCAGATGTGGAATTTTAAAGCCTTCTGAGCAGGACACCAATATGTGTATGAATATAATAATAACAATAAATTTATATGGCGCCTATATCCCCAGGAACCTGAACTCAGAGGCGCAACAAAACAAAATAATTAAGCATAGTCATGAACAGGGACGCGCAAAACTCATTATCAGAACGAGGGATAACCGAAGATTTATGGTGGAAATGCAATTTGGAATAAATATGTCTTGAGTTTTTTTCCGGAAAATAGCTATAGTTTCAGATGTTTTCTAAGTGATGGGGAGTTCATTCCAGACCCTAGGTGCAGCGACAGAGAAAGCACGTTTACCCAATTTAAGTTTTGTTTTAGGCACACTAAGTTGTTTTGAAATTGATGATCTGAGCTACCTAGGGATATTTGAAAGATGCAGGAGACTAGCCAAGTATGGTAGTTGTTATATAGATAGAGCACGACATGTAAGAGTGGACAGCTTAAGATTAATTCGATAAGAAATAGAAAGCCAGTGTAACTGTTTAAGTAGTGGTAGTGATGGTAAAAACCGAGGCGCCCTGAGACAATGTTGCACTCGTTGGAGTTTAGCCAATTCTCTTTTAGCAATGTTATTTAGTAGTGAATTACAATAGTCAAGGCGGCTACTAATTAATGCCGTTGATATCGTTTTAGCAGTATATATGTGACGCCGAATTATCAGGATTTACATACTTGAGAAATATAATGGCGAAAATTTAACTTCACTATCAAAGACAACACCTAGATTACGAACAGTATCTGATGGGAATGTATCACTGGCAAGCAGTTTAACTGGAAACTGGTTGATAACCCTATTTCGTTGTTGTTTAATGCCAATAATAATAAAGTCTGTTTTATCTGGATTAAAATTTAGCTTACTTGATTCAATCCAAAACAAGATATCAGTAAGGCAACCACTTAAAGTCGAAACAGATTCTTGTGCATTTGATTGTGAAAGTGATATGTAAACCTGTGTGTCATCAGCATACAGGTGAAGACTGAAATTATGATGAGTAATGACTTGGCTGAGCGAAGTAGTATATAAGCTGAACAGAACCAGGCCAAGGACGGATCCTTGTGGCACTCCGAATGGAAGGTGTTGTGGGCAAGATAATGTGCTAGATATGTTGATATCTGTCTGAAAAATATGATTTGAACCACCGAAGAGCTGTGCCAGAAATGCCAAAATGTCTACGAAGGCGTTGTAAAAGGATTAAATGATCAATCATGTCGAAAGCAGCTGAGAGATCTAGTAAAGTGAGTGCTGTGACTTTGCCATTGTCCATGTTATCAACTATATCATTGTGTATCTTGAGAAGAGCTGTTTCGGTAGAGTGGAATCGTTTATATGGAGACTGTAGATCAATTTTGAATTTGAAGCAAGTGACGACTATAAATATGTTCATGAAGGCCATTAGCAACCACTTTTTCCAATATTTTTGACAGAAAATATTGAGATTGGAGAAAGGAGGATGATTCTTTAGGTCATTTTTACACAAAGTTTGTTTTTTAAATAAGAGGATTTACAAGAACTTGTTTGAAATCCCGTGGAACAACTCCGCCCTGCATTGAAAGGTTTATGATAGTAGTAATGGGAAAGATGAGTTCATTGCTACAGTTTTTAGTAGAAATGTTGTAAATGGGTCACGATTTGTTAGGTGATTTTATATATATATACGTTCTTTTCCGTGTGTACACACATACGTGGCTGCTTCTGAAGGATTAAACCTACATGCGTGTGTGTATACATGCAATATGTTCTCCTCATGATGGTCGCAAACATCTTGGTGTCGTTGTATCATCCAACTATGTCAACATGGTCATAACTTATTATCTTGGTGTGACCGTGTTGTTCACTACGACGAGGACCCTTCCCTAAATATGATCCAGCTGTGCCAGCATGATCACAACAAGGACCCTTATTGTGACCCTGCTGTGACAGCATGGTCACAACAATAAGGACCCTTATTGTGATCCTGCTGTGACAGCATGGTCACAACAATAAGGACCCTTATTGTGACCCTGCTGTGACAGTATGGTCACAAAAACAAGAATCCTTATTGTGATCCTGCTGTGACAGTATGGTCACAACAACAAGGACCCTAATTGTGAACCTGCCGTGCCAGTATGGTCACAACAACAAGAACCCTTATTGTGATCCTGCTGTGCCAGTATGGTCACAACAACAAGGACCCTTATTGTGACCCTGCATTGACAGCATGGTCACGACAAGGACCTTTATTGTGACCCTTTTGTGACAGCATGGTTACAACAACAAGGACCCTTATTGTGACCCTGCTGTGACAGCATGGTCACAGCAACAAGGACCATTATTGTGATCCTGCTGTGACAGCATGGTCACAACAACAAGGATCCTTATTGTGACCCTGCTGTGACAGCATGTTCACAACAACAAG
>OY759271.1:36087026-36474526 GCA_963662155.1 Lamellibrachia columna | reverse complement strand
AGGAAGGAACCAAGGCGGGGGTCGTCCTCATCATCCTACTTCTCTGGAGGATCACGCGGGTCGCAGATGGTACGTGAGCAGGGACGAGTGGCCGGGCACTGTAGCAGCCCGGGTGGCAATGGCCACAACAAATCGATGTGAACCTACCATTGATTTGGAACGGGAATTTGGGCACGACTGCGCAGCTAGACATCAATGTGGTCCAATATACAGCGTATACTGGACAGTGTTTGCACTTGGAAAGTGTCACAATCATGGACAAGGTCGTAAAATGAATTAAGCACAGCCAGGGCTTCACAAATGTTTCCATCGTGGACGTTTGTCATTCATGGCAAGTTTTACAGTTACTCACGTTAAATTGTTCTATATTAAGTCATACTGCAGCGTTGACTAGGATCAACCTGCTTAAATACGAACCTTGATTGGGGAGTGTCCCCAGTCAATAGCTTCCTCAGGATAAATCAGACAGTATCGTCATTGATATTCCAATCCCGTAAGGCACAATTTGAAACATTCAATGCTGACGTCATGGTTACTGCTTCGTTAAGGCGACAGTACGCTCAATATGGGTTGTGGGCTTTCAAATGGTGAATGCTCACAAACCCTTTGTCATGAATACATTTGACATATCACAGGGGAGACCGGGCTAATTGTATACAAGGTCAAGTTGTTACAGAGTCGTTTTACGATAACATGGTACACATATGAAGATACCATCGACAGTAGTTGGTTGGAAGTCCACCAGCAGACACACTGTCCAGAAATCGGGAGTAAAAAAGACGAAATTAACGAGGTGTGAACAAAAATGACTTTTAAATCACCTAAAAATTGTTTTTGGTATATCCACATAATATCATCTCACGCAGCCATTTTTATGTTTCGTGACTGAAACTTGAAACACGTCTACTACATAGAATAAGGGGTTACGCCAAGTACAAGTTAAACTGAAATTCAGGATTTCGTATCTTTGGGGCACATTGTTCCAATTGTATTGGGGCACGTTCGGGCGGCTCGTACCGATGGCTAAATCAGCGAGTTGTGTGCTGACAATGACTGAAAGAACACGATTTATTTAACCACAACGCGTGAACGCTTTATTTAATTTGTTAAGCCTAGCGTACTGGTTTATAACCAGTACTGTAAACAAACTTTCAGCAGCAGTAGATAGTGACTTGGGTACAATGACAAATATTTTTGGAAGTAAACATTCTTTAAACTAGAAGTGCAGGGGGGTTACCTAGAGGTGTCTCAAGCAGAACAAGAGGCCACTAGCACAGATAAACCAATATCAAATCATCCGAAAAACATCTCTAAAAAAGGTTATAGATGCGTATGTTTAAATGCAAGGAGCATAGTAAATAAGAAAAACGAATTAAACATTATGGTAGAAGATATTGACCCTCACATAATTGGTATAACTGAATCATGGGCCAACATAGATATAACAGATGCTGAATTAGGACTGACAGGATATGTAATGTTTAGGAAAGATCGAATAGGAAGAAGGGGCGGGGGAGTTATTTTATATGCTAAAGAATCTATTCAGGCTTATGAAATAAAACTAGAAAGGGAAGCAGATTGCGATGAAGCTGTTTGGTGCAAAATTGTTTCAGGTAATTCAAAATTAACTATTGGATTAGTTTACCGAAGTCCAAACATAAACGAAGAGGACAACACAAAAATAAAAAAACGCTATAAAGGAAGTTAGTAAAGGGGAATGTATCATAATGGGAGATTTTAACCATGGACACATACAATGGAATTCTCTAGAGAGCACAGGGATTGAGGACCAACAATTTCTATTTTTAATCCAGGATAGCTTTCTTACTCAGCACGTACTAGAACCAACCAGGGGAGAAAATGTATTAGATATAGTTTTGTCATCACAAAAAGAATTAGTGGACAATGTAAAAATATTTGAACCATTGGGTAATATTGACCATAATCAAATACATTTTGACATCAATGTAAAATCAGAAAGTAAAAATAAGAAAACGTACAAGAGAAGCTTCCACAAAGGTAACTACAAAGATATGAGAAAATACTTAGCAAAGCTAGATTGGAATAACATGCTGATGAATAAGACCGCAATTGAATGTTGGAATATTCTAAAATATGAAATTGAGAGTATCATCGATAAATTTGTTCCCTTCCAAAAACAAGGAAAACGGTGTAGAAAGAAACACTTGTCAAAAGAGGCTATTAGAAAAATAATGCTAAAACAAACTATGTGGAGGGTTTATAGGCGTACCAGAAAGGACGAAGACTATGCAAAATACAAAGAGGCACTTAATGCAGCTACAACTGAAATCAGACAATCTAAAAGAAGCTATGAGCAAAAACTAGCATGTAACATAAAAAATGACAGCAAGAGTTTTTATGCATATGTCAGGAGTAAACAAAACGTACAAGACAAGGTTGGACCTCTAGAAGACAGTGCTGGAAATATAATATCACAGGGGTTTTTAATGGCGGAAGACCTAAATGGTTACTTCAGTTCAGTGTTTACCAAAGAAGATATTAGTTCATTACCAGTTGCTGATGCTAAATTTCAGGGGGCTAAATCTGACTATTTAGGTCCGTTAGTTGTAACTCCAGAATTGGTAGCTAAGAAAATAAAGGCAATGAAAGATAACAAATCACCGGGAGTGGATGGGATTCCTCCAAAATTACTAATGGAAACAGTAGAACAAATCAGTATACCACTTGCAAGAGTATTCAACTTGTCATTAAAAGAGGGAGTTGTTCCGTTTGAATGGAAAGAAGCAAACATCATACCATTATTTAAAAAGGGTTCGAGAAATAAGTCAGAGAATTACAGACCAGTGAGTTTAACGTCAGTGATTTGTAAATTATTAGAAAGATTAATTAAAGACCATATGGTGGAATTCCTCGTTAAGCATAAATTATTAAATTCATCTCAACATGGATTCCTTAAAGCGAGGTCATGCTTAACAAATATGTTATGTTTTTTGGAACAAATCACTAAGTGGATAGACGTGGGATCGCCAGTAGATATTATCTACTTAGATTTTCAGAAAGCTTTTGACAAAGTGCCACATCAAAGATTACTACTTAAATTAAAAGCCCATGGTATCGGGGACAGCATAACTGACTGGATAGAACAATGGCTGACTGACAGAAGACAACGAGTTGTAGTAGATGGAGAAGTTTCAAATTGGAAATCGGTTTTGAGTGGGGTACCTCAAGGATCAGTATTAGGACCTATATTATTCTTAATTTATATCAATGACTTGGACGACAGTATAACAAGTAACGTACTGAAATTTGCGGATGACACAAAACTGTTTAGAAAGGTTAATACTGATGGTGATAAACAACATTTACAAAACGATCTAGACAGATTAGTGAAATGGTCTGAGAAATGGCAGATGTTGTTCAATTTTGGGAAATGTAAATGTCTACATACAGGACATAGGAACTTAAATGTAAACTATAAAATGGGAGATACTGTTCTGGGTACTACTGTAAAAGAAAAGGACTTAGGAGGTACAATAAGCGCTGATATGAAAGTTTCAGAGCAGTGTGGTATTGCAGCTTCAAAGGGTAATCAAATTCTTGGATTGATTAGAAGAAACATAACATACAAGGGAAAAAAGTTAATTATACCTCTTTATAAAGCAGTAGTTAGACCTCATTTAGAATACTGTATACAAGCATGGAGACCATATCGTAAGAAGGCAACTAAAATGATTCCAGAACTGAGAGACCTTAGTTATGAAGAACGCCTGAAAGAATGTGGTTTAACAACTCTAGAGACAAGGAGGTTAAGAGGAGATCAGATTGAAGTTTTTAAGATATTGAATGGGTATGAAAATATTGATAGAAATATGTTTTTCTCACTCAAGAAGGATAGCAGAACTAGAGGACATGAGGTTAAAATAGTAAAGGATCAATGTAGATTGGACATCAGGAAGCACTCGTTCTCACAGAGGACAATAAATGAATGGAACAAATTGTCTACATATTGTGTAACTGCTAGCAGCGTGAATATGTTTAAAAACAAGGTTGACACATATATCAGGAGGGCGGGTTATAAGTAGATGAACATTGTTGGACTCTCGATAAGCCAATGGCTTCCTTGTCCACTTGCCATCTGGGCCTTTGGCTTGGATGGCAAATCTTGTTAAATCTAAATCTTGTTAAATGCTAGCAGCGTCAAACAACGTTGACAAATATCCCAGAAGGGCCGGTTACGCATAGATAGGAAATTGTTGGACTTTCGATGAGCCTATGGCTTCATTGTCCACTTGTCATCTGGGTGTTTTGCCTTGGATGGCAATCTAGTTAGATTTTTATGGCATTTTTATTTGAGCAATTAATAAATATTGCACGATGCATTGAAATGTGGATGTTCGTGAGCATGTGCGTGAGTGCGTACGTGTGTGTATCATTCAATCAAGTGGAAGTCGCACTACACATATATTGCCATTCATTATTTCATTCTCCACTCGATAATTTATATTCCATTCGCAATTGATGGTTACGTAAGAATCCGGGGAACGAGTGCCATTTGGTAACTAAAAATTAAAAGCTTAATATATGAAGCTGTGAACACCTACATTATTGTGCACACTGTGTGTAAGATGTATAAATGTGTTTAATCCAATTAATGTAATAACAGTAACAGATACAAGTGACACTTCGCTTTGAGATCCACACGTTCTTTGCTTTAACAACGTTTCCCGTGTGATGTAACAACTTGCCCCGCTTACGGAATTTAATGCATACGTTGACAAAAATAGTGCATATATCATACTTTAAAAAAACATTACTTTAACTGAACATTTTAACAACTAGCCCCCGTCTCCCCTAGTCAACTGCGACATATATAGTTGATTTGATATGACTTTGTTGTCTTTTTGACGTGATTTACTTCTAATAATGTTATACACGAATTAGGGCTTAGTGATTTTGCTTTCCCGTAATGTGTTTTTGCTTCCAATTTATAGCCACAGCCCCGACGGTGGGTTTGTTTACTACGGGCAATCAGATTCCGAGCAATACAAACACAAATGGATGAATAATCGTGTACCCGGACTAACCTAAGCAAACGTTGGCAGACAGTTGTCAAATATGCAATAATCATAGCCACGAGACGTTAGTTTTGGCACGAGCATAATTTGTTTACAATCCATTGACACCAGACCAGTAATTTCAACATTTTGGGGAAAATAAATATCGGGAAATCTGTTGCTTGTGTGATACAAAACTACGCATTCCCGTTCCGTGTTTGCATATGATCTTCAACGTACATTAAGCGTCCAAAACAATAGCAGTATTAGACAGCCTACCTTCGTCGAATAACGTCGTCGTCCTTTAACGACGTCGCCGCTGACGTGTAAATAAGGCAGGAAGCTGTCTGGACTCTACGAACATAAACACACATTCTCATTCAGTGACAATTATAGCATCTCCAGCAGACGATTCACGTGTGAATAACAACATTACGCGCATTTCATTGTCGTCTTTCAGGCATTTTGGTGACTATTAAACAGAGGCAGGAATTCCGAATCCGTATTCAGAAAAGGGCGCGGAGGAAAGCAGAAAAGAGAATCGAGCAGCTGGAGAATGAAGGCGTGTCTAGAGAGGTGTGTGGGCATGTCACATCCATTATTAAACGCGGGGCAAATTGTCATTGTTGTAGTTCTTGGACAATTGAGACGTAGCGTATACTGGAAATTGTTTGGAAGTGTTCTGTCTGATATAAAGATCGCATGGCTGTCAGTATTGGTACTAATTACGTGGCGATTTGTACTGTTCTGACAACCTTTGTTTTGCAGTAGGAAGTACGTGCATCTATGCAAACGAGTCATCCAATGTAAATATTTGCAATGTTCTGTTAATTGCTCGGCCATCGCATGAAAAACATCCAGTCAAAGAGCTCCTGCAACCAAGAGTTATCATGTCTGCAGTCGTTTAGTTTACGAGAAAAGTTAGTTCTAAAATCTCTTTGCATATTTTTATATGAAATTATCCCCTTCCACTACTACAATGCCTGCTCCTCTTCGACTTGTTACAGCGCCAGGTGTCAGCTCTGAAGGATCTGTGTTCCAAGGCAGGAATCCGAGACATGGACGTCCATGCGTGCGTCCCAACACGTACGTATCCTTACAGGTATCACTGTTTGGTGCTGCAATGAACAGGTCTGTCGTGGGTACAGTGCAAGGAGCTTTGAGACCAGGGGCATCCGCAGAGAGGGGCAAGAAAGAAACAAAATATATACTTTACATCTTATATATATATATATATATATATATATATATATATATATATATATATATATATATATATATATATATATATATATATATATATATATATATATATATATATATATATATATATATATATATATATATATATATGTAAAGTTAACATATACTTTGAGCGCACGAATACACGTCCGAAAAAAAATCCAGATCGGGGGGGCAAGTATTCCCCCGACCCCCTTACAGACGCTCATGTATGAGACCTTTACAGTCCTTGTCCTGTGTGAACGACATGTTGTATTTATCCAGGGTAGTTCACCCGGAAATAATAACACCAGCTAGGCAATTCGATCAATAGATCAGTCCTCTGAGGCCTCTACAAGAGAGGTGCCAGCCCGTCTCGTGATGGTGTCCCATAGCAGGTCGAATATTTTCATCTTCTTCTCCACAGTCTACATCCTTCTCAAATGCGATTAATAAAACGTCTTAATTCCCAAGTCGTTCGTATTTGCGGATTGTTGTTCCGGAGATTAAAGGGACTAACAACAGGGCACTAGCTAATATGATTTTTCGGTGTGTACACAAAGTTTAATATTGATTATACTACATGCCAAAATACAAATATAGGAAACATTTATTTATAGGTAAAATTAGATGTTTAATGCGTCTCACTCGCAAAGCGCGCGTAAAAATTCGAAATTAATGAGATGAGCGATCACGTGGTTTTGTGACGTCAACGATGATATGGGTTTACAATCAGTCAGTGATTTATATGCAGTGCTTCAGTATAGTTTCACTCGAGTTACTATAGCGAGTGATGGCGATGTAAATTTTCCAGAATAAAACGTATAATGTAAAGATTTCGAACCACTAGCGGCAAGTGATGCCGCAGAATCATCTTCGAATTCGGCTATTTCGGAGCAGTTTAGCGACGCCAGTAGCCTTTGACTTCGATCTTATTTACTTTCTGACTGAACCATGAAAACGACCGCATAGACCTGCCGAAGTTACCAGAGTTGCGTACCGAACTCTCCAAAGAATACTGTCCGAATTCAATCAATCAATCAATCAATCAATATATTAGGGACTGGGAAAAGTTAATTGATATATTTCCCAGATACCGCATCATTAAACATATCTCTCGGTTCAGCAAATATGTCCATGTTTCTAATCCCAAATACACATAATATATTGTTCTTCAAATTAGAGCACACCCTTCAAATTTGAAGATTGTATGCTAGCCACCAAGGTTGCATTTGCACCAATGCTGGCTGTTTAAAAATAATGAGTCAATGACAGTTTTTTTCCCTGTACCAATATTTAATTCCATAGTTAACAGATATATACGGCATATTAATAATAATAATATATAAAATACTTACATTGCGCTAAAATCCTCGGGAAACCCAAGCTATGGGGCTATGCAGTTCCTAATCGATAGGCATTTCCATTTGTAAACAGTTGGATTGGTACGCTGTGGAGCTATGGAGGATAAGCAAGTTTAAACAGGTGCGTTTTTAGTTTACGGCGAAATGTTGTTATATTTCCTACAGACTTAACCCTAACAGGGAGTGAGTTCCACAGAGTCGGTGCAGCAACTGAACAAGCTCTATGGAAAACGTAATGTATTTAATATAAAGCTAAATCCAGCTGAATCGCTACAATTTGTGACAGCAGTAGCGGTGGCAGCAGTAGCGGTGGCAGCAGTAGCGGTGGCAGCAGTAGCGGTGACAGCAGCAGCGGTGGCAGCAGTAGCGGTGGCAGCAGTAGTGGTGGCAGCAGTAGCGGTGACAGCAGTAGCGGTGGCAGCAGTAGCGGTGACAGCAGTAGCGGTGGCAGCAGTAGCGGTGGCAGCAGTAGCGGCGGCAGCAGTAGCGGTGGCAGCAGTAGCGGTGGCAGCAGTAGCGGCGGCAGCAGTAAAGGTGGCAGCAGTAGCGGTGACAGCAGTAGCGGTGGCAGCAGTAGCGGTGGCAGCAGTAGCGGTGACAGCAGTAGCGGTGGCAGCGGTAGCGGTGGCAGCGGTAGCTGTGGCAGCGGTAGCTGTGGCAGCGGTAGCGGTGACAGCACTAGCGGTGGCAGCAGTAGCGGTGGCAGCAGTAGCGGTGACAGCAGTAGCGGTGACAGTACTAGCGGTGGCAGCAGTAGCGGTGGCAGCAGTAGCGGTGGCAGCAGTAGCGGTGACAGCAGTAGAGGTGACAGCAGTAGCGGTGACAGCAGTAGCGGTGAGAGCAGTAGCGGTGGCAGCAGTAGCGGTGGCAGCAGTAGCGGTGGCAGCAGTAGCGGTGACAGCAGTAGAGGTGACAGCAGTAGCGGTGACAGCAGTAGCGGTGAGAGCAGTAGCGGTGGCAGCAGTAGCGGTGACAGCAGTGGCGGTGACAGCAGTGGCGGTGACAGCAGTGGCGGTGACAGCAGTAGCGGTGACAGCAGTAGCGGTGACAGCAGTAGCGGAGACAGCAGTAGCGGTGACAGCAGTAGCGGTGGCAGCAGTAGAGGTGGCAGCAGTAGCGGTGAGAGCAGTAGCGGTGGCAGCAGTAGCGGTGACAGCAGTGGCGGTGACAGCAGTGGCGGTGACAGCAGTGGCGGTAGCAGCAGTAGCAGTGACAGCAGTAGCGGTGACAGCAGTAGCGGTGACAGCAGTAGCGGTGACAGCAGTAGCGGAGACAGCAGTAGCGGTGACAGCAGTAGCGGTGACAGCAGTAGCGGTGGCAGCAGTAGCGGTGACAGCAGTAGCGGTGACAGCAGTAGCGGTGACAGCAGTAGCGGTGGCATCAGTAGCGGTCGCAGCAGTAGCGGTGGCAGCAGTAGCGGTGGCAGCAGTAGAGGTGGCAGCAGTAGCGGTGATAGCAGTAGCGGTGGCAGCAGTAGCGGTGGCAGCAGTAGCGGTGGCAGCGGTAGCGGTGGCAGCAGTAGCGGTGACAGCACTAGCGGTGGCAGCAGTAGCGGTGGCAGCAGTAGCGGTGACAGCAGTAGCGGTGGCAGCAGTAGCGGAGGCAGCAGTGGCGGTGACAGCAGTGGCGGTGACAGCAGTGGCGGTAGCAGCAGTAGCAGTGACAGCAGTAGCGGTGACAGCAGTAGCGGTGGCATCAGTAGCGGTGGCAGCAGTAGCGGTGGCAGCAGTAGCGGTGGCAGCAGTAGAGGTGGTAGCAGTAGCGGTGATAGCAGTAGCGGTGGCAGCAGTAGCGGTGGCAGCAGTAGCGGTAGCAGCGGTAGCGGTGGCAGCGGTAGCTGTGGCAGCGGTAGCGGTGGCAGCAGTAGCGGTGACAGCACTAGCGGTGGCAGCAGTAGCGGTGGCAGCAGTAGCGGTGACAGCAGTAGCGGTGACAGCAGTGGCGGTGACAGCAGTGGCGGTGACAGCAGTGGCGGTGACAGCAGTGGCGGTGGCAGCAGTGGCGGTGACAGCAGTAGCGGTGACAGCAGTAGCGGTGACAGCAGTAGCGGTGGCAGCTGTAACGGTGACAGCAGTAGTGGTGACAGCAGTAGCGGTGACAGCAGTAGCGGTGACAGCAGTAGCGGTGGCAGCAGTAGCGGTGACAGCAGTCGCGGTGACAGCAGTAGCGGTGACAGCAGTAGCGCTGGCCAATTAACGATCTAATTATAATACAAACAGTGTTGGGGTTAACGTAATCAAAAACCACGGGTGACATGAGAATAGTCATTGTAAACATCACTATACACTGTAATCGTGCTTACAAAATACCACCGACATCAGGCTCCAAGGGCGAAAATGCATTTAGGTATCTCAGTATGAACCAGTCTTTTTAAACAGCATACACCACGATCAGCTTTTTCAACTACGACGAATCTTTCTTGTGCATTATTTTGTGAAATGTGAAAAACCACTAACGCTACAACTGTACACGTACACGCTTCGTGTATGAAGAAATCTAACGGACAGCACATTTATTGTCGTAATAGTACACACATATATGTTCTGAAGTGTGTATACATTCAGTTAACGAGATGAACGAATGAACGAACGAATGAATGAATGAAAGAACGAACGAATGAACAAACGAACGAACGAACGAACGAACGAGTGAGTGAACGAGTGAGCGAGTGAGTGAGTCAAGTGAGTGCGTAGGTGAGTGTGTGTGTGTGTGTGTGTGTGTGTGTGTGTGTGTGTGTGTGTGTGTGTGTGTGTTTGTGCGTGCGTGCGTGCGTGCGTGCGTGCGTGCGTGTGTGTGTGTGTGTGTGTGTGTGTGTGTGTGAGTGTGTGTGTTTGTTTGCACCCGTGCGTGCGTGCGTGTGCCCACGCGTTCGTTCGTGTATGCGCGCCACAGCTCTTGTGTGAGTGGGATTCGAACCCTGAGAGTCATTCCTTATTCATGTGAAAATGGATTAATTTGGAAACAGTGTCGTACGACAGGCAACTGCACTTTAGCTAGTAGTGCCTCAACATTAAGACGAACTTAAGACTGTACTGTTCTCTCTCGACCTCTTCCCGCGAAATGCCAAACTATTAGGACAACGCACACGGAGAATGAAACACAACCATATTTAAAAATCTACGTATATGTCAAAACATATCACGTAAACCCAACGTGAAGTATCAAAAACAGTGGATATTGCTTGGCATAAATCAGCTTTTGATCAAGAAAAACAGCTGGCCGTGGTGTATGATGATTTGTGAAGTAGGCATTGTACAAACAGCTGCCCGGGAATCCGGTAAAACTGCGCATACTTTTGCCTCTTCGGAATATTAATTTTGCTACTTGGATGTCTACGCTCCGCCGTCCAATGGTCACTGTGATATGTGTATTCTTCTAACTAACAATTAGCACAATACTGCTCAAAGTTATGAATTGCCGGGTAGCCTAGTTGTATGCCATGAGAAATTGGTCACAGTTTCGGCGCAGTTGGTTAAATGAGACGTTTAACCTAGTCAATATAGCACGCCTCGTTGGAATGAAGTACGATCATCAGCTGCCAAAGTGTTCTGCGTGTCATTGATAGAAAGTCGACTTTGACGTCACAACCATCACTATGTTTCTTGTTTGCATTAAACTTATCAAAAACCTTAATGCAAAATCATTTAATGTGTCTGGGCGCCTGCCAAGACGTCACGCATGGCTGACTCAGACAATCAATAGACTTGTTCGCTAAATTGAAAGACGAAGAACCATCGTCATAATAAATTGCTGTATGCAATTTGTTGTGTATAAACTCCACCTCGTCGTCAAGACAGCGGGTTGACAAATGTTCGATGTCGTTAGCGCAGGCAGGCAGAAAATGCGAAGACGGAAACAGACAGTCATACAACGTGTAGGTCGTCGTTTTGTCAAAAATGCAGATGAACCGAATCCCCGGCTTGGCGGAAGTGCATGCCTCGTTTCGCTGAAAGCTTTACTGCACTGTTTCAGACAACGTATATTTATAAAGGTTAAATGAAAACAGTTATAAAGGTTCCTACAATATACATCTTGCGTAACCGCGATGCAGAACAGAACTCTTCAGTATCAATCAGAAATTAACATACGTCTTGAGTTTGTGGACTGTTTTAATGCTCATTTTGTGACCCTCTTTGGATATCTTATCTGTCGATCTGTCTCGGACTATTCTAGCATCCTTCTGAACGGCATATTTTGGTATATGTCACTAATAGTGAACAGCTTAGTAAAATAAATGCTGCTAACAGAAAAGTGGAACAACAATGGATACCAATAAACACAATACTACTTCAGGTACATTATATGTATGTACATATATGCATGCATGCACATGCATCATCCATCCACCCATCCCTCCATTCATGCATGCACATGCATCATCCACCCACCCATCCATCAACCCATGCACATGCATCATCCACCCACCCATCCATCCACCCATGCACATGCATCATCCACCCAACCCTCCATCCACCCCACCCTCCATCTCTCTATTCATGCATGGATGCATGCATACACACATACATGTATATATCGATTGATATTATGCAGTTGGTTTCATGTTACAAAAATAGTACACAAAGTGGCGATTAATGGTCAGAATGTGAATGATATATGTTTACATTGATTAACAGCGTCGCTTACACATTTGTGCATTCTTCAAATTGATGTGCGGAACAAAATCCAATCATTCTAGTTGTTTCTGAACCATTTCCATAAATAGGTAGATTGTTTCCTTGTGAACTTGAGCCGAGTACGTCCTAACGCTACTATGAATGAGAAAGAGTAACGTCAGATATATCGACGAAACGACGGTGGACAGAACACGATTAATCAATGTTTTAACATTTAATTACTAACATGTGTTGCATGTGTTGCGTGCACATCAAACATTCTGGTTAGAACCTGAGCCTTTATAGTTATCAAGGTTCGGTTGCTATTTGACCAAAAATAGCTATAATGCATTGAACTGTGCTTAATGTAACGGAGGCTGTAGCAGAAGATATTGATGACGTTGTTAACAATGACACTTATATCGTAAACAGGTACCCGTGTAGACAAGAATTATATTTATATATATATATATATATATATATATATATATATATATATATATATTATATAAATGCAATAACCATCAAACCGATGCATATTCTAGTTATATATATATATATATATATATATATATATATATATATATATATATATATATATATATATATATATATATATATATATATATATATATATATATATATATATATATATATATATAATTATATTTTTTATTGTAGTTTTAATTTAAAATATGTTTATACATTATACGTACACTCGTATACATAAAATTAATATTATTACCCATATGTATAGTTTATGTTAGTGATATTTTTGCTTCTATTACTAGAAAAACCTATTTATTTTAAAATTGATTTCCTACATTATGTTCAACATTTTGTTCAGAATAACAAACGACATCGCTCACACCTAGAGCCTGTTGTAACACGTTAAATGTATACTTTTGCTTATTGCAAATTGGAAGAGATGCGGATAACAAAGTTTGTGGTTGAGCACAATATTATAATTACATTGTTCTGTGTACAACCAACTAATATATGCATGAATTTTCTCAAACTAGTACCATTTAAATCAAGAAAACGACTTAATGTATTCATTACAATTAGTTTCAGATACACTGTTTTCTGCTCTTGCTTATGTTTTTCCACATTTTAGTATTACAGACTTAAACTCAAATGAAAAAAATCATCCACTTCTTGACAGATTATTTACAAAAACGCCTTTGCAGTATAAGAACAAACATGCTTCTTCTAATGCTGCAAAGTGTTTTTCATCTACAATAAAAACATGTTGAAACAAAATGTATTTATGCGTTATAGGATGATGTAAATGGTAGTGGTAATTAATAACTCGGGTTGTCAGTGTTTATGTGTAGGTACTTCAGACACATTCATGGTTCGTGACATTTCTCATGCTTCTTCGTTGGCACGATAATCACCGCTTCGTCAAGCTCAACGTGTTCGTTCACGTCGGATCGGCGGGCGACCAAGCGAAATGTTACGGAGTGTAAATTAGTTACGACTTGGAGCCCAAAGTGCACTTTACGATTGATGAAAATTTCACCAGGTTGTTATAATAAAGGAACATAAATAATGGGACTTAGTTCTTCTTCTGCTCGTCAGATGGTATGGCAAGCAGGGGCCTCCTTTATCCTTCTAACACTTCTGTTACTTTCCCTGCCAATCACCTTGGCTCCCCCTCCCCCCAGTCAATAAAGCAGTTCTTTATGTTCTGATTCTGTTGTCATGGTCTGTAGTTGCTGACATGTGTTCTACTGGCGATGACTCGATATGTATAACATGAAAGGCCCCAAAACTGAACGACACATAGAAATAACTGTTGGCCTCTGTTAGTTTGTAATAACTGTTGTGTTACATAGAGATGATTTAGCCTCCTTGTGCCATGTAGCAGTTGACACTCTATCAATTTACCTGAATACCTCAAGTCATTCTTCTCATTTATCTTACGTGGATATTAAAGGAACGGAAATTGTGATTATAAAAAGCAGACATTCATCTTAAAAAATCTTAAACATCAAAGCTTATTGGGTAATCAGTTTGTTCGCCCCAACACACACGCGGACACTCAGAAGTTTCATACCAAAAGAAATATTATATCGACATACCGAAAAAACAGAGAAGATCAATACTTTTTTTACTCTATTACTCTCCAAATCACCACTTCTGTATAAACGATCGTCTCCTGTGTACATTTATGTCTGCAATCACAAACAATCTTACATATTATCAGCCCTTGGCGGTCTGACAGCCATTACAGTTCTCCCACATGAATAAGCAGGGAAACACTCTCAGTGCAAATCATCGTATGTGTCAGAGCCCATCGAGAGAACGTGGCGCGTTTAACATTAACCAGCAGTCTACGATTTCCGGTGCAGGTTATTTACGCTTAGGCACTCGAGTCCCGATTATCATTACGAATCAATGATAATGTTCTTGTTGTTCGCGCTCCGCTGGTGACGACCAATCCAAATCACACACTGTCAGTTGTCGTCGTTGTGCTGCAAATATTAAGGGCACCAAAGTCATCTGGTCTCTTATATATTACTTCCTATTTTAAATCACATTCGTGCCTAGACGGTTTGTACTCGTCTTGCCAAAGACAACGGCAACAGAAGCGATCAATGCTGACGACGCAGAGCTGTAGACAGGCTTAAAAACGGCCGCGACACATTTTCGCAACGTTAAAGGTCAACATAATTTTCCCAACAAGCTCAATTGCAATTGTCGCTGTTATTGCCATCTTTGTTGGCATTATCATCATCATCAACATCATTATAGTTGTTGTTGTTATTATCATTGCTATCATTGCTCTCATCATTATTATTATCCTTATTGTCATTTCTATCGTCGTTGTCATTGTTATCATTGTTATAATTGTTATTGTTGTTATCATTGTTATCATTACTATTATTTTTATTATTATTATTATCATCATCGTTATCATCAGTATCATTATTATAATTTATTATCATTATTAGTATCATCATCAGTGTCATTATTATTGTCATTAGTATCAGTATTATCATTGCCATCGTTGTTATCATAATTATCATTATTGCTATTGTTATCACTATAATTATTGTTATTACTATCATTATCAGCAGTATCATCATTAGTGTCACTACACCATAATGATGTGGTTGTACTGTATGAGAGAAATGTGAAACTGGTCCCAAAAAATAAGTACCAATCTATATGTAAAAATACCCAATAAATCAGCGGGACATTGATATAAATATATTCATGTTCAAAGAGTACGATAAATGAAGGAAACACATCCTGATCATATAAATGTATGGAACAAAGGGGGCCATGCCCCCATCCCCCCCAATACGCCACTGGTGTCGCCAAACAGAAGGACATATTTCCTCTAAATCTAATAATACTGTTATTTACACCCCGCAACTGGGCAGTCTGTTCAGCGTGTCTGTCTTCGTTGCAGAGCACCGGCGAGTGAGTTCGACTGTATGCGCCCTCGGCTCGGTGGCCCGGCTCTCCGTCAGCATGACGATGTCCATCTCGTCCGGCCTCTACAGTCTGTCGAACGCCGATGTCAGCAAGCCGGACTCGACCAGCAGCAACGTAGACTTCAGCAGGTCGCTCACCGACTTCCAGCGCTACGACAGCGTCCCGGAAGCCGCCGACGACGAGGAGGACGCAGATGCGGATTACTCCGACGATGGAGTCCTCTACATGGGTTCGCTGGCCGGCAAGACGAGCGAGTTTGGTACCGGCCGTGAGGACAAGGCTCTTGCCGTGCTCGTCAGCGAACCGTCGAGTCCCATAAACACTTCCGGTGTGCGTATCGTCGTTAACGAGGGCAGTGAGTGTCACTCGGGCTCCGGCGAGGATCTGCCGGCGAGGGACTTCGTTGACGGCGCCGGCGGGAGCTACTTGGCCGTAGCGCACAGCTGTCCTATCGGCGACGGTCCGGTAACGACCGGCGCTGGCTTCATCGAGGTGGACATGGACAACACTGCCCGCCCATACTGCTCGAGTCAACAACATCTGTTGAAGGACATGAGTTGAACTCTGCTGCGGCGTCTTTTATACCTGCTTAAGTCGATGGCTGTATTCCGAAGGAAATGGCGTACAGACCTTTGCGAACGCGTAATCTGGGAGTGCGTATGGATTGTTGAAAATTGCTTTGCGAAATAAGCCCATATTGTTGTTTAAGTTGTTCTTCAAGTTTACAGGTACACACGCACGCACGCACGCACGCACGCACGCACGCACGCACAGATGAAGTTATGTATCCACTTTACAGGACTACTGACAGGCAATATTACGTCGCGGAAGGGAAGAGGGACGTCGAAAGTGAGTGTGGAAGAGAATATGAGGGTGGAGTCAGAAAGGGGGATAGAGAAGGGAATGAAACAGGGCACGAGAGTACACGCGTCAGACAACCCTAGAAGTCACAAAGTCGCACGTTTACTGAACGGAACTGTTGTTGGTTGAATGTGTACCAATATGCGTCGGGTCACTTACTTTGGAAAATCGCCTGCGTATTACGAGACTGGTGGAACTACTGGCCCGCAAAAAGATAGCAACTACGGCGTCGCCTTATGGCTTTCTGTCAAAATGTACTAAGTGCTACCCGCTGACAATAGATGGCGCCAGTACGAACTAGTGAAATATTCAAGTTATTTTACCACATCCTCGACAACGCATGAAGTGCTGCAATTACCGCTTCAGTAAGTGCGACAATATGGGCTAATTCAATTCTAACTGCAAGCCAGGTATCGACCTGTTTACATGTTTACGCAGTTTGCGCATATGCTATATGGTAATGTAGATTAGTTGTCGTCATTATTTATTTGCCAAGGCTATGTTTTGAAGATGGTTGGCGGTAAATGGAATCCACATTTTCTTTGCAAGCTGTTCACCGATTCGTACGTCTGTTTGCCGCTAGGCGTAATTACAGTTTGGGATCAGTGGCGTATTTAGGGCCGTGGAAAAGGACTGAGTGTGGTACGTCTTTGGCGTTCTCTACTCGGGTGGTCAGTATAATTACGCCTAAACGCGAGGAACATAACTGGTTCAGGGGTTCATTTGTGAAGGAGTGTCTAATATGGCTTCCATTCGAGGATCATTTCTCTACAGAGACGGATGATGTTATGCACGTTTTG
This sequence comes from Lamellibrachia columna, assembly GCA_963662155.1. NCBI lineage: Eukaryota > Metazoa > Annelida > Polychaeta > Sabellida > Siboglinidae > Lamellibrachia > Lamellibrachia columna. Next base: position 36,457,181 of record OY759271.1, on the reverse strand, counting down.
CCACACGGAAGCGGTACGGTATACTATGCGACCTGTTACGTTGAAGACCCCGACATTTTCACACCTATGTTTATCCTTAGACTTATTGTTATGTCTCTGATTGCAAAATTTTCTTTTGTCACATTATATAAATGTAATAATAATCGAAGCCAACATCACAACGTTACCGAAACTATAGCATAGTGTAAGTGAGAGAGCGCGTGCTTGCCGGCATGATCCACTACCGGTTTTACAAAACAAGCATAGTCTATTAGGCATTCTCCTAGATTCGATCAGTTGTTATTTTTGTCGATACTCTTTATACACCCGCGTTGTTGTGTGGCCCTGTTACGTAATTTATTGCAGCAGTTGTACATTTTGAGCTTGGTGGAAGTGATGCTGCTATTACAGTTTTGCAATAAACCACAAAGACAACTGTTGATTCGTTATCACATTAAACGCTAGTGAATATTGCACAATGTGTGTTGCTTGTGAGGGGGCTAACAGAATACGACGTGAGGGAGGTGAAAGGAGGAAAAGATAATGGGGGAGACGTCAGCAATATATTTTTGAGTGACACATTTATATCCCATAGTATACGTGGTACAATATCATTGCACGCAGGATACTTACATTGCACGCAGGATAGTTACATTGCACGCAGGATACTTACATCGCGACCTCCGTGTGTACAACCCGAGTGAGTTGAGTTGACTGCATCAAGAAACAAACGAACACAATCACATTTCATCGTTATGAGTGTAGCTGTACCTATTGTTTCTTTATATATATATATATATATATATATATATATATATATATATATATATATATATATATATATATATATATATATATATATATATATACATATATATATATACATACATACATATATATATATATATATATATATATATATATAAAGAAACAATAGTATACGGATTGTACAATAAAACACCATACTTGACGAAAATACAACCGCTATCGAAGCCATTAATAAACTGGTTAATTCTTGCTTATAAACATAACATCAGGAAACATAAACGAACACAACCACATATCAGAATCATCGACCGTTGTCGGAGGCTTCACAGACTCTGGGTAGTTCATAATAGCTTTGGCCTCACGATGTTCCGAATGTAGAAGCCGCTGCTACTCAGTAAAACGGCAGCTATGTAGATGACAGACAGCCACTTCACAGATGCTGAGCTTCGCCTTCGCTGTAGTCCTTCCTAATCCAGTGGTGCTTCTTTGGCTTTGTAGTCACGCACTCTTCTCAAGTACCTGACTTCCCCAAACATGTAATATCTCCTGTTAATGTAGACGTCTGCACCTTGTCTTCACATCTCCGTGTCGTCTGATAATGCTACCAGCGTGAATGTGTTGTAAAACTGAATTTTGACAAATATCTCAGAAGGGTGGGTGACCCATGAATGAACATTTTGTGGGTTCTCGATAAACGAAAGACTTCCTTGTCCACTTGCCATCTCGGTGTTTTGCCGTGGATGACAATCTTGTCAAATCCTGTCTTATGTTTACAAGTTTTCTTCGGTTCCTATAATCACGACGCTGACGGAAGCTACCCGCTTTCGTTACCTGTTGTTGGCCATTGCCATAATGCCATTTCTGAAAACTTTTATAGAACACAAAAGGTCGAAATTATTTAGTTTTACTTTTAGAAGAAACGTTGTCCGTGCTGCTGCTTCGATTCCGTGGTCGCACGACTGACAGCGCCCTCTTTCGGATGTATTATCGATTATCCAAACTCGGGGGTGTGGCGCCACCGTTTGTCGAACACGACAGAGCTTGGAAGCGAGGTGCTTGAGGTGAGCTTCCCATATATGCCACCAGGTGAACTAGTAAATAAACAGTGTCTGTCACCAGCTACACAAGAACGCTGTCGAAGCCATTGGCCCCGTGTATTGTTGTGCTGTCTATACGCGGTTTACTGAGCTAATTAAATTAGTCAACTTAGCGTCAATGTGCATTATTTTTAAATGTCACATATTGTTGAATGTTGAACTGGAAAATACGCGTACATACAGTACAGTTACATAGATTACGGATCGACAATTGTTTGCTATGATGACAATATACTGGTACTGATTGACAGACTAATGAGAATCGTAAATAATAACCTGGATCTGTGAAGGAATGATTGACGTTGTTTTGTGCGCCACAACATGACAACATGACAACACGGCAAGCTAATGCTGCAAGACAATGTTGTACGTGTAGGAGAAGAAACGTAGCTCAACTCCAACGCTTCAAAAATTGTCTTGCACGGGTTGAACTTACGGCGCCTCGTTTTTCACCGTCACTACCACTACCTCAACAGTTACACAGTCTTCCTGTTATTTACCGAATCAAATTAAAACTGTCAACTCTTACATATCGTGCTCTGTTTACCCAATAACCATCTTTTTTGGCTGGTATCCAGCATATTTCAAATACCCATAGACAGCTCAGATCATCTATTTCACAACAACTTATCTTTCCTAAAACTAAATTTAACTTGGGCAAACGTGCTTTCTTTGTGGCTGCCTTTAAAAAAAAACTCAAGACATCTATTCCAAATTGCATTTCCACCTTAAATCTTCGGCGGTCATTTGTTCTGTTTATTTTGCGCGTCCCTGTTCCTGAATATGCTTAACGATTCTTCCTTCCTTCCTCCTTCCGAGAACCTAAACGTTTCTATGAGAACGTTTATATGAGAGGGGCCAATCGAAGATGTTACCTACTACTACATGTAGTCATAAAGAAACGGATCACCTTGCTTGTAATATTTCGAAAAGTGAAGTACAATCACGAATTATAGCATTCGTCTCCCCATCGTGTTTTAGCATCGAATGAAATGCGCACGCGTGCCACATGCCTACGTTATACCGAAAAAAAAAACACGCAGGCGCGATGAGAAGTCTTTCTAGCCTATTTGGGGTTGGGGTATTAGACAACGACCCCGTTGGTTTAGATAAGAGTGATTTTGTGTACAACGGGGGGGGGTAACATGGTGCGCCAGTAAGAGTCAAGCTAAGTCACACATTCCATTAGTTTATTATATATATATATATATATATATATATATATATATATATATATATATGTATGTATTGTTTTCTGACAAACATGTGGATATATATATATATATATATATATATATCCACATGTTTATCCACATGTTTGTCAGAAAACAACAACCTCTGTACATATCACATATGTATTGTTTTCTGACAAACATGTGGATATATATATATATATATATATATATTATATATATATATATATATATATATATATATCCACATGTTTATCCACATGTTTGTCAGAAAACATCAACCTCTATACATATCACATACAAAAAACAACCTCTACAGATCACATACAAAAAACAACATGTACAGATCACATACAAAAACAACCTCTACAGATCACATACAAAAAACAACCTCTACAGATCACATACAAAAAAACAACCTCTACAGATCACATACAAAAAACAACCTCTACAGATCACATACAAAAAAACAACCTCTACAGATCACATACAAAAAACAACCTCTACAGATCACATACAAAAAAAACAACCTCTACAGATCACATACAAAAAACAACATGTACAGATCACATATAAAAAAACAACCTCTACAGATCACATACAATTCTACATATTTTTAGTAATGCAATCAATAAATGAATGTCATTACTGAGACAAACATATTGGTTATGCAAGGATGCAATAAATTATACATAAACACCACTTGTAAATGACTAACTTGGTTTACAAGAATAAAATAGTGGACAAAGATCTGAGAGTGACTGAAAAAACTGTCACATCACATAAGGTAGATTTAAGATGCTGTGTCGAAAAGGTAACAAAACCGCTCTGTAGTGTGACACAAGTAATTACTATTAGAAAATAACGGAGAATTAGTTAAATAATTAGTAAAATACGATGCAATGTTATATGCGCCCCCATCTAAATAAACCCAAAATGTTGAAAAATTAGAAAGTGAGAAAAAGTTATTCTTTGCCTTAATACGTATTACTTAGAGTTATTCTTTGCCTTAATACGTATTACTTAGAGTTATTCTTTGCCTTAATACGTATTACTTAGAGTTATTCTTTGCCTTAATACGTATTACTTAGAGTGTGACAATTCGTATCCTATACATCGTTCTTTTATGTAAGACTAGATGTGGATTTAGCCAACATTACAATAAATTTATTAATTTTAACTTTATATTTAATTTACTGATTTTTTTCACTTTCGGTATGAAAATAATAATTACAATTGATAATTACATCAATAAATGTTGTTAATTAAAAAAGTTAGTGTTCATTTGTGACAAATCTTAAATTGTTTTATCTTATGCTATCTGTGCCAGAAAAAAAATAGTTATGCTGCATTGTCCTGTGAGCGACAAGTTATGCCACACGGGTATCAAATGTCGTCAATTGCCACACCAAAACAATTTCACTTTTGCTTGTTACAAATATAGATTTTTCATTGTAGACTGACGTGTATGTTGTACAGCCAACTAGTATTTCCTTTAACACAATTAAATACATGCATCCCTTTTCTCAAGAAGGAAATTTCTCTGTCTGCAACCACTGAATTTTATTTTCTTATCCTTCTGAATATACCCCACCGCAAGATATAAAAACCAATGCAAGGTAACTTAGTAGCTTTTCGGTCTTAAATCGTACTGGTTAGAAGATTGAATTAATCCACCTTTGTTGTCTCAAGTGCTTTCTGTCTATTTGAATGTGTATATGGTGTCCATGTATTCAACGTTTATTGATAGAAGGTGTTTGTTGTTATACCCCTTTAAAGGTTTTTTTTTATTGACATTGCATTTTCTCTTGTGAATCATTAACAAATGTCACAAGTTGTGACAATGTGAATTACTGTTATAATGTCATGATGTGTTCATTCAAAGGGCAACAGAAGATGTTGGAAGTGCATCATTATCTTTGTTTTATTTCACACAATTTTTCATATGTTCATCAGCAATATGATAACACTCATTTTTAAAGAATAACTAACAAAAACGCCCGTCCCCAGGATGGGATAACTCGGGAGTTCATACGTGACAGTCATGATAGCAATGTTTACCAAATGCCTCAGGCCAGTATGCTATCAATACGGTCGAGATTGTTTAAGGGAACGTCAAACGTATTACCAGAAACAACCGCGTCACGCACATGATGCAATACTCATTGCATATTCGAAATGTTGAAGGATGCTTGTGTTGGTTGTAGAATATCTTTGTATTGTGTATCTTTTATTGAATATCTTTTTATTGTGTATTGGCCCTTTGTCTGCGACCTCGGGCAAGGGTTTTGTACTATATTTTTATTGTGTATTGGCCCTCTGTCTGCGACCTCAGAACCTAGAAAACAATAATCACATTTCGAAAAATAAATCAAATTAACATAAATACCCTTCATGACGATCTAGCAAATTCCGATCTTTTGATCCAACCTAAATGTGCACTATGCGAGCTTGTTAATCAGTACCATGAAGTAAACTCCTGGATAAACATGCCCCTAAACAAGTTCGCCCTCCATCACCATGGATGTCTATAGAGATGGTTGTAGCGATACGTCGTCGTCGATATCTTGAAAGAATTTGGCGACGAACTCGTTTTCCACTTTATCGATCGAGTGATCGATCCTGTTATGCTAAGCTGCTACATATATGCAGTCACATGATGTCAAAAGCAGAGTCTGATTACTACACAAATTGTATCTCAACAAATTCTGAAAACCCAGTTCTACATTGGCAGAAATTAAAAACACTGCCTAAACATTTTTCATTGGATACATTGTGTAGTTCTTTTTCAAAATACTTCACAGATAAGATTGTTCGCATTCAATCGAATTTTGTCATTAATGATAATGACTATGATTTCCCTGAACCACCACTTTCTGAAAATACACTACAGTGTTTCACACCTGCAACTACTAATGCAATTCTCATTATCATTACAAAATCTGCCAACAAATCGTGTGATCTTGACCCATTTCCCACACTTCAACTAAAAACCTGTATCAATCAACTCATCTTTCCCATTACTACTATCATAAACCTTTCAATGCATGGCGGAGTTGTTCCACGGGTTTTTAAACAAGCTCTTGTAAATAATCTAATTAAAAAATAAATTATGTGTAAAAATTACCTAAAGAATTATCGTCCTATCTTCAAACACAGTTTTCTGTCAAAAGTATTTGAAAAAGTAGTTGCTCATCGCCTTCATGAACATATTTATAAACATCACTTATCAAATGATCTACAGTCTCCATATAAACGATTCCACTCTACCGAAACAGCTCTTCTTAAGATACACAATGATATAGTTGACAACATGGACAATGGCAAAGTCACAGCACTCACTTTACTAGATATCTCAGCTGCTTTCGACATGATTGATCATTTAATCCTTTTACAACGCCTTCGTCGACATTTTGGCATTTCTGGCCCAGCTCTTTGGTGGTTCAAATCATATTTTTCAGACAGATATTAAAGCATTAACATATCTGGCACATTATCTTGCCCACAACACCTTCCATTCGGAGTGCCGCAAGGATCCGTCCTTGGCCCTGTTCTGTTCAGCTTATATACTACGTCGCTCAGCTAAGTCATTACTAATCATAATCTCAGTCATCACCTGTATGCTGATGACACACAGGTTTACATATCACTTTCACAATCAAATGCACAAGAATCTGTTTCGACTTTAAGTGATTGTCTTACTAATATCTTGTTTTGGGTGGAATCAAGTAAGCTAAAGCTTAATCCAGATAAAACAGACCTTATTTTTATTGGTACTAAGCAACAACGAAATATGGTCATCAGCCATTTTCCAGTTAAACTGCTTGGCAGATACCTTCCCATCAGATACTGTTCGTAATCTAGGTGTTGTCTTTGATAGTGACTTCAACCTTCGCCAGCATATGTCTCAAGTATGTAAATCCTGTTTCTATCATATACGTGATCTCCGTCGAATTCGGCGTCACATATGAGCTCTGAGCTCAGATCCCTGAGGATGTAGACGCCATAGAAGTTAGCTACTATTATTATAATTAATATAAACCGACCAGATGGCGCTACGTACTGTCAAACGGTTTACGTATTCGCCGCGCGCGCGAGTTACGTTTCATTCGTGGGGTCGTATATATGTGTGTGTGTGTGTGTGTGTGTGTGTGTGTGTGTGTGTGTGTGTGTGTGTGTGTGTGTGTGTGTGTGTGTGTGTGTGTGTGTGTGTGTGTGTGTGTGTGTGTGTGTGTGTGTGTGTGTGTGTGTGTGTGTGTGTGTGTGTGTGTGTGTGTGTGTGTGTGTGTGTGTGTGTGTGTGTGTGTGTGTGTGTGTGTGTGTGTGTGTGTGTGTGTGTAATAACAAGATTAAATAGGATTGCCATCCAAGGCAAAACACGCAGATGGCACGTGGACACGTGGAAGCCATTGGCCTATCGAGAGTCCAACAATTTATCATCGTTGCGTAACCCGCCCTTCTGAAATGTTTGTTAATTCGTTTGACGCGGTTAACATTTACACTACTAGTTATACCAGTAAGCTTGGCTTCACAAGTGAAATAAACTTTCCCCAATACAACTGTAACAACTTACCTCAAACACAATATTTGCAGTTGAACGCACGTGGACGAAAACATATCCTGAATTTCAATTTAACTTCTACTTGGCATGACCCTTTATACTATATAGTACACGTTTCATTCACGAAAAATAAAAAGTGGCTGCGTGAGATGACATGTGGGCATACAAAAAAAGATTTTGGTGGTTAAAAAGTCATTTTGTCCATATCTCGTTAATTTCGTCTTCTTAACTCCCGGTTTCTGGACAGTGTGTCTGCTTATGGACTCCCAACCAACTATGGCTGGTCGATGGTATCTCTATATGTGTGCTATGTTTTCATAAAACGCCTTTGTAACAATTTGCCCCTGTATACAACTAGCCGCGGTCCCCCCCCCCTACTCATAACATTTTAAAGTAATAAGAACAGTCAATGTTAGTTAAACTTACCAATTATGATTTTGATAGTTACAAATTCTTATTAGTTTATTCAAACAATGAATGTTAAACAACACATAAAAAATTAAAGAATTAGCGTGATTAATATCACATTTAGGCAGAAATATATTTCTTTGGTCTCGTAAAGTGTCACATTGAAACAATATTTAAGTTGAGTAATAATTTGTACATTATCACTGATAACTTTTAATTAAAATGTTTCCTTGTGCTAGCTTAATCCAGAAATTAGCCATCATTTCCTTAATTTTTATCACTAGTGGTAGTCTGCCTAATTCGCCATATATCATACATTTAGAAGTAGATTTGTTGGCATGTAATACCATTCTACAGAATTCCAAGCTTTTCAATGATATCATAATTCTCATACCCCATACTTCACAACCATATAACAAAATTGGTACAACACTATGATCAAACAGTTGAAATATTATATCAGTTAGAAAAGTAATTGTCGTGACTTTTTAATAAAACTACACATAGCTTTCTATGCTTGAACATATTGCCTTTGCGGAGCAAGAATGAACTTTTCATTATAATTTCTGTTGACACCAAAATAAACATAGTCAAAACAAACGCCGAGGTATGTTCCATTGAAAGAGAATATATGAATGTTACGGGTTTTACCTTTAGGGAAGATCAAAGCTTAAGTCTTAGTACCTAACTAACTTGTAACTAATACTTTTCACAAAAAGTTACTTTAACTGAAAATTGTAACAACTAGACCCGGTCTCCCCTAGATAATGTCAAGTCGGTAAATTTAAGAAGCATAGCGATTTTTTGTCTCTGACATACGAGGTCCCGTCGCCAAAATGAGAAGTATCGGTTATATTCGAAACGGAGTCTAACAAGCAACTGCCAGGTTATTGGAGCGCGTAATCACGGAGCGCTTGGAGCGTAAAACGTCACGCTTTTAACAAACAGTCCACGCAACCACGCAATCGACGCCGCATACATAACCACGGGCAACTGAATCAACTTGGGCCTTTATAACTAATAATATATACTAAAAGTAAAGGGTATGCAACATGGAATGACACCACTCGCCTTTCAACATCCGTATCTGAGCTTTGCAATGCATAATCCGATTACTACGATCATACACACATGTCCAAATGAATAAACTTTCACTATACCTACTTTTGATTACACATATGTCTGTATTTCTTAACGAAAAGATATATTTTAACGACTGCGCGCAGAAAAGTATATACGACGAAATGTCATCACGTGAGAACGCAGACGAAAGTGAGGTGCAACACACGTTACGGAAATAGTCGACCCAACAAAGAGACAGCAGCGTCTCTGTCTGACAGCTTCTACGTGCGGTTATATTTTTGATCTATCAATGAAGACGTCGGAAGACATAACCTTTTGGTAATTCATATATAACCGCACGTAGAAGCTGTCAGACAGAGACGCCGTTGGCTTTTTGTTGCGTCGACTATTTCCGTAACAAAGTGTGTCTGCGTTGTCACGTGATGACATTTCGTCGTATGTACTTTTCTGCGCGCAGTCGTTAAAATATATCTTTTCGTTAAGAAATACAGACATATGTGTAATCAAAAGTAGGTATAGTGAAAGTTTATTCATTTGGACATGTGTGTATGATCGTAGTAATCGGATTATGCATTGCAAAGCTCAGATACGGATGTTGAAAGGCGAGTGGTGTCATTCCATGTTGCATACCCTTTAGTATATATTAGTTATAATGGCCCAAGACCAAGTTGATTCAGTTGCCCGTGTACATAACGATGACCTTACACGAGCTGTGTGCGAAGGCGATATCTCACAGATACAATGAGATGGAATATGCTCAAGTGGCAATTGGTTGTGAGTAAATAGTTAATTATAATATATCATAATAAGTTAAATAAATATGAAGACAGTTACAAGATCCGCCCGACGTCTAACAACCGGGAAACATCCTGACCGCAGTCAGAAGACGCGAACTAAGTCTAAGATGGTATGGACACGTCACAAGATCTACTACTGGCCTGGCAAAAACCATCCTGCAAGGCACAGTTTGAGGGAAAAGAAGGAGAGGCAGGCAGAAAAAGAACTGGAATGACATCAGAGAATGGACAGCCTCAACTTCTACGAATCACAAATGGCAACAAAAGACCGGCAAAGGTGAAAACATATTGTGCGATTTTCGACAAAGTCAAAGCCAAAGGTGCCCCAACGATCACAGACGGTTACAGGATAGGTCAAGGTCAAACGTCGAATTGGTCGTAAAGTTACGCTAAGAGCGTTTCATGAGTCAACTTACGACCAGTTAGACGTTGCCTTTTAGTCGTAACTTTACGCTTGATATTAGCAGTCATAAACTTACTCGACTAGGACCGTAGGTTTACGTCTTTCTTATTAATTGTGCTGATTATTCACACAGTACAATGGCGATATTGTGAACTATAACCACATGTCTCCAATTACCGAACACAATTGTTTAATATGAATAAATTAAATAATGTCGACGACTACAGCACTCAGTAGCCTAGAACTAGCCTAGGTGAAATGAAAACTGTAGCCGCAATGTCATGTTTATATTCGTTGCCCATGTTAGGGTAATTTTTTTTCTATTTAATACAATATGCCATTAAAAACCTTCGCCAAAGATATTGATATTCAAAATCATTAACAATTATTTCATCGATTAAGTGCAACCAGTTTGTTAGAAAAGTTGTTTTTAAATTAAATATTTACGATTATCGAACGACAAAAACATGCTTCGCGAAACTTCGACAGGGCACAAAATTGCTACGCTTGGTGGAATGACTTCGCCAATAGACGCCACTCCACAACATTACTAACTTTCAGAAACCTCACAGCATGTCTAGACTTAAAAAAGCATTTAAGTACCCAAATCACTCGATCCTTGTTCAAATCACTCAATCCTTGTTCTCTTCATGTAAGTACCCAAATCACTCGATCCTTGTTCAAATGATCATTCGATCCTTGTTCTATTCATTTAAGTACCCAAAATCACTCGATCCTTGTTCACTTTCCCCGATAATTATTACTTTACGAAAATAATTTGTTTTACTTATTTTGTCTTTGATGTGTCGTAAAGACAGTTATACTGAATAGTATCTGAGACCGAGGCCGGTTTCATAAGATGACGCAACTCATTCCAATTTGTTTAATCAATCATTTTAATTCCAAATTAATCATATATGTTCCTTTGTACTAAGCCTAAGGTATCATTACATTTCTGCCTTGATATGTGTAAAATTTGACCAATTTGTCTAGATCATCTGGTAATTTTTTATCTCCATCTTTTAATTTTTTTTACCTTTGTGTCGTCCACGAATTTCAGTACTTTGCTTGATATATCATCTTCCATGAACACCTTCAAACGGTGACAGGACAGGCCTAGAAAATATCATCTACGCTAGTATCCCCAATACTCTAGACATTGCCATGAACGTCACCTGGCAACCAACCTGACATCCGGAGGGGGTCTTGCCTAGCGAGTAGATTGCTCACTAGTTGTGCTAAATATATTATTCAATATAATATTTGTTAACTAATTTATGTACAATATTATCATAAGAGTGGATATTTTAAGAGTGGACATTTTAGTAAATGTAGATATCTGGTCAAAATTAAATGGCAGACGTTATCACGATGAAATATAATGTCCGGGTGGCTAATGTCCGGGGGGAAAGTCCTAGAACCCTTTCAAACATGTTCTATTCAGATCAATTTGGGTACATCTTTTAAATTGTATTAACACAAGGCAGTTAATTATATTCATGCCAGGTAGGTCTATTTGAAAATGTCCTTTGAATGTGACATTTAGTCAGTTATTCGAAGTATGCAAATCAACATCAACTCATTTGTTTTATTGTTTATAAATTTGGGTATCCAAAAAACTATAATATAATTTGAATTTAACTAAAAAAAAGTCCCTTGAATGTTACATCTTTGTCACTCAAATGATTTTGATTCATTTTGGTTACTAAAATTTACAATAGGTAAAATAGATTATTTGATGTTGGTTTGTTGTCTATGCTTAATTTGAGTAATTGCCCAAGTTACACACTATCTTCTTAATCGTGTTGCTAAAATAACTTAATATGTCTAGCAAGATGGCTTGGTTTTTCATTCGGCGACACGAACCCGTCAAGATCAGCTCTTCTGAAAACATAAAAGTCATACACGTTCGGTAATTCACGTAAATAGTATGTTCATTACATTTATACATTTTGGCAGTAACACACACAGTTGTGTTGATATAATTATAATTCACACAATACTGTCGTACGAAAGTTGTGAGATGGCTGCGCTCGGTGGAGAAACAATGATTTTTACATCAAATGTAATAACTGTCAGACTCAAAAGTGACAGTGTCAGTGGATTTACGAGATAAACCAATCGTGGTGAAAATTTTTGGTATACTTAATACTTTGGTATTATACGCCATTTTAAGACATCTTTGTGGAAAAGATTTATATTCTAAATCACTAACAATTATTACATCGATTGAGTGCAAACGAATTGTTAGAGGCATTGTTTTTCGGTGAAATACTTTGTCTAAGACCGAGTCTTAGATAATCGAACGAGGAAAATAGCTCGCGAAAATGTCGAATTTTAGCGTTGTCAGTGTTGTAATTTAAAAAAAATGTAAATATAATGTCGCTTGTGGAATTTGATAATTCCAAGGCAATGTAATGGCAATGTCAATGTTATTATAATTATACAACTACAAGCCACACGTTTCTCGGCGGCGCCCTGTCAGTGTTCATTTTGATGGAACAAGACGCCCGGTTGCATGTCACAAATTGATACTAACCTTCGGTACGATTAGTGTCTAACCGCCATTCTCTCAACTGTGCATCGCATAAAGAACTTGCATGTTTATCGCAGAATTTGGTGGTGGCATTCTGCATCGAAACACTGATCCATCAATGGCGGATCTCCGTGTCCTAACCAAATCACCTAACTAGGTTAATTCTGCGCGGATGTAGTTACGACAGGGCGTAATTTGTCTCATGAAACCGGTCGGAAACTACGCCAGTGAGTAGATCTTAATTACGCCCAATATCAATCTTAGTATGTCGTACATTTACGCCGTCTCATGAAACCGGCTCGGGATATCCGACCCGCGTTCCAGCCACCGCAGAGCCGTTCTCAGCGGTCCAGCAACGACACCGGAGATTCGCTCTCGATGGTATAGCCACTGGGGAGCCGCATTCAACCGTGTTGCCACCTCGGAGTCACTATAGACGGTACATCCTCCACGGAGTCGCTCTCGACAATACATCCTCCGAGGAGTCGCTCTCGATGGTACATCCTCCGAGGAATCACTCTCTATGGTACATTCTTCGGGGAATCACTCTCTATGGTACATTCTCCGGGGAATCACTCTCTATGGTACATCCTCCGGAGAGTCACTATCTACGGTACATCCTCCGGAGAGTCACCATCTACGGTACATCCTCCGGGGAGTCACTCTCTACGGTACATCCTCCGGGGAGTCGCTCTCGACGGTACATTCTCCGGGGAGTCGCTCCGACGGTGCAGCTTCCGGCGAGTCACTCTCTACGGTACATACTCCGGGGAGTCACTCTCTATGGTACATTCTCCGGGGAGTCACTCTCTATGGTACATTCTCCGAGGAATCACTCTCTATGGTACATTCTCCAGGGAATCACTCTCTATGGTACATCCTCCGGAGAGTCACTATCTACGGTACATCCTCCGGAGAGTCACCATCTACGGTACATCCTCCGGGGAGTCACTCTCTCTACGGTACATCCTCTGGGGAGTCGCTCTCGACGGTACATTCTCCGGGGAGTCGCTCCGACGGTGCAGCTTCCGGGGAGTCACTATCTACGGTACATACTCCGGGGAGTCACTCTCTACGGTACATTCTCCCGGGAGTCACTCTCTACGGTATATTCTCCGGGGAGTCGCTCTCGACGGTGCAGCTTCCGGGGAGTCACTCTCTACGATACATTCTCCGGGGAGTCACTCTCTACGGTACATTCTCCGGGGAGTCACTCTCTACGGTATATTCTCCGGGAGTCGCTCTCGACGGTGCAGCTTCCGGGGAGTCACTCTCTACGGTACATACTCCGGGGAGTCAATCTCTACGGTACATTCTCCGGGGAGTCACTCTCGACGGTGTAGCTTCCGGGGAGTCACTCTCTACGGTACATACTCCGGGGAGTCACTCTCTACGGTACATTCTCCGGGGAGTCACTCTCTACGGTATATTCTCCGGGGAGTCGCTCTCGACGGTGCAGCTTCCGGGGAGTAACTCTCTACGGTACATTCTCCGGGGAGTCACTCTCTACGGTATATTCTCCGGGGAGTCGCTCTCGACGGTGCAGCTTCCGGGGAGTCACTCTCTACGGTACATACTCCGGGGAGTCACTCTCTACGGTACATTCTCCGGGGAGTCACTCTCGACGGTGCAGCTTCCGGGGAGTCACTCTCTATGGTACATTCTCCGGGGAGTCACTCTCGACAGTGCAGCTTACGGGGAGTCACTCTCTACGGTAAATTCTCCGGGGAGTCGCTCTTGATGGTGCAGCTTCCAAGGAGTCGCTCTCGACGGTACATACTCAGGGCAGTCACTCCCTACGCTAGATCTTCCGGGTAATCACTCTCAACGGTACATCCTCCGGTGAATCACTATTGACGGTACGTCCTCCGAGGAGTCACTCTCGATGATACATCCTCCTTGAATCACTCTCTACGGTACATCTTCCGGGGAGTCACTCTCTATGGTACATCTTCCGGGGATTCAGTCTCTACGGTACATCCTCCGGGGAATCACTCTCTACGGTACATCCTCCGGGGAATCACTATCTACGGTACATCCTCCGGGGAATCACTATCTACGGTACATCCTCCGGGGAATCACTATCTACGGTACATCCTCCGGGGAATCACTATCTACGGTACATCCTCCAAGGAATCACTCTCTACGGTACATCCTCCGGTGAATCACTATTGACGGTACGTCCTCCTAGGAATCACTCTCGATGATACATCCTCCTTGAATCACTCTCTACGGTACATCCTCCGGGGAATCACTCTCTACGGTACATCCTCCGGGGAATCACTATCTACGGTACATCCTCCGGGGAATCACTTTCTACGGTACATCCTCCGGGAAGTCATTATATACGGTACATCCTCCGGTGAATCACTATTGACGGTACGTCCTCCTATGAGTCACTCTCGATGATACATCCTCCTTGAATCACTCTCTACGGTGCATCTTCCGGGGAGTCGCTCTCTATGGTACATCTTCCGGGGATTCACTCTCTACGGTACATCCCCCGGGGAATCACTATCTACGGTACATCCTCCGGGAATCACTCTCTACGGTACTTTCTCCGGGGAATCACTCTCTACGGTACGTCCTCCGGGTAGTCATTCTCGACGGTACAGCCTCCGGGAAGTCGCTCTCGGCGGTACAGTCCCGGGAAGACACGCTCGGTTGACGCTCAGGCCACTAGTATTAAATCGCATGGACACCAGGCGAGACAGGACAAATGATTCCAACCGTTCAGAAATATCCTGGGTAACCCCCTCAATGTCTGGCAAAGAGAAGGGTCCGTTGAAGACAGGTACTACAGTATACCTCATAGAATATTTGTACTTTGACAATGTTAAGGCATGTACAAGTACAATTCCGCAAACTTTGTTTTTTACAAGTTGGTGGAACTGTCTCGTTTTAACTGGCCTTGCCCATATGTGAGTTTTCGAGAGTGTCAAACCTACGCCACCAAATGTGGGGGTCTCACAGGTCACTAAAAGCGAGGGCGTTACATGCGAACGAAGGTACGTGATGGAGTCATACGTTATCACAGGCGATTGTGCCACAGGTAACGCAAACTTTATTAATTACCCGAATGTCGGGCAAACGCCCGGGTTTCTGTAACAATGAAAAGTTGTAAATCGCTAAATGATTCTGGACATGCACTCTTTGGATAGTCTCGCTTATCTGATTCTCGTTCGGCTTCGTGAATTCGCCGAGAAGAGAGTCTAGATGCAGAGGCGTGGGGCGTATTCTTTTTTGACGTCAGCGGAGTCACCGGAGTCGGAGAATGCGGAGATGGTCAACTAGAATAGAGTTCGGAGAGGGTAGCAACCGCCTTGTTGTCACTCATAAACAACATGGATGCAGAATCAGTAGCCGTGTCAATTGTTAGCGATTTTTTCTTCAGCGGCGATATACATCATTGCGTTGTCACGTGTACAAAGCAAACAGAAAGCTACACGTTTAATTTCATATTTTGTACAAATGCCACTTACCAATCTTTGTGCAAAACCAAGTTTAAAGTCGCGTGACCGGAAACTCTGCGCTCGCGACATACCGGCATTCGGCGAGATCGGAGCGGTCCGGACAGCCTCTCCAGTCTGTTCTATTTAGCGAGGAGAGATCACGTGACCTCTCCGCGTCAAATAGAGTAGCAAATTTCGCTCCGCGGACAGGTCGGAGAAACAAAAAGAATATGCCCGTGGTCTCGTTGTAACCTCGATTAGCCAGGCTCGCGTTGTGGCGCCACCGTTTGTCGCACACATGTTCGCCTGGATGCAGAGTGGGGTTTTCATTGTAAAGGAAATTATGTATGCAAACAGATTCTGGGCGCGTACATAATTGCGGGGCGCGATGGCATACCGGTTAGTATATCCACATTGAGAGATATTTGTAGGGAACTGTGTGGTGGGTGCATACATGGGTGATTAGTATATCCACCTTAACAGAGACTTGTAGGGAACTGTATGGTGGGTGCATGCGCGTGATATCAGTATATCCACATTAACAAAGACTTGTAGGGAACTGTGTGGTGGGTGCATACATGTGTGATCAGTATATCCACATTAACAAAGATTTGTAGGGAACTGTGTGGTGGGTGCATGCATGTGACATCAATCAGTCCGCATTAACAAAGACTTGTAGGGAACTGTGTGGTGGGTGCATACATGTGTGGTCACATGGGTGGGGCACGATGGCATACCGGTTAGAAGGCCGGACTCTCAATCGAGAGAACCCTGTTTCGAATCCCACTGCGGTCGCTTCAAACCTTTGGCAAGTTTGATCACCCCACGTTGCCACAGTTCATTCAGCTGTATGAATGAGTACCTGGCAATACAGACAGTCGAGGAAATGAGTTGACGCTTGGGGCAGTTACAACTGTCAAATGTCAACGAATAGTCTTCGTGCAATTGCAGCATGGCTGAATGCTTCCCAGAGAAGTTGAGATGGCCTTGGAATGAACAGGTCTGCCAGGGGGTGAAGTGTAAAGCGCTTTGATCGGTCCTACGGACTGGATACAGCGCTATATAAGAGCGTACCTTAAAGTACCTTTAATTAGCTAATTACAATGTCATCCGAGCATTTGACTAATTCATAAAATAAGAGTTAACTTTTATCAGATGAGAAATACAAAGATGGCATCGAAAATGAGCAAAGACGCACGACAAAGCAGCTTCCTGGTATGAAGAATATTCCTTATGAGGAAAGACTTCAGAGATTGAAACTTCCTACACTTGCATATAGACGAACTCGTGGTGATATGATTGAGGTATATAAACTGCTCCATGGGAAATATCACAGTGATGTGTCTAACATTATTAGGCTGCACCAAGACAGTGATACAAGAGAAGGAACAAGGGGTCGTAGCTTGAAATTGTTTATAGAACGTGTTTGTACAAATGTTAGAAAAGAAAGCTTCTCACTTAGAGTTACCAGATTATGGGACGATCTACCGGAAGTAGTTGTAACTGCCCCAAGCGTCAACTCATTTAAAAACCGTCTAGATAGACATTGGAGTACTGAGGAGTTTCTCTACAACTACAAAGCTGCCTTGTCAGGAAGTCGTAGAGCATTCCAATGGAAAGTTCAAGATCTGACCAAAGAGGCCATCGCCTACCGTCAGGAAGAACCTAAGTAAACCTAAGTAAGTAATAGTGGCGCCACATCACGGAATCTGGAATCGGGGCTAGTTTCGCCGGAGCCGCAAGGGGCGCTGTAGACGAAACGAGAAGAGCAGCAACGCAGCGTTTCGCAAAACTATTGATTGATATTTACAAAATTATTCATGCAAATATAAAATAAGCGTGATTGATAAAATAATTGTCACATTTTTTGCAGTTTATATTTTATTGTAATAACAGTGTGAAAATAATTGTGCATTTTCGGTGGTTAATAATAAATAAACATTAGCATACAATTTTTTTTCCCGAATGTAATGTTTTCCTTAGAAATGGTTGTAAATAACATTACCGTGTCATTTTAATCGTTTTTGTGAGCGCAGTATCTGACATTTTGGTTTGCAGGTCCCCGTGGGACTGTACTAAGCTAAAGTAAGACAATGTTAATGTATTACTATCTTTTATTTGCACATTTATGCTATTTAAATTAACTTTTACGCTACATTGCCCTATTTTCGCTCACATTCCTGCCGTTTTATATTAATTTTAAATAATTGTATACTTTAGTTTTAAATTCCTGAACTTCACATTAGATTAAATTGCTCAGATGTGCAGCAGTAGATTTTTTGGGATAGTTTTTAACGAAAAGTTTCAGTGACAGCTAAAATTGCGCTGACACGCAAGAAGTGCCCTGCCTTTTACAACTCGTTGTTCTAAACTTGTATTTTATGTGTTTATTGTGCGCATTTCACCAAGTAAACTATATATTTCCAGAAAGGGGAGACACTTTTCTATTTAACTCCAGATACGTAAAAGTCAGGTACCACAACATAACTTACTTTCACTAACATATAATTATGCATGTTGACAATTATCCAAAGCATTTATGCTGGTAAACGTATGACACAGCAACAGCCAAATGCAATTGTTTTGCAGAATCAGCGAATTTTTGCTGCATGGCATTTCATTGTAATATAGGTTGTTTGTGTATTGGTCTCCTATATAGGATAGTAGTGATAATCCAATGGGCTACCTGTGAAATATTTTTTTTAAATGGAGATCCACATCAAATATCACACAGTCTTGCTAACATTTCCCTATCCCTGCAAAACATCAAAACACAATTGAATTTTATGAGCTTCTTTTTTAATTTCTCTGCAAATTTTTTTAACTTCCTTTTCGGTTTTTCCGCAAATTTGTATGTCCCATTTATGATTATATTACAAAAACCATAAATATATCTGCATAAATAAGATATCTTTCATGCAGTTTGTCCAGTTTCAAAGAATTCATGTATGAATGTGTTTTGAAACATTAACATAATATGACATTTAAAATGATTTTTCTCCTTTTGCGTGGTGAAGACTACTCCATCATGCTGGTGCCAGTGTTTACACTCAAACTAAACCACCGGGTGAACCCACGCATGGTTGCCCTTGGCTACTATGATGGCAAGCATCCCTGCCTGACGTGTGCAACGACAGCCGGCAAGGTACAATTTTATTGACATTCATTTGGAAAAATAAACTATAGGTACACAATGATTATATCTGCATGTTTCACACTTAAATTTCATGAGTAAGCGTGATATTTTTTTCGACACATCTCTGGGGAATTCCAAATGTAACCATTTTGACTTTGAAATACGATTTGCATGTTTCATTAACTGATTATTATTAGATTAATGAATTATTTATACTGTTCTTGTTACAGTTTATAAAAAAGGTTTACTGACGTTCGTGTTTACATAATAATTTTCTAACTAAAAGTAAAATTAATTGGTCCGCTATTGTTGTAACACAAAATTAAGGTTTTTGTTTGATTTTGATTCTTAGTTTTTAGCTTATACATGTTGAATATATAGATTGATCACATATCAATATTATTACAACATAGTATCATTGAAGCTAATTTAATAAGGCTAAATGTATCTTACTATCTTTTCATTAATTGTGATATGCCTGATTATTTCAGATCTTCATTCATAATCCCCACTCGCGGCCAGCCCAACAAGGCGGACGTATCATGGCCGCCCAGGACAATGACATCAACCTTCTGAACATTAACCAGACTGTCAGTTCTCTAACGACCGGTCAGCTACAGCCAAACAGCGATCATGATGTCTTGGTTGTGGGCACTCATACCAATCTGCTCGCGTATGATGTTGAAAACAACTCGGATCTCTTCTATAAAGATGTATGTCGCTGTATAATAGAAATAATTATGAATATAATAAAAATTATGAGAAATGTAATAAAAATTATAGCAAATACTGCAGCTATAACAAAAATAGTTTCACATTCATTTCTAGTAATATCTTCAGAATTGCCAGATGTTTATTTGTATTTCTCTGTATAACTCAAATATTTGTTGTCTGACTGAAGGGCATCTTGTGACTGGTGTTGACTGGCCGGAGTAATAGACTATGACAATTCCATATCAGAGAAATAAAACCACATTTCATTGCATCAACAGTTAAATGTACCTTAGCATCTATACTTAAATGTACCTTAGTATCTATACTTAAATGTACCTCAGTATCTATACTTAAATGTACCTCAGTATCTATACTTAAATGTACCTCAGTATCTATACTTGTATATGTATTAATGGATATGACATGCATGCATTATAGTGACAACCATGATGCTATTGGCGACAAATGTTAATGCTTTTGTAACACACATCACCAGATTATTGTCAGAAAAGTAGTGAAATATATATTTTATCACCACCTCCTGGTAGTCATGCAGTTTATGGCGTTTTATCTTTGTAGACTCCAGATGGGTCCAATGCTTTGATCGTCGGTCAACTGGGGAGTATAGAATCTACCATGGTCATTGTTGGTGGCAACTGTTCGCTACAGGGCTATGACGCATCAGGCAATGATGTCTTCTGGACTGTATGTTGATACTATGTTATTAGTTGATATTTTGTTAATAATTTTTATTCCTCAGATATCTTATTTGTAACAGTTTAGACTAACTTTGTGGAAGATATTTGCAGTTCATTATTTGAGCATTAAAGTTTTCTAAGTCCAAGTTTGGTTTAAAGCCAACATAAGCAGTAATTTTTGTATTGGAGAAATACATGTCCTTGAGAATCACCTTCACCTATCCTCTTCGGGCCCAGTGGCCCATAAGGCCGAAGTGCATCTCCTCCAGCTCGCTCTGTCAGCTTCTACAGTGTACACGTCTGGCTTCGTTCCAGCTGTTCCACCACAGTACGCGTCTTTCATTTTCAATAGTTGATAATTAATTAAATTACAATTAACTCATAAATTTTCCAATTAAATTAACCTCGCACAATTCCAGTCGGATGTAGAAGTTTCATATATTCATTGAAATGAAACAAAAAAGCAGTGTCACTGTCACATAACACAGTCTGGTTATCCCATAGTAGACCCATACTGCTTAGCTGCTGCTTGGTGGACAGTTAATTATTGGCTCAAGGATAGTATGTTTTTCACACTTGGTCAATGGTGTGTAAGCTAGCTACCAACTGAGAAAAACTTGGAAAAGTTTATATAAGCCCCTGGATTTTGTTCAAACACATTACCCAGCATGGCAGGCTGACAGCTAAGGTTGGGAGATGGCAATGATTAATTGATTGATTGATTCAGATGTTAAAGTCTGTTTAGTACTGGAAGCCTGAAACCCTTATCCTGCTTAATTCAGTGAATAAATGAATAGGCTTGTGTGAAAAGGATAGATGGCTGGTGGACCTGGCTTCAAATGACCAATTAGCCATGCAGCAGTCACGCTGTCACAATGTCTCCTGCTAATAGTGCTAAAGTTCATTGACTGTCATGATTCAGATACTAAACGATTTTATCAGCACTGTTGAAAAAAAAATCAATAAATAAAACTGCATGTGAAAGACTGAGCATGTGAAAGACTGAGCATGTGAAAGACTGAGCATGTGAAAGACTGAGCATTATGCTTGTCCAAGTCCCATTATGTCAAAATACAGAATTTTGGTCTGATTGAAATGTTCAATTGTAATAGCAAAGTAATATCTCAATTACTATTGCATTGCATTCTGTTCCATCTATTACTATTACTTGAACAATTGTAATCGTTACTATTACATATTACTATTTCCCCAGGCCTGGCACTGGAATGAACAGGTCTGCCAGGAGGTGAAGTGTAAAGCGCTTTGAACAGTCCCAGCAACTGAGTACTGCTATATAAGAACCAGCCTTTACCTATGATCATGCAAACAGTACATGTTCTGTAAGTGGATGTGGCTCTGTCGCACACAGCTTTTTATTCATGTTTCAGGTCACTGGAGACAACGTGTGCTGCCTGGCGCTGCTAGATTTTAATAATGATAGCCAATATGAGGCAAGTCTGTGACCTTTGATATGACACTCTGCTGTACCGGTAGACAGATGTCATACCTAGTATTACTTACATCTTCCAAGTTCCAACAAACGTTGCTGTTCTAATTTCTAAAGCAGTAATTTAATCCTGGTGTATTAAAAAAAATTATTCAAACATTGTTCCAAGGTTTGTCATAAAGATTGTCTGTACTCTGATCATCTGTTGGGGGGGGGGCATTTGCTTTATTATATGTAGCTGGAACAGAATTTTGAAAATATGATATTTGTTCATTCTAAGTTTATTGCATACCACTGTTTTTCAAGAAAGCTATGCAAAAGTTACCAACAGGGGTTACCAGAAATACCACAATATTTTTGTTGCTGGGCTCTGCACCTGTTATTAACGTCATTATGAAGGTTTTCCGGCTGTTTCTTATCTTAAATAGTTGGAATCAGTGTCGGTGTTATTATTGTTGTCATTATGTGAACACTAATTTAAATTACATCTTGTGTTTTAACTATAGATGATATTATTATTATATATCTGAACTCTTTAATTGACAGCTGCTTGTTGGCTCAGAAGATTACGACATTCGTGTTTTCCAAGAAGATGAAATTATTGCTGAGATGACTGAGACAGAGGTGGGATATATATTTGAAAATTTAAAGCTTGTCTGTAATGTTCAAGAGAAGTGTTATGTCTATTAGATAAATTTATGATTTTGCGTTGTAGATTTTATGAGGTTAACATTCGATAAACTTTTGAAGACATTCGGGGAAATTTGTGTGCTACATTTGTTTTGTAGATCTATAATTATGTCATTGTAGCCTGAAGTTTGTAATGTACGTCTTAACTAGTCTGATAACTGATTTGCCATAGAGATATAATTATAATGATTAAATGATTACAGTAAGTATGATGGTATTGTTGTTCTAATAATGCAAAGTTGTTACAATTGAAATAATAATAAAAGTAACTGAAATATACCAACGATGTGAGAATTATGATAGTAATGATCCAGCATTACTTTGTCTCAGGTGATCACAGCGCTCTGTACATTGTCTGGAAGCAAGTTTGGCTATGCCCTCGGCAATGGTACTGTCGGAGTATATGATCGCAACTCCCGCACCTGGAGAATCAAGGTCAGAGTTGTATGAACTATTATTGAAGGGGTGTGGCAGGGATCTTCCAGCTACCACCTGCTTTTGGGGCCAACCTCCCACCAATTTTGAGAGTCCACCTACCAATTTCACCTCCCACCAATTTTGGGGGCCAACCCCCCCACTTCCTCTCACACACCCCCATTATTTCTCTGTGCCAGTTTTTAGTGAAATTTACCTACCTATGATATTGTGTTTAAACTTTGTCATGGTATCATATGGATGGTGACTAAGACTATACATATTATAACAAATGTTTTCAAACAACGTTGTAGAATACATAAATGCTGGGCTTTTTAACATGGACATTCAGTAGTTCTTATTAATAGTATTTCTTATAAATCACAGTCTTTTCCAAGCCAAGAAGAACTGTATGACAAACTGCCACAATCATACATAATATGTCAAGAGGAGAATATATTCATCTGTCCTGAACCATTTTGCATAGACATGAGTGAAATAATATCTATACTGTAAACAACAAGTGGTTGCTATGGACTCAGCCTCCCATTCCTGCTAAATCTCTATTCACACAGTCCTTCCACCTCACTCTGCGTCTTCCTTGTCTCCTTCTTGGCTCTACTCTGAGCGTATCTCTTCATCAACCATTCATTTCTGTCCATCATGACTGTCTCCTCACCAGCTTAGATTAGGTAGGCAGGTGAGATTGATATTGGATTATATCTATGAATACTGTAAAGTATTTGGTTGCAGTCAAAGAACCATGCTGTTGCGATCCATGCCTACGACCTGGACTCTGACGGAGTGCCAGAGTTGATCACAGGGTGGAGTAATGGCAAGGTAGGCAGCTTCACAACAAGTTATCAAAATCATGAACACATTGAACACAGAACCTGTCAGCATCTCAGAGAATGTCACTTTATTCAGATGTACATATAATAAAGTGTAAAAAAGTGACCCAAGTTCCATTGTTGAATTAAGTAAATTACTGAGTATTTAATTTATTTTAGCAGGCTTTGTTAAATATTAAATAAATAAGAACTAAGATAAATAGATGATGGACACATTTGTGTGAAATGAACTGTCCTTTGTCTTCACACACTGTTGTCTGCATCTGGGTTCCCCGCAATTAGACCCAGTTTCTTTTTACATATTACCAGCATCACATGAAAGGCTGTTGGTTTATGTTTATAATATGTTGGGTTATTTGCTTTTCATAACTCCATGTGAGTGCCCTTTTCATCTGAGAGATTTACACGTTGAATGTTTTGTGTTGTCAGCTTGATGCGCGGAGTGACAAGACGGGTGAGGTGATTTATAAAGACAACTTCTCCACGGCCATCGCGGGTATAGTTGAGGTGAGTGATGGAGTGTGATGAGATTGACACCTAGCTCTGTGCTAGATTACAACTGAAAATGGATGTAAGTGTAAAATGATATGTCGAAACATAAGCAGGGTCAAATGAAAGTCGGTGATCCACGCAACCAGTAGCTATGCTGTATATGAATATGTGGATACAGAATTACTTGCTATGTGATTTTAACTTTTGTGAAAGAATTAGTTATGGCTGAATGCTTGCCAAAAAAATTGACTTCTTGTCAGTGTAAAAAAGCCTCTTAAAGGATGAGAAATATAACACCTTGGACAGTTTAAAGGATTCAATGGTGCATCTAATTTTCTATGGTAATGCACTTTCACAAATAATGCTTTCTGAAAAAAATTCATTAGTTATTAAGTTTACTGAAAATCCTTTGACTTCTGTAGCTTTCTGTTTGTTTGCTAGGATGTTGCTATAATGCAATAATTATACATAAATTACAGTTACAATTAGTCAAAACCAGTATAATGTTTATAGAATATTATGTGTCGTAGAATTTGCAAAAATACTTTGTATGCACAGGGTGATTACAAGATGGATGGGAACAGCTTACTGATCTGTTGCTCAGTGGATGGAGAAGGTACTATCTACTTGTCTCCAATCAGTTGATGGAGAAGGTGTTGTCTTCTTGTTCCTGCACTCAGTAATATATTTCTCATGCACTGAAAGTAATGTGTCTGGAGATTTTCTTTTAAAAACAATTAGCTACTCACAGTTACTCAAGCAACTTTATGTTTCTATATAGTGGGGCAGCATTAACCAACATATCCATTACATTGTGCATTTTGTGATAAAAGCACCAAATTTGGCAAACATGTAAACACTTATATTCTGAACAGATCTGGATATTGAGCCATCACAGGTTTGGCCCCTGGTGGCTGTGGCAGCCATTTTAATACCTGCACAACTGGGGAGGTCTGCAGGTTGACAGTGGAGGTTAATTTCCTTATGAAGGTCCAAAGGTGCTTGGGGAAGAGCAAATTATTTGATTTCTACAGGGAAAAAATCAGTCTGATTGGACTAATTGATCTAATTTGGCAGCGAGGCTCCGAATGGAAGCCAATGGTGAATGTAGGTAACAATAACTGGTTTGGCACCTGGTAGTAGTAGTAGCAGCAGCAGCAAATGCTGAAGTTCAACAGCATCATGCACAATAGAACGCGTGGCACCACAGCATCCGTTACTGTCAGGCACACTGCTGCGTAGGAGACGCCAGTTCCCACATATACAAGGATGATGTTGCACGCTCACACACGCAAAAGGGAATTGGTAGACAAGCTATCACACCTGGGCATGAACATCTCCTATGACCGCATTCTCTGGCTCTCAGCTCAGATAAGGAACAGTGTCTGCCAACAGTTTCACAGAGACCAAGTGGTCTGCCCTCCGAAGATGCGTGATAAAGTGTTCACAACTGCCGCTGTAGATAACATAGACCACAGCCCCAGTGCAACAACAGTGAAGGAGTCCTTTCGAGGTACTGCTATCTGCCTCCTTCAACACCCTCTTTTGCTGGTGAAGGAGTGCATCGAAGCATTGTCATCATTGGAGGATCTGGGTATGCAAGCTCCAAGACCGTCGGCTACTTGCCACACTACTACACTGATGTGCCCTCTGTCACCAGCAACGTCAAGAGGTCATCTGTCCCAGCTGCTAGAATGGCACCACTGACAGTCAGAGACGACTTCAAACAGCAGACTGAGGAAGAATACCTGTGGCTAGACCATGCAAAGCAGGTCCTGGAAGACAAAACTGGGACTGAGGATAACACATCTTGGGCCGCATTTCATACCAGCCACCAGAATCTCGAGTCATCTGCCCCACCACCCTGTTTCCGCTGTTCCTGGACAGTGCCCACACAGTGGCCATGATCCGGCACTCACTGGAATGCCTTGGAGCATCTGAATCCTGGGTAGGTGCCAGTGGTCACCTTCGATCAGCCACTGTTTGCCTTGGCCAAGCAAATTCAGTGGAAGTGGCCGGAGAGCTACGGCAAAGACAAGTTGGTGGTGCTGTTTGGTGGGCTGTTCATCGAGATGGCAGCCCTAAGGATGCTGGGGGACTGGCTGCAAGGGAGTGGCTGGGTGCATGCACTGGTGCAAGCTGAGGTTACAACACCTTGCGAGCAGCCCACGTTGCCCGCACAAGGACAACCAAATCACTGTGGCAGCACTGTACATCCTGCAACACCGTGCCTATGACCGCCGTCTGAGAGAAGCTGAGGATGCAGAAGATCTGCCCGAGTTTGAAGATTGGCTCCACCAGAGAGAAGACATCTCCCTGTTTCAGTATTGGGCAACCGTGCTGGAACTAGAGGTGTAGGTACTAGGTACTGGTCTACATGCATTCTCTGAAGCAAGCATCAGTCACAATGTACCTTGGCGCCCTGACGGAACTTGCCCCCTGGTTCCATGCCTTAGACTGCACCAACTATGCCAGGTGGATCCCTGTTCACATGTCATCAAGACCAGACACCATGCGTGCAGACCTCATTCTCCAAAGATGTTCGCTCCCTTGTTAGCATGATGGAAAAGCTTGACAACTACTTCGAGGAAGAGAGTATGGATCTGGTTGTCCTTGACACAAAGGAAATGGCATGTCCTGCGGTGGTTGAGAGTGTCCGAAATGTAAAGAGAATTTACCAAGAACAGTTCTAGGCTTTCACCAGAGAATGGCTGGTGGAAAGAAACAAGCCTATTTATGACGCCACTCGTCGAAACAAACTGAAGGTGTTCAGTACTTCCACTCGTACTGCCAGAACTCACAGACGCACTGCTGACGTTGTCCGCTGCACCAAGTGACATATCAGAAGATGTCATTCCCGCCATCAATAGGTTCGCTATCCGGCTGTATGACAGAACCAACACATGCACGGACTTTGACAAGACACAAAATAAACTCTGCAAAGAGGAACAATGTGCATCTGATCCCGCCAACCAAGGCAGCTCTGGAGGAGCACGTCAAGAGGGCGACCTACCAGGGAGGCCATGTGTGGGGCCAGACACTGCTACCGGCATCGGAGCTGCCTCCACCAACCAGCTGGGGCTGGGCCAAGACTGATGAGGGATGTACGAGCAGCACTGGACAAGACTACCCGAGGCAGCACACACCTGCTGTGAGCTAGTGTCGGGCAAGTACAAGAAGTGTTGTGTGAAGAGTTGCAAGTGCAAAAAGGCTGCACTTGAATGCACAGCTCTGTGTGTGTGTGTGCGTGCGTGCGTGCGTGCGTGCGTGCGTGCGTGCGTGCGTGCGTGCGTGTGTTCCTGGCCACTGAAGGGAACTAGTGACAGTAACCATGGTCACATATGAACAAAACAGAACAGACTGTGACATCTGATAAGAACTGTTCGATTCAATATATATATTTCAACATATCTTGGTGTTGATTATGGTTGTGTTTGTTGATTGACCCATTCAGTTTGAACCGTGTTCTTGAATGCTTTGTGTTCAACTGTCTGGCTTGTAATCTTATAAAGCTTAACATGTATCAATCCCTGCTTTAAGTCACCTAATTCCGCTGGATTTGGAGTGCTGAACACCGATTAATTCCGATTAAATTGCCTGACCGCCATTTTGTAAAATGGCCACCATGGCCGTCTGGGACAAAATTTGTGATGGCTCAATATCTACATCTGTTTGTTATATATCAGTCTACATGTGAGCCAAATTTGTTACTTTTATAAAAAAAATGCACAATAGGTTTGTTATGCCGCCTCACTATTCCAACAATGAATATTTTAAAGTATATTCCATCGAAAAAAATTATAGTCTTACCATAAATAATGTATAATTACCAAACTTAAATGTGTGTGTGTATATATATATATATATATATATATATATATATTATGTAATAATAAAATAATAATAAAAAAATATATATACACATCTAGTAATGTGCAGGTTAGTAAGATAGATTAATAATTTAATATACAAACTTGTACACTCACTTGCATGGCTCCGACTGTGTTGTTCTAGTGCGAGGGTACCAGGAAGCCGGGGCGGAACAGAAGGGAAACTTGATGGACACAAACGTTGACCAGGATGCCATCCGTGAACTAACCCAACGCAAGCAGGTTTGTTGTCCAACACCTTCATACCATCTCAAAGATGTTTAATATTGGCTAAAAATAATATGAATTTACCTGCTGTATGTTTATATATGATTTTTTAACAGTAGTTACTTTTCACAGCAGTTATATTTGGCAAGTCACAAAGACTTCTCCTCAAAAACAGTGAATATTTTTCTTTCGTCATCAAAATGTATTGACTAGTTTAATCATCAAGACTCAAATCAAATCAAGGTATGTTGGAGTATATCCAACATTTAAATAATTTGTACTAGAATATAATATATTAGATGTTTAGATGGATTGCTGCTGATAGGAATAGCTGAATTATTTGTATTAATGCACCTGTGTGCGTGTGGATTTCTGCAATTCTATTTTGTCAAGTCTGCCATTAGTGAATTACTGGTCATTCTGCTGAACAGAATCTGTTGCTGGAGTTAAAGAACTACGAGGAAAACATGAAGGCTTCAAAACTGGACCGTCCATCTGGCCTCGGCGAGTTTGACCAGAAACAGATGGGAATCATTCCTGTAAGCGGACCCCTCTCGTTACATTACTGTTGACAGTCATAGTTCATTATTGGAACATTCTCACAATACATGCTAAATTTGTGAGTATTTAGAATTCAGTGATACTTATTGAATATTATGCAAAGTTTGTATTAAAAACTTTACTAGCAGAATCAAAAACTGCATTCAAAATTAACATTATTTGTCACAAATGTCAGTTGACTGTTTTATGACTTGTCAGTCTGAGTCCTTTATTCATATCTTAAGTTTCACTGTTTTTATATTTAAAATAAAATTTTGTATACAGCTATATATATTTTATACTTGACTTTCTTACATAATAATTACTTTAGGCCTAGCAGTATGTACTTGTATATTTATTCTTTTAACTATATAACCCTTAGGAAAATATAATGTACATTTGGTATTTGATTTACTTTATCATACTTGACAAATTGAAGTCAAACAAGTGGTCCTTTGAAATAAACCTAAAAAGCAGGTTGTAGTTGAAATGTTCAACTGGACTATAAATGAAGTCACTTTTTAGGCAAATACTCAGCTGCAGACAACTCTCACCATAAATCTGGGGTCAGAGCGTGAAAAGGTAAGGGTCTAAGTTGAAGAAGTAACGTTGTTTAGTTTCTGGTGGTCTGTGTTAATTCTCCATGATCATACATGTCTTTTATAAGTATGTTTTGTAGCAATGATGCTGTCATTGCATTATTTCAAGTTATTCAATTTGGTTAATTGATCAAAAAGATTGTGTTGTATTGTCACAATAACCTCATTTGGTATCACTATCAATATCAAGTGTTGCCAGAAGAAATTATATGTGTGTCCATGCTGGTGTATATTTAATTAATTAATTTTAATTTATTTATTTATACATTTATTATACACGTGGTCATGATGTACTAATACCATAATTTTATGTGGTCATTCTTGTCTTACAGCCCCACGTGCAGTTGCAAGTATCAACTACAAATGGTGAGCACATGAATATAGTTCACATAGAACAACAATTGATATGACTCAGTGACTAGTTTCTTTCTTTTCTAAAGCTGTAAAATGTTTAGTTGGGGTGTGGTAGCATAGTGGTTAGAACATGGTAGCATAGTGGTTAGAACATGGTAGCATAGTGGTTAGAACATGGTAGCTTAGTAGTTAGAACATGGTAGGGTAGTGGTTAGAACATGGTAGTGTAATGGTTAGAACGTGGTAGCGTACTAGTTAGAACATGGTAGCATAGTGGTTAGAACGTGGTAGTGTAGTGGTTACAATTTGGTAGTGTAATGGTTAGAGCATGGTAGTGTAGTGGTTAGAACTTGGTAGCATAGTGGTTAGAACATGGTAGTGTAGTGGTTAGAACATGGTAGCATAATGGTTAGAACGTGGTAGCGTAGTGGTTAGAACGTGGTAGCTTAGTGGTTAGAATGTGGTAGTGTAGTGGTTAGGACGTGGTAGCATAGTGGTTAGAACTTGGTAGTGTAGTGGTTAGGACATGGTAGTGTAGTGGTTAGGACGTGGTAGTTTAGTGGTTAGAATGTGGTCGTGTAGTGATTAGAACATGGTAGTTTAGTGGTTAGAATGTGGTAGTGTAGTGTTTAGAACATGGTAGTTTAGTGGTTAGAATGTGGTAGTGTAGTGTTTAGAACATGGTAGTTTAGTGGTTAGAATGTGGTCTTGTAGTGATTAGAACATGGTAGTTTAGTGTTTAGAATGTGGTCGTGTAGTGATTAGAACATGGTAGTTTAGTGGTTAGAATGTGGTCGTGTAGTGATTAGAACATGGTAGTTTAGTGGTTAGAATGTGGTAGTGTAGTGATTAGAACATGGTAGTTTAGTGGTTAGAATGTGGTAGTGTAGTGTTTAGAAC
Organism: Lamellibrachia columna; assembly: GCA_963662155.1. Lineage (NCBI taxonomy): Eukaryota > Metazoa > Annelida > Polychaeta > Sabellida > Siboglinidae > Lamellibrachia > Lamellibrachia columna. Next base: position 36,425,972 of record OY759271.1, on the reverse strand, counting down.
ATGGTAGTTTAGTGGTTAGAATGTGGTCATGTAGTGATTAGAACATGGTAGTTTAGTGGTTAGAATGTGGTAGTGTAGTGTTTAGAACATGGTAGTGTAGTGTTTAGAACATAGTGGTTAGAATGTGGTAGTGTAGTGTTTAGAACATGGTAGTTTAGTGGTTAGAATGTGGTCGTGTAGTGATTAGAACATGGTAGTTTATTGGTTAGAATGTGGTAGTGTAGTGTTTAGAACATGGTAGTTTAGTGGTTAGAATGTGGTAGTGTAGTGTTTAGAACATGGTAGTTTAGTGGTTAGAATGTGGTCGTGTAGTGGTTAGAACATGGTAGTTTAGTGGTTAGAATGTGGTAGTGTAGTGTTTAGAACATGGTAGTGTAGTGTTTAGAACATGGTAGTTTAGTGGTTAGAATGTGGTAGTGTAGTGTTTAGAACATGGTAGTGTAGTGTTTAGAACATGGTAGTTTAGTGGTTAGAATGTGGTAGTGTAGTGTTTAGAACATGGTAGTGTAGTGGTTAGAACATGGTAGTTTAGTGGTTAGAATGTGGTAGTGTAGTGTTTAGAACATGGTAGTGTAATGGTTAGAACATGGTAGTTTAGTGGTTAGAATGTGGTAGTGTAGTGTTTAAAACATGGTAGTGTAGTGGTTAGAACATGGTAGTTTAGTGGTTAGAATGTGGTAGTGTAGTGTTTAGAACATGGTAGTGTAGTGTTTAGAACATGGTAGTTTAGTGGTTAGAATGTGGTCGTGTAGTGGTTAGAATGCCAGACTCTCAATTGAGAGAACCTTTGAATTCTATTGCTGCCATTTTAAAACTTTGGCTGTTTCATTCATCCCATGTTGTCACATTTAACTCAACTGTATAAATGAGTACATGGCTACAGACAGTGGTGGATATGTGAACGAATAGTCTTCAGACATTAATTGCAGTGTGGCTGAATACTTCCCAGAGAAGTTGAGATGGCCTTGGAATGAACAGGTCTGCCAGGGGGTGAAGTGTAAAGCGCTTTGAGCAGTCCCAAGGACTGGATGCCGAGCTATATAATAATGTACCTTTTAGTTGTTAAACGTTGGATTATCATCAATATTCCTTTTGCTACATCATGTTTCTATTATTATGGGGATAGTTTTCACATACATCAAAGAAAGGGCTGTATTTTAAATTGTAAAAAATATCAAAGTATCATTGTATTTTCCAGCAACCCTTGTGAGAGCAGTGGTTATTTTTGCTGAGGGAATCTTCGAAGGTGAAAGTTTTGTCAGGTAAGATTTGTAACAATAGATACTACAAAAACTGCCATGTTGTGTACACGTGTGTGACGCTGAAGGAGAACAAGCAAAATACAGTGAGTACAATAAGAACAACTATTGTGCCAAAGTTCTCAAGAACCCGAGCTCAGCGGCTTATCAAAACCAAAGGATTAGGCAATTTCAGATCGGTTTACAATATCAAATTGTCCACAGTTGAACTGTACATCAAGGAACTTAATAGGATAAGCAGGGACAAAATATGGGTCTTCAGGTGATGCCAAAATTTTATTTTATTCCTGCGGACTGCAGTTCCACACAGTTAGTATGCCTAGGCCTTCTTGCAGGAGTGAACAGTGATTGTAAATAGGCTGGTTGACTTCCTAATGTTTTGTTGTCAAACACAACATTCGCACCATTCATTATCCGTGCATATGTATTGTGAAAAGTCTACATTGTTGCAATGTGTTCATGATTACCAGGTATTATCAACACCCATTGTTGCAATGATTACCAGGTATTAGCAACACCCAAGTAACACTAATGCAATATGTTTTCTTGTTTGTCTGCAGTTGTGAACAAAGATAATGTTGTCAATATTCTATTGCAGTCACCCGCCCCTGCAACATGTCAGCAGTTCGCTCGCTATCCCGATCCTGCCCCCTAAAGATGTTCCAGTTGATCTGCATATCAAGTCTTTTGTTGGCTTCAAGAACAGGTAAGACACTCAAATGCCACACAGCTTGTGACTTCAACAATAATGAGATTTTTGGTGTAATTTATATTTTTATAATTAATTTCCTCTAAGTTACATGTTATGATGACCAAATTGGCAGGATTCAGTAAGATATGCAACCTGTTTTGGGCATGTCCAAAACTTGCCAGCCTTGTATGTATGAAAACTAAAAACAATTAAGCATTCTGGCAGATGTGCATTTCTCATATGTTAACAAATTGTATGTGATAAAACCCACTATTTAAAGATCAGACTTATTTAGAACTTTGTTATTTGTTCATAGCAATTGCTGTAACATGATCTCTTTTCAAATTTAAAATGAAGTCTTAAAAACATACTAAAAAACTATGAAAATAACATCTTGGTGGTTCACATTCACACCCAGACTATTTTTAGCTTCTGTGGCTTTCAACTTTAGCAAGCTGCTACAAACTCATCGGCCAGTCTGTGTTTTGAATGTGTCATCTCTGTGTAGTTCGCAGTTCCATGTGTTTGAGCTGATGCGGCCTATTCCACGTTTTGCCATGTACGCCCTTGCTGACCCAAGTATACCAGACCCAAAGGGGTCGGTGACATTCCACATCAACGAACGCATCAACCGGGTATGATGGACTGCAGTTTCACTTTCTCTTTCCTGCAGTTTCACTTTCTCTTTACAGCAGCATTTGTGATGATGATAATGTAGATGATTGAATATGTCATAAAAATTATAATAAATAATAAGCATAACAATATGAAAACACTAATATTAAAATCGTTTGTTACTGCTAATGTAATTACAGTTTTATTATTGCATTTATGTAGTATTATAATTATATCAGATTAATGGATTTATGATAATATAATTATCTGTCAGTGTTTTTGCCTTACAAGAGATGAAAGGTTGTGACCCCCTGACCTTGTGACCCCTGAGTCTGACCTATGATTGACCACAGGTCTTGATGTGGATAAACCAGAACTTCCTCCTCCAAGAAGACCTGGTGAACAAGGGCACAGAGCTAGACGTGAGGTTTGTGTCTCTCCGGGATTCGGCAGCAGTCTACATACAGATGACCCAGAGTGGGCAGGTAGGATACATACTGATTGCCTACTGCGGGTCAGGGTAGTGACCCTCTTGACCCAATCCGAGTGACCATTTCTGTATCTTGTTGTCATATATGTCCAGGTCGGTGGTCAGAAGGTGTAATGTCGTCGCATGATCTAAGGTGACTCGTTCACTAAGGGGATATCCACAATTCTCTTTTTTTTACCTTTTTATACAAAGCATACTAATTCTCATACCTTCTCCCCGAATTACTACTTTAAAATGTTATAATTTTCCACATTGAAAAAATATTGATGGAACAATGTTATGACGCAGTGCAGGTATATAGGACGTACACTAGTAACCACCAGAATGTTTTCAAACATTTATCTCCAATAATTATGTTAAAGCTTTGTGTTCTTCTAACAACTAAATAGTGTCATATTGATAATTGATTTCCAAGAAGTTGTGAATTTCTGAGATGTTGGACTGTATTACAATGCCACGTCATGAATGGTTACGCGATTTAAGATGATATAATAGTTCTGTAATAGTTCATCAAATGGCTGCTGAATGGTGGGTCATATTTTGCATGTGCCTAACATTAAAAAAAAATTATATGCAGGGTTTGAACTTTGACCTTCTCCCCTTTTAGTACACTTTGTATGAATAGGTAAATGTCAGCAATTGTGAACAACCCCTTAATTTAGCTGTTATAAAATATGTTTGTCCAGGAAATCATGAACATCTTGCTCTGTGATTAGTGTAAAGTGACATGTTCTTTTTTCGTTGTTATAAATTGTTCACCCGTCTTGCCACACCTACTTGTCTTAGTCATTATGAAGAGCAGTTTGAAATGTACGATCTTGAATTACAAAACAATTACTTTTAAATGTGTCCTAGTCATTATGCATATCCAGGGTGTTAATTATATGAGTCTCCAGTCCAAGATATGTCATTATGGACAGTATTTTACTATTTGTTAAAATGTCAGCATTAACTGAACTTTTGACATGTTCATCATAGAAAAGTGTTCACTGCCAGGTTTGATTGTCAAAATTGCAGATACAGCAAAAATGTTTAGATATTAATATTTCTGATTACAGTCTAGGACTATTTCTTTGTGCATATGATCACGTAGATTCTTTGGTTTGTTTAGAACACAGATGTCGCAAATACGGTGAGGCAGTTAGTTTGGTCAGACCAACACAAGTCACACAGTTACTGAGGCAAATTTGTTTTTATGGAATTACAGTCTAAATCTTTGCCAATCTAACCGTTCTTCAAAATTATATTTATTTTGTCTCCGTTGACAGTCCAAGAAAAATAATCAAAATATTTTGAAAGTTATTATTCATGTGCCTTTATATATAAAAATAACTTAATTTAAAATTTAATGTATTTTGTGAAACACAGCTGTTTTACATTTTTGTACATGGCTTCATTCTCAGTCTAAATTGGTAAGCTGTTCACAGACTGTTTTACACAAGGTTAATAATAGATTAATTGCATGTGCCCCTAAACTGTGTAACTTATGATAGATGTGTGAACCTTCAACCCTGTAAATCTGTCATAACAGAAATATGTAGGAAACTGTGTGGTGGGTGCATGCGAGTTACTTATGGCTTACGGATCCCTTGGGCACCATGTGTCGCATAGGGCATGTACAATAATCCGCCATTCCGCCCTGTCAGCCGCCCTCTGTGCCGCCTCTGCCCATGATGTCCGCCATTCTCCACCATGTCTCTTTTGGTCTTCCGATCGCTCTCTTTCCCACAGGTGTCCAATTCATCACTATATGGCAGACATTTGTATTTTCAAATCGAAGGATATGGCTAATAAAACGCCATAGTCTAGCCTTGATGATGTCTGTTATCCTGCTTATTTCTACCTCTTCATACAGTTTTTCATTTGAAATTTTTCTTGGCCAGAATATATGTAAAATTCGACGCAAACATCTGTTGTGAAATTTATTGAGCCTTTGTCCATTATTTTGGTTTACCTTCCAGCATTCTGCTCCGTATAGTAGAACCGACATCACATTGCTCTTGTAGATTCTGAGTTTCGTTTTCCTTCTGTATTGGCTTGATGCCCACACTTTCCTCAGTTTATAATAGGCTGCTCTCGCTTTCTTTAGGCGTGCGCTTATATCTGCTGTTGAACCTTTGTCTGCATCCATAACTGAGCCTAGATAAGTGAAACTATCAACAGTCTCTACATCGTCTATGCCTATTACTATTGGTTGGTTATCATCAGTCTTGATCTTCATCACTTTCGTTTTAGCTGTGTTTATGTGTAATCCAGTTCTCTTTGCGTGCACTTCTAGCTTGTTTGTCTTCTGTTGTAAGTTTCTTCTTGATGTTGACAACAGAGCTAAATCATCTGCAAAATCTAGGTCCTCCATCGTATCTAATCCCCATTGAATTCATCTTTTCCTTCTAGTTGTTTTCCGCATAATCCAGTCTATCACCAATACAAACAAAAACCCTGACATCACACATCCTTGCCTCACTCCCGACATCACAGGAAACCATTTTGACAATTTGCCTTCATGTTCAACTGCACATCTGAAGTTTTTGTAAGACATTTTCACAAGATTGAAAATTGTTTGGATGGAATTCCATAGTATTTCATAATTCTCCATAAACTCTCTCTGTGAATACTATCAAAAGCTTTCCTAAAATCCACATAGTTGTTGAAGAGTGGGCTATTCCATTCGAGGCACTGGTCGCTGATATTCCTTAATATGAAAATTTGCTGCATACATCCTTTCCCCCTTCTGAACCCTGCTTGTTATTTCCTCAGTTTGTTATCAAGCGCATCTCTTATCCTGACTATAACCACCCTTCCCAGCACCTTGCTGGGAACTGACAACAGTGTAACACCTCTCCAGTTATTACAGTTCTCCAGGTCACCTTTTTAGGTAATTTAATGATGACTCCTTTCTGCCATTCTTCAGGTATTTCTTCATTCTTCCATATTAATTTGAACACTTCCTCAAGTTTTCGTGCTACCATATTACTCTGTGTTTTCAACATTTCAGCCTGTATGTTATCAACTCCTGGTGATTTACCGTTTCCCAACGCTTTTATACATTTTTCAATTTCTCTTATAGTAGGCAGATTAGTGTCAGTGTTTATGTCGAATAATTCATTGTTCGGAACATCAACGGGATCGTCAGGTGCCTCTGAGTTCAGAACCTCAGAGAAGTGTTCTCTCCGTCTCTCTATCTGGTCTGCTTCTGATTTTATTACTTCTCCACCTTTGTTCTTGACCGGTGTACTTTTTCTGCAGCTTTCATTAGTTATTTTCTTGGTCAGTGTAAACAACGTTCTTTGTTCACCTCTGTTTGCAGCATTCTCTGCTTGTTTTGCAAGGTCATCCATATACGTCCTTTTGTCTGCACGGACACTGTTTTTAACTTCTTTGTCTTTGGCTCTATACTTGTTCTTTAGTATTGTCTTTAGTCTATCCGACTTGGTAGCATTGATTTTGTCCTTGATTGCTTTCCGCTCGCTTACTTTTTCCAGGCTTCTTCCTGTCATCCATCCTGGTTGTGCGTGCGTTCTGAATCCAAGAACTTCTTCGCTAGCACCACAAATAACTTCCTTCACCCCTGACCAACAATCCTCTACTCTTTCAGTGTGTTCCAACACCTGGAACCTATTACTCAGTGCAATCCTGAACTCTTGAGCAGTTTCATACACTTGAAGCTCTAGGGAACTGTGTGGTAGGTGTCATTAACAAAGACTTGTATGGAACTGAGTGGTTGGTGCATATGCGTGATATCAGTATGTCCACATTAACAAAGACTTGTAGCCATTGTAGGGAACTGTGTGGTGAGTGCATACATGTGTGATCAGTATGTCCACATTAACAGGGACTTGTAGGGAACTGTGTGGTGGGTGCATGCACGTGATATCCGTGTATCCACATTAACAAAGACTTGTAGGGAACTGTATGGTGGGTGCATACATGTATGATCAGTATGTCCACATTAACAGAGACTTGTAGGGAACTGTGTGGTGGGTGCATGCGCGTGATATCGGTGTACCCAGATTAACAAAGACTTGTAGGGAACTGTGTGGTGGGTGCATACGTGTGTGATCAGTATGTCCACATTAACAGAGACTTGTAGGGAACTGTGTGGTGGGTGCATGCGCATGATATCAGTAAATCCAACATTAACAAAGACTTATAGGGAACTGTTTGTGGGTGCATAGGTATGTGATCAGTATATCCACTTTAACAAAAACTTGTAGGGAACTGTGTATTGGGTGCATACGTTTGTGATATCACTATATCTGCTCTAACAGAGCCATGTAAAAAATTGTGCATGCATGTGTTTAGTGCATGCGTGATCAGTTTATCTGCACTAACAGAAATTTACATAGCTCTGTGTAGCGTGCTTTATTGTAGTTGTTTACATATTTAACTACTGTGCTGCATAACGATTTCTTCGAATCTCTAAAAGCATTAAGCAAACTTATGGCATCAAGATATCATAATGAAGTTTGCACACTCAAACCCAGGTTTCAGTTTTATTGTTGCTATTCAAAGCATGGCCAATTTCGTTCAGTCCCAATTGCCTCAGTTCAGTCAGGTGCAGTAAGTACCAGAGGATAATGACTGAATGATATCAATAAATGACTTTGCTGTGAAATTGCATTGTGGTTGTGTGTAAGAGTGAAGAGCTGGAACAAGTACTGCTACATAGTGACTAAGTAGAAGTAAAAGGAATCCACCAAAAATGTACTTAAATAAAAGTATCCCCCCACCAAAATGTGCTTAAGTTAAGTAAAAGGAACTTTCCATAAAATGCACCTAAGTACAGAAGTTTCTGGCCACCGGTGTATGGCAGGTATACATCACAGGTTTATCAATAAAATCACAAATCACGAAAGTTCGAAGTACCGGTAGTTGTGTTATTGTTATGAGGCAAGTGCTTTATTTAACACCATCATCATCATCATCATCAATCCCGTAACCTGTAGTGTCGTTGGGGCACCACCGATGACCTTGAAACCAGCTGTCTCCACTTCTTCCTATCGTCTGCCGCCCTTTGTGTCTCTGAGAAGTCCAGGCCTGTCCACTCTTTGATGTTGTCCTCCCACCTCTTCCTCTGTCTTCCTCGTCTTCTTGCTCCCCTAACGGTGCCTTGCAGGATGGTCTTTGTGTCTCAGAGAAGTCCAGGCCTGTCCACTCTTTGATGTTGTTCTCCCACCTCTTCCTCTGTCTTCCTCGTCTTCTTGCTGCCCTAACGGTGCCTTGCAGGATGGTCTTTGTGTCTCTGAGAAGTCCAGGCCTGTCCACTCTTTGATGTTGTCCTCCCACCTCTTCCTCTGTCTTCCTCGTCTTCTTGCTCCCCTAACGGTGCCTTGCAGGATGGTCTTTGTGTCTCAGAGAAGTCCAGGCCTGTCCACTCTTTGATGTTGTTCTCCCACCTCTTCCTCTGTCTTCCTCGTCTTCTTGCTGCCCTAACGGTGCCTTGCAGGATGGTCTTTGTGTCTCTGAGAAGTCCAGGCCTGTCCACTCTTTGATGTTGTCCTCCCACCTCTTCCTCTGTCTTCCTCGTCTTCTTGCTCCCCTAACGGTGCCTTGCAGGATGGTCTTTGTGTCTCTGAGAAGTCCAGGCCTGTCCACTCTTTGATGTTGTCCTCCCACCTCTTCCTCTGTCTTCCTCGTCTTCTTGCTCCCCTAACGGTGCCTTGCAGGACGGTCTTTGTCATGCCGGATGTTCATGAGACATGCCCATACCATTTCAGCTTCCGTCTCTTTACCGTCGTTAGGAGGTCTTCATAGGGCCCGATGGCTTGTTTGATTCTGTTGTGGACCTCTTTGTTGGTTACATGGTCCTTGTATGAGAAGCAAAGGATCTTTCAATAGCACCGCATTTCCATAGCTTGTACTCTTCTTTGCAGTTCGGCTGTAAGAGTCCATGTCTTGCATATAGAAATCCTGACATGACTGATTCTCAAAGTTGCTATCACCAATACATGCTCACAGCGTGAAAATAGGTCCAGCTGCACTAAAAGTACCTACCCCATAACTCAAAAATACTTTGTTAAATACCACCACTGTCAGAGTGAAATGTTTTGTCGTTAGAACAGGTGGAGTAGTTTGAGTGGCAATAATAACTGGATACTGTATAATTATATGCTGCATAAAAACTGTGCCTTTTATCTTTTCTTTCTTCTCCGGGAAAGGATTTCAACACGAATTGTTGAGAAATTGTTTCATTATCAAGGTTTTTCCAGATTCGCAATAAGAGATGTGCTGTCAGTGGGCGTGTCTACTGTGTAACATAGCAACTACAGTTGGCTGTGTGTATGCTTGTTACTACAGACTCTTGCTTATTACATAGCCTTGCTTATTACATAACTGAGTTACACAACTGATTCACCTTCTTATCGTATAATAGTCATGCAAATGTTTTTTTATAAATCCGTCAAGTGTTAGTTTTATGTATTTCTTGTGCAGAACATGTGATCCTATTTAGTGTTCCAGCATTTTAATTGTTTCATGTGGTGATACCATAGTATGTTAGTAACACTGGATATGTTCCAACTGTTCACATGACTACAATAGTCAGCTAAGTGGACGTAGAACTGAACACCGGCGATAGTGGACAATGTTCATTTTAACTTTTTTGTACAATCACTATAACATGTACGTGTGGCAGTTTCGTTACTAAGATTTAACAAGATTTAACAAAATTGCCACCCGATGCAAAGGCCCAGATGGCCAGTGGACAAGGAAGCCATTGGCTTATTGTGAGTCCAACATTTTTTCATCTATGTGTAACCCGTCCTCCTGAAATATATATGTCAACCTTGTTTTTAAACATATTCACGATACTAGCAGTTACACAATCTGTAGATAATTTTTTTCCATTAATTAATTGTTCTCTGTGAGAACGAGTACTTCCTGATATCCAATCTACACTGATCCTTTAGTAATGTTACTTCTTGTCCTCTAGTTCTATCTTTCTTGAGTGAGTAAAAAATATTTCTATCAATATTTTAATATCCATTCGATATCTTAATAACTTTAATATAGTACTAAAAACTGTAATAATCATGATGAGCTGGAGATGGCGTGTCTATGCTGTGCTTTATAAACCAAATGTGATTGTTGCATATAGACAAAATGGAGAGAGTACTGAGTGATATGCTAACACTTTTCCTCAATATCAAGGTATTTTTATGTCGTAATATCAAGGTGTGCATTGTGACAGGTGACAATAAAGACAGATTCGATGGATGTGGCAGGAGACATCATCCAGGCTCTGTGCAGCTACCTCAAGATTGAGGACCTTCAGACAACAGCCGACTTCCCTGATGATATGAAGGTCCTCAGTGAAATCTTGACTAAGGTAAGTCTGTGTTGTTGTTGTTGTTGTTGCTGCAATTGTCCTTGTCATTGTTGTTACGTACATCAACATTGTTGTTAAATGCATTGTCATTTTTGTCAAGTATGTTGTCATTGTTGTAAAATATGTTGCCATTGTTGTCAAGTACATAGTCATTGTACATTAGTCAAGTGCATTTTCATTATTTTCAAGTACGTTGTTGTTGCTGTTTTTTTTACTGTTGCTGTTGTTGTTGCTGTTGTTATCAAATACATTGTCATTATTGTTAAGTACATTGTCAGTTTTGCCTAGTGCAGTTTCATTTCAAGCACCTTCACTGTAAAATTTACCAATTCTGAATGGCATAGAATGGTACCTAAATACTGAGTTTATCCAATAGGACAACATTAGATATTGTTGATGTGGTGGATGTTATTGATATGATACTATAGCATAGTGGCATTCTTTCATTAAAATTGATGTGGTGGATGTTATTGATATGATACTATAGCATAGTGGCATTCTTTCAGTAAAATTGATGTGGTGGATGTTATTGATATGATACTATAGCATAGTGGCATTCTTTCATTAAAATTGATGTGGTGGATGTTATTGATATGATACTATAGCATAGTGGCATTCTTTCATTAAAATTGATGTGGTGGATGTTATTGATATGATACTATAGCATAGTGGCATTCTTTCATTAAAATTGGTGTGGTGGATGTTATTGATATGATACTATAGCATAGTGGCAATCTTTCATTAAAATTGATGTGGTTGATGTTATTGATATGATACTATAGCATAGTGGCATTCTTTCATTAAAATTGATGTGGTGGATGTTATTGATATGATACTATAGCATAGTGGCATTCTTTCATTAAAATTGTTTGCATTAACTTCTCCATGTATGCATATGGCACTGAAACTGTATTCTCAACACTTTAACTATGTATTCGAACAGCAATATATCAGTTACCTTTGGTAATAAGTAACTGATATAATGAGAATTGTGGTAGGAATTTGAATATGCATAAATGCACACGTTTCTATGAAAAGAAATGCTGCATGATTACAACTGTTGCTAATATCTTGGTTTCAGGTGGATGAATACCACTCCGTACGGCAGAAATTGACGGCAGAAATGGCCGACAATTCCAACTTGATTCGGAGTCTCGTCATTCGTGCTGAAGACGCTAGACTCATGGCTGACATGTAAATTGACAATTTATCTGTTTGACAAACAGTAGTTTGCATGTCAAATACTCGGGTAGTCTCCTGCAGAATGTTGCACATTTGATCTTCCAGACCTTCCACTGTTTTTGGTTGAAATCCATATTTGTGACTTTAAATTCTATGTAAAACTGTATATATCTGCATAAAATGCCCCATAGCATTCATATTAAAATCAGGTGTTGCCATCCATCAGTACACCATACAAAATCTACTAGTTTTTGTTGGAAATATGCCTAGAATCAAAAGTATTTGCATTAAAGTTGTGATTTGATTTTATTCTTGTGTGATAAACACAAGAAAATATGTTCTTTATCACAATTTTTTATTTGAAGCAAATCCATATTAAAAAGGGATATGGCCATATTCCCCCCAAGTCTGTATTATATATGGGAAATCTAAACTATGTGACTGGTGTGATCCTGTTGTTGATAGGAAGAACATGAAGAAGGGATACATGGAACTGTTCACCCTCAATCGTGACCTCATCAGCGCCTACAAGATCCGTTGTAATAACCACCAGGAACTTCTCCAACACCTGAAGGAGGTCAACAAGATGATCCAGAGGGCAGGCAGGGTTAGAGGTCAGTCACGTAAATTTATTTAGCCAATCAGTATCATAGGTCATTGGACTTATGTCACATGACTTTATTTAGCCAATCGGCATCAGAGATCATTCATTCTTGTTATTTAGCCAATTTGTATGATTTAGAAATCCAGTGCTGTAATATGTTTAGAAACAGCAGTCAGCACTTGGATTGATCAGTTATACCGTACCTTTATGCAGTTGACACCAAAGAGAAAAAAATCTAATTTTAAGTATTAAAATATGTTTTTTTAAATAACATACTTACCTGTCCATTTCTATAAGGTCTGTATGGCCTCATGCCGCACGTATCCCTCTGCAGCATGGCCTAAGGCCGCATGCCAGGCTGGCAACATTACGTATGTCATCATAACAATTCTTTTCTTAATTGCATATACAATGTTCTTACCCAACTGATGTAAAAAAAAATGTTAAGTGCCATATCTCTTAGCTCAATCTTCTTATTGCAATATAGTCCTATCTGACCGGGTTTCTTACTAATGTGATGTTTGATTGACCAGTTGGCAAGTTCAAGACACAAGTTGTGAATGCCTGTCGGTCGGCCATCAAGGCAAACAACGTCAGCAGTCTCTTCAAGATCATCAAGACGGCAGCAATGTGATTGGATGATTGCCAGATTTGACAACATTCCATCTTGTAATGTTTATTTTGCAGCTCTGAATGTTGTCCTTCTGTTGAAGAGTTAGTCAGTGCAGGATCACTGAACGGTGTTTTAAGATGTTCATGGTCTGTCCATTTCTTTCACCAACAACTATTGCTGTATTGTTCTGAGCCAAACCTTAGCTTGTGGTGTTCAATAAAATGTCTAATACATAGATGAAAATATGTAGCTATTGTGGCTTTTGTGTACAACCAGCCAATGAACTGCTGCTATTGTTTGGCATGATCTCTGCTACTGTGGCACTATATATATACCAATGGTACTACATGTGTACTAGTAATACCACTAGTGGTACTGTCATTTGTGGCACCTATAAAACTGCCAGTTGTACCACGATTTATGCTATCAGTAGTACCACATAGTGGTACCGCCAATGGTATTTGGTAGCACTATCAGTAGTACTACCATTGCACCATCAGTGGTGAAGCAAGAGGTACCACTGGCAGTGGTAATGTCAGTGCTGCCATGATTGTCCTAGTACTGCAGTCAACATGTTTATCTGGCGACAGTCATCTTGCATGATGATGAATACAGAACATTTAGCCTGCTCTATTAGCTGTGATAAGATTGTGTTTTTAAGTTTATGTGTTAAATATGTATACTATTTATTTGTTTGCATTTCCTGTTAGAAGGTATTACAGTACGACTCTACTACACAAAGGTGTGTTATTTAATGTGGTTGTTACGTATAAAAGTAAAAAAATCTCACCAACTTGTTGTCTCTAATTTGTGCTACAAGATTTCACACTGCTCTTTCTGGGAGTGAAGTCACATGTCGATTGATTGGATTCTGAAGTAGGACTCGCATGGATCATCACTGTGCTACATTTCTACTAATCATCCCGTCTTGTTTCCACTTGTTTTACTATGCTCTTGTCTAACACACAATCTTTCTGTTCATTCTATTCTAAGAACAGATTTATTTAATTCTTTCCGCACCCATTTCCCTACAAATGCATTAAACAATACATTGTTCATAATCTTACTGTAATGTACCAATTGTTTGTTATATAAGTATGTTATGAATATGTCATTAATCAACACATTATTTCACATCGCTGATACCATGAACCAGCGATTTTTAAAGCTTTTTTAAAGTCATCGTTTGAATTCTATGGTCCCATGCTCCCAACTTGTATATGAAACAATTTACAAACGTGACGTCTATGGTCCCGTCCGTAAATCTATGGTCCCAATTCGGGACTGTGGATTGCCTTTAAAAAATCATTCCATGTAGCAGATTACTATTTGTATATATCGGCTAAATGTATATCTGCTAAACATCCAGTTGTATGTATGGCTACACTAGTGATTAATAAAATAAATATTTTCCTGTGCATACCGCGGCAGTAAAAACGGCAGTAAAAACAACACATTAACTGATTAACTTATCTTTATTATAAATAACCTATGTAATAATACGTTTCATCACCAATGTGGTTCATTTTAACTACTATTCTAAATGGTGCTACAGAAATATACTTCACGTACACACGTGCTGTTTTGAATTAGCAATATCGATTTGCATGCACACCAATAATAATCAAATGCAGTGCTGTCGATAATTCTAGAAATAAATACAAATAACAATACAAATGTCATGCATCCACAAAGAAACGCTTGTTTGCAGAAATATTGACGATCATGGCCAACTAACCTTGGCAGGGACCAGCAATCCAACGATATAGTTAATATCAAAACGATTTGTTTCTAAGGAAAATGAACACTTCATAGAACTAAAATACATGTATGGACATATGCATATACGTAACGTGGTTATTACGCTTCCACATCTGATATTACCAAGAAACATGGACAATATTATACACCGCTAAACACTCTGCATCACCACATAAAGAAACCATATAAATCACGAATGTTCCGAGTTATTACATGTCATGTATAAAAATGGTATTGCACACACATTCCTACCTTCCGTTAAAAATATCTGTATTCACACTATACATCTATACATGTATCTTAACATGTTACACTGTATCTGATTCATCAGCAATCTTTACCCGAGACCCCATCTCGTATTAAAATGGCAACCTATAGCTATACAGGAACACCGCACAACTAATACTTCTGTACACTGGGAGAACTGCTGCATCTTTCAAATCGACTAGCTGAGTTATTTGTATGTCTTTCATTGCACAAAATATATATACACAAAGTGAATACATCTTACTATTGTAGGTTGGCAACATTTAGTTTCCAGTTGGTTAAACAGTATTGTTACTGGGTCTATGCTGATTCACTGACTAAAAACTACTATTCCATGACAAATGATTAAGCATAACAGATTTTTTTTAATTTTCCATGGTCATCAAGTAGCCATAAAAGCAGAAGTTAATAAAATAGGTACATACTATTTCATCACCATATGCTTTGGCATGTAATTTATGAAGTTGGGGACACATTCACAAAATTCCTTGAACCTGGTTCCTGGACTGTAGGTAAATCCCCTCATTTCAAGTTAACACTTTTCTCCCAGATTTTATCCTAACCAACGTGTTGTATTTGATACAGGGGAGGCGAGCTGGGCACATGTTGTGTTGACAAGCAATACTTCTGATGCTAGTAGATTGCATTACTGACAGGCCACACTAGTTTCAGTAGTGCTTAGATCTAGAGCCTTCCACTACACAGAGGAATAAATACACATACAACACAGCAATATCATTGTTGTGTTGGTGGATCAGTGCAAATGTATTACTCAACATCGAGACTAAACCACTGCATATATGAAACTGATCAACTTTTCCAGACACATTCTAGGACACCATTCCACATAAATCCATGTTATTTATACCATAAAGTATGTCAATATAATAATAATTATATTATTCCTGTAAAATCAACTGACTGGATTAACAGAATTATAGAATATACCAGGCATTGTTACAATGTTACATAACAAGATAATATTGCACCCTATTTTTTAAGTACCGGTATAACCAATTTAAATCAACTGTATCAGTTGACCTTGTAAAATGCTAATAAAACAATATTAAATAACAACTCTAAATCAAGCATTATTGTCCATTTAATGAAGGTATATACACCCTCCATATTGAGCATTTAACAAAATATAACTCATAAACAAAACATTTTGGTTTGAATTATTGATTTCAAAATGTATGTGGCTTCGTCAATTAATCTGCTACACAATGCTTAAGAACTACTTAAATAAAGCTCAAGATTCAAATTTTAAAGATAGCTGCATTTATTTGATTAACAACTGCCAACACAGAATGTTATCAGTTCCTTTCTATTTGTGCAATAATTTTTACACAAAGCTCCCAAACCAGTCGATTTCTAATAAATTCAATGTCAGATAAATTGCATTGTTATCACCAATGAATCCATTAGGACCACAAAATTACCACATGGCATTCCTAGCTACTGCAGGTGCAGACACTGGCATCCATATGTGGCACGCATAAAATGATAAAAATTATTTAGAAAAATTTTTAGGACTACATTTGGGAGCATCTCATTTGGATTTGATGCGAATAGAAGTTGTAATAAAAGCCATACATAATCAAACTTGTCATATTTAATTATTTAAATTAATGATGCTAGTTGATATATCACTGTTATTTCCCATGAGCTCCCATGCTGTTTTCCCCCCGAGAATCCCACCTGTCAGGCCTAGGCACTAACTCCTTGGCTACATTTGCCCTGTGCAAATATTTCTTGAGTAAAATTGACCACAGGGCAAATTACCAAGGGACAAAATGACCCGTGAGTCATTGCGACAAATCCTTTCTGGTTGCAAAGAGTTGATCAGTAGAAATACACTGTGGTAAATCCGGTGAACTGATTTTGATTTATGGTGCTTATAATATGCATGATCAAGTACAAAACATCTCCACCTGACCATCATTTGTCGATGTCATGACTATGACATGTCATCCCTGTGTCATCACAGAGCACGTTTAGTGAACTCAGACCTGTATAAAGATGGCTGGGCAGCGATAAAACTGAAATCTAGTCACACAGGAAGCATCCATGTGAAGCTCCCTCCGCCATTCCAAGTTAAACATAAGGCAACTTCATTCCCAAGTGACATCATATAAGGAAAGCAGCAGAAACTGTCGTAAGATTACAGCATCAGAAGTTTGCGTGCTGTGTCAATACGAAAGATTGTTATATTTCAGCCTCGACACAGCCTTGCGTACTACTCTCATATTTGGCTGTCAGCTACTACAAACTTTCTCATGAGCAGCAAACATCAGGCACAGGAGCCTTCTCCCAGCAAGATGTCGCACTGTTGCACAACCTTGCCTGTATAACAACAGCATCACGCTGAAAATGCATTTTGCAGAAAATATTCTCCCTCCTAAGTATTGCCAAATCAGTTTAAATCCCCTCCTGTTTAGCCAATACCACATACCTCTATCCCACTCATAGCATCTCCCAACATTTCCCAGTCAGCCTCATTTTCACTGTGACCCATGACCTTTCACCTTCAACCTCCACCATTATTCATCAAACAGGAAGAGACATGTGTTATCACTGCTATATCTCCCTCACGCCTTCAGTTCACACATTCTTCGTGTTCTCAGATCCTATCGAAAGACGAGTAGTTTGCGACAGGTCTCGTGAGCGAGGAACTTCGCTGGAAACTCTGTGTGCGCCTGGCCTTGTAGGACGCCGGCTCACGCATACTCTCAGACCGACTGCAGCTGCTGCGGCTAGACTCACTGTCACTTCCTCCGTTCATTACCTGGTCAAGCTTCGGCGACTGGCGCCAATGTTGCGACCGAGGCTGCAGTCCCCGGTAGTCGATGTTGTACTGAAATAAAACGTGACATTACAGTTTTAAATTTCTTATCAGTCACAATGTAGCTTTTGGCATTCCCATGGAAGATTGTAAATAAAAATGTTAATAAATTCTCGCCATCCGAAAGACTACCCACATCATTTAACAAGACAAACACACAGTTGGCACGTGTATAAGGAAGCCATTGGCTTATCAAGTCCAACAATTTTTTTTCTGCGTAACCCGCCCTTAGATATTATTTATCTTATTTATATTGAGAGAAGTAGGTGATGTAGGGGCAAAATATCACTGGGCAAAAGGTTGGGGTAAACAGCTATGTTACCATAAAATAAAATAGCAAAACAATGTATATAACTCCGATGAGAATGTTCTAATTTGTCAAAGGAAACCCACGTAACTGAGCCATGGCTGCTGTAACTGAGCCATGGCTGCTGTAACTGAGCCATGGCTGCTGTAACTGAGCCATGGCTGCTGTAACTGAGCCATGGCTGCTGTAACTGAGCCATGGCTGCTGTAACTGAGCCATGGCTGCTGTAACTGAGCCATGGCTGCTGTAACTGAGCCATGGCTGCTGTAACGCAGCAGAACGTATACTGATGAAAATCACTGCATTTGGCCAATTATGGTCAACAATGGTCACTCACCTTAGTGGTGCAGATAAAGCAAGTGGTCACTACTTTGGCCACTCCATTCATAAGGTTCTTTGTCTCCTGGATGACGCTGTCCACCTGCACCGGCCATTCATACAGGTCAGCACAGAAATGTATGTATCTGAGTAGTTTAACCACTTATAAAAAAATTTGTAAACCAGGAATAGTTTTACCAAAATGTGAGGAATTGCAGAAAAACACACACATTTCCTTCAAATCACTGACCATAATTATTTGTTGGAACATAACAGATGAAACAGTCCATTAACTCTTTGTTTCAAATATTCAATGCTGCATCACAATTTAATTAAACCAATATTAATAAAGCATCTCTGTAATTTAATTCTTCATAATATGCTTGTACAAAGACTCTTCTTAATGTCATTTAAGTACAAGATAATTTGAATCAATGACATGTAAAGGCAATCATACCTTATTGAAAGTGGCAGCCTTCCCGACCGTGGGAGATTTGATGGTGAACATAAGTTGCTGACAAGAAGTCGGGATGCGGTCAAGGTGGGACAACAGTTCTGTCCGATGACTTCCTTGTGGCACCTGTAATCAAACCATAGGTGAACATGAGAACAGGTAAAAAGGTACATTCTCATATTATGCGGTATCCAGTCCTTGGGACTTCTCTGGGAAGCATTCAGCCATGCTACAATTACTGCACGAAGACTAATCTTTCACATATCCACCATTGTCTACAGCCAGGTACTCTTTATACAACTGAGTGAACTGAAGAAATGTGGAATGAGCAAAATTGCCCAAGCTTCGAAATGGTAGCATTGATTCAAAATATGTTCTCTCGACTGAAAGTCTGATGTTCTAACCACTATGCTACCATTCATTAAAACACATTTGGGCAGTTAAAGTATTGGCTTAGATAAAGTTTATGTTACATAATGATCGGACTTTGTACGATTAAACAGGAGTTGCCCTCAAAATCTTTGATCCCCAAACTGACACCTACATACAACGAACAAGTAACAACCATTCACGTACATGTTGTGCAAAATCATAGACGATGCGGTAGAGCTTTGTTCCTTCCTCGGCGAAGTACTCGGCCTGTGTGAAGAGGTCCTGCGTTGTCTTCAGAGGTCCCTCGCCCCGTGTGAACAGGTACATCGAGAATGCCATACTCGACATGTTCTTCGCACGTCGCACGACCTCGTTGTCCGGCTCTTCCCATTTCTCCGTCTCCGCGTCCATCTCAGACGTGATCAACTTCATCTCAAGACCAAGCTTGGCGATTTTCGCCTGCTCCTGTGACAAAATATATCAATCAATCAATAAATCAATAAATATTTTATTTCCAGACAGTTCCAATTAAATAATAATAGAATACAACACCATATTCAACATGTGGAATTAAGGTATTATAAGTAATAGTGTGTTGGAAAGGGGGTGAACAGAATAGTTACTATTCTGATACAATATGGTAATAAAAAAAATTTAAATCCTGCCTACAACACATGGCATGATTATGAATGCATTTTTTTTATCTAAAAATAATTTAATAATAAATTAATTTGTTTGCCAATTATAAGATTTAATTAAGGTACAATAGGTACAATGTGTTTTTTTAAATTATCTGTATACATTTTTGGTTAAAAAATATTTAAAATAAACTAAAAACACCATGTCTATATAAAATAAAAGGATTACTAGAACTGGTACCTTTGCTAACAACTAACCAACTAATGGTTGTTCAAACTAACGGATAATGCCACATTTTGAGTAACTAAATAAGTCAAAGTGAAAGTACATAATCAAAACAAAGTCTGTTGTTAGAATACAACAATAAATATATACTGCTAGAACTAGGTGAAAGAAGCTATATATTTCAATATTTACAGTAGCAAATATGTCATAGTGAAATCACATATTAAGCCTAGTGTTTAGTGTACATATATTTTACCCATGGAAAAAAATAGTTATCATAATGACTTCTGCTGATGCTAAATGAAAGTGAAATGGTTACCATCAAATAATTATCCAACATATTCTTTGGTCAGCGAGAAGGTTTCAAGTGACATGATTCATTTGGTTACGCCTACCGATATTTACATAAATATATCAACTAAGCTAATGCATCTTCTTGCTATTCACAAATGATAACAGATAACACAAAGTGTGCTATAATGTAATGTAGACAATCTGACAAAAATTTTATTTGACAAGAATACAAAAAAATTGCAATCCTAATAATACCCCTTCTAAAGAGACACATTTGGAGTGTTTTATATAAATGACAACAGTTTAGGTGCGTCAACAAGAAACAAGGAGGATACATCAAAGGGGAAAACAGAAACAGAAAATCAGCAAAATCATATTTTAACAGTTCTGGTTGTAACTGATTATAAAATTGCCATACTACAATGGCATGCTAAAACAAAATCGTCACACAAAATTATAGTTTCACCCATATACTTAACTATCTACTTCTACAATTCATACAACATAATCGCAAAAAGAACAAGCATGCATCAGCGAAACTTTACCTCGGCATTTAATTTAACCGGCTTGACTGTCTTGACAGTGGTGCCATGTTTCTACAGAAGAAAACAGCACATACAGAGCACAGCCACCCACCAACCCCATGTTGGCAAGTGGACCGGTCCAAAATGGAAGCCGGAGCAGTCCACTTTATGATTCTAGGGCAGTCAGATGAGACAGACGACAAATTCTTAAGCAACCTATAAGGAATTGGAACGAAGCACACAGTAAAATAATACATACGTACGTATAGGCAACATGATCACAATACGTCCAAGTGCAGAGATATGAGATTGAGAAACTGTAAAGCTGTAGAGAATAGAGAGAGAGAGACATTTAACAACCAACTTGGTGATGCTACCAACATGCTAGAGTCAGAGAGGATGCTGGCAAACCGAAGATGCACAGTCGCTATCTAGAGAGAAAATGTATCACAAAAATACACACACTTGTTTAAATGCATGCCTTATCCCTTAATGTGTCGCTGTTTACAATGCCAACAAAAAGGCATGCAGAATAAAACATGTTTACACTAACAAACGCACTGCAAGTCCATCATAAGCCATAGTCACAGACAAAGAGCCCCGGGAATGACTGGGGAGGATTCACTCACCCCCGGCCGAGGCAAGGACAGGTAGACATGTCTGTCACTCTTGCCTTGACATGCATCGCTGACATCCTTCACCAGCACGGACAGGTCATTGATCAGTGATGCCCACGCATCACTGAACACGTCCATGTTTTCTTTGGCAATCTTGCTGGTGGAATACAGTGAGAGCGTCTCTGTCGCCAGCAGAATCTACAAGTGTCACAAGTGTTATGATAATAATTTATTCACACAAAGTAATTGTAAAGCCAGTGACCCGATACATACAAATTTACAGTAATTGCATTTTGGCGTTTGTCAAAATAAAATCAATAGATAGTATTATATATAAACAACAAACATTATATATTTTCTTCTCTCCTTTTCACAAATAACAACTCTATATTTTATCTTCTCTTTTCATTTACCCAGAATAGTTTTTATACACTTTCTTTTCAGTGATGGACTAATTCTCGCAAGTGCAACATGCTTATAAATCTCTGGACAAAATATAAAGATGAATATTTCCTTGAGGTTGCTGGGGTGGCTAAAGTGTCAGTTGATTTTTTCCAGCTACCTTAAGGGATGTCAGTGATTTACCTGTGGCGAGAGCTTCTTAAGCATAGTCTCTGTGTGTTCAGCCCACACAGCCAGTGGTTCTGTACTGGCAATATGTCGCAGCAACTTACACACCTGCAACATGTCACATGTGTCATATTTTTGTAGTGACACGGCTGTGGTGAAATGTTTTTGTTCTATGGTGACATGTCATATCCAATTACTTAACGCATCATATCTCATCTCTGTAGTGACATGTCATATCCAACAACTTAATATGTCATATTTATGTAGTGACATGTCATATCCAACAACTTAATATGTCATATTTCTGTAGTGACATGTCATATCCAATAACCTACACACCTACAACATATCACACCTGTTTAGCAACAAGTCACATCCACCAACTTGGCTTTGACATCAGATTCCCAAAGATTTTGGCAAAACAGAAATCTTCTTTGAACAACTTACACACCATGTACTACTAACAACCACAGAAAACATTAATTAAGACCCCCCTACCTCCTGCAGCTGGTCCGAGTGCTCCTCGAACTTGACGGACAACTCAGTGATGTGCGCAATGTCGCCACTTAAACCAACAGTCTTGAGAGCGGTTAGTAACTGGTGATCATCACTCGATTTGAACACGTCTGACGACTGATCCATCGCCGTGTCTTGCAGCTGATGCAAAACAGAACAGATGCTTCGAGTGGTTTCATGCAATGTCACCGATGTGTGCTTCACTAATATACAGCATTGTTCCTCGTATTGTCAGTAGTCACACTCAACCGCTGGTAGATATTAATGAAAATATCTGCTTTTAAATCGCATGAAGCAGAGCCATTGTTGTAACTGAGTGTGAAACAATGTTTATATATTTCAGAAGTTGTAGTTTGATCTATGTGTTCAAGGTGTCAAAGATATGAAAATCTTGTAATAAATGACAGATATTTCATTTGAAAAATCAAAGTGGAATAAATATTTTGCCAAACATTTGTGAGATCTGCCGACACTGAATGGCTTGGCCCACGGCTAGAAAATCACTCTAAGTTCGACGAATTAAAGTTGTATGAAAATTAAAAACCCTAGCAAATGATTTCATAGACTGAAACAGCAACTTGAGCCAATGTTCAACATATCAGTTTGGCAAATGTACCAGGGTTCTACGGGTGATGTCTTCATCGCTGGTACATGGGGGGGTGCTTTAACTGATGTACCTTATGTTATGTTGACAATGTCTTATTACATGGTATGGTACCAACCTGTTTTTTTAGATTCCTCGAGGCAGCTCGGGTTTTCAGAATGGCGGTCTCCATTTGTTGAGTGGGAGAACTCATCGCATCCTTCTGATCCTGCTCACAAGACAACAGACTCATGAGACTACACAATTGAGAAAATATGACCATATGAGACAAATTGTACATATG
Source organism: Lamellibrachia columna (assembly GCA_963662155.1). Lineage (NCBI taxonomy): Eukaryota > Metazoa > Annelida > Polychaeta > Sabellida > Siboglinidae > Lamellibrachia > Lamellibrachia columna. Next base: position 36,402,595 of record OY759271.1, on the reverse strand, counting down.
AGAGATGTCCATATGAAAAAAAAAATAGAAGTCTATACAAGAAAACATGTCCATGACACAGTGCGTGCCACAGTAGTGTTGTACATAAATGTTTGAGATAATCCTAATCCCAAGACTGTTTTCGCAAGCAGTAGTCACTGGCAGCACATACACCCATTTGAAATCCCTTTTTTGCATCCTACTATTGCACCCACCATGCATGCTCCTGTCTTGAGGAGGATGCCCAGTTCGTGCCGTAGTCTCTCTGTCAACAGCAGCATTCTCTCTCGGTTCTCATGAGATGTATACGCCGAGTCTGTGAAGTCTTGAGTCGCTTCGATGAGGACGTCCAAGGCATTCCTCAGTTTCTCGGCCATCTCAGCATTCACGTATGTCACTCGGGTCAGGTCTATCAGGTCCTGCGATAGGGCAACGATACTGTCTGAATGTCAAGTACTACTTGGCCACAACAAGTACGAAATGTCAGAGTTCCAGGCTCCATCATAAATGAAATAAAATGCATAAAATAAATGAAAATTAACAAAAGTAATAAAACAGTAAATAAAATGAATGAATAAAATAAATAAATAAAATGTCATCACTGAATATAGACAAACCTTTCTTTGGCAACAAAACAACAAAAGTTCATATTATGGAAATAACTGCACGATAGATCACTGCATTAATACCACTAAAGTTACATCAATATATCCATTACTGTGTAAAGCCATATACACTGACGGCTGCATAAGGTTTCACTTTTGCCAACCTAACATTTGATTGAACCATTTACCTCGCAAACATAATACTAAATCAATTTGTTTACAAGAAAGCCTGGTCTGTTGGAACTATTTAAACATTAATGAAATGACTTCTGATTTCCCTGATGAGAGACTAACACTGTATATTTATATGACAGTGTCAGGTAAACTCATGCAATGTAGTTAAACACAGACATTTGTATGAGTGAATGATAAAAACAACACCATGACACGACACAGGAAATCATAAATAAATCAACAGTTCACTTGTATTGCATGCGTGCGTGCAGGCGTGCATGCGTGCATGTGTGCGTGCATGTGTGCGTGCAGCGTGAGCATGTGGGTATAAATATATATTTTTTGGAAAAAATAGTATGTTCAAATAAAATTTCCAAAAGTAACCAGATTACTGTTAACCAATGACTGATGCAATGAGGGAAGCATACCTGGAATTCCTTCTCGAGTCTGAAGGCAGAGCAGGGTTGCTGGGAGAGACTGATCCCCGAGTCCCCATCCACGCCCGTCGACGGTGACAGGTCACTGCTTGTATATACACCGTTGGTGACAATATAGTCTATGCGTTCGAGCGCCCTCCTCATTTGAAAAAAGACAGAGTTGCGGATTTTTCGTGCAGCATCACACTCCTGATGCCGGAGCAGCGTTTTTGACGTCGTTAGGAGCATCATGGTGGAGCGTTCAAGAACGGATCTCGCTGACCCCATCTGGGCCCTCGCCTTGTCGTTCTTCAGGTCCTGCATTGTCATAGCAACTGTTTTTAGAAAATTCTCGGTAGCATAACAACTGTTATTTACTGATGTACAAAGCACATTTTATTGTCATGATATTTGTTGATAATGACAGAGTAACAATAAAGTTTTAAATTAGAGCATGTTGACAATTATTAGATATATCTGGAAGAATAAAACTATAAAACTTGAATTTAGAGCACGTTCATGATCTGGAAGATTAAACCTAATTGTATTCATGCTACATTTAATTATAATTATCAAAATTATGAAGTATTTAAATGTAACTGACTTAATTTTTTTCAGCAAATAATACAAATATAATGCTTCAAAATTGCACTAATTTTTTTTTTAATATATGCAGATACAAATTTCCATCTTCACAGGTATAAATAGAAAGATATTACACCACCATAAATATTTATATATAACCAACACCTGCACCCACAGGTGATATATTACAACCTTGTACTCACGTTCTGTCTGTCACCTGACAAATGTGCCAATTCCACCATCTCGTTGCCAAACTGGCTGAATGCTTTGACAAAATCAGTGAAACTTGACACATTTTCTATCTTCACAAGACTTTTTAGCACCTGCAAAACAGGAAGAGAGCGCAATTATTTTCCATTTGCAACCAGCATACAATTTCTTTAGTTTCTTGGAAAGCTTGCTCCATAATTGTTTTATATAACAATCACATGTTGAACTCTGACTACTTTACACGGGCTCGACAATCTTCTAAAAATCTGAAATTGCCAATATGGCACTGCCAGTATCCACTAGGTGGCACAAGATGTATTGTATTAGTCATTGTCTGTAAGATGGCGCCACACATACAATGCCTTTTTTTATAGGTGCTGCCATTTGAGTCTGAATTGAGAACCCACCTTGTCCTAAGACAGGAGCAGCTGTTTGACAATGAGAACCAACCTTGTCCCTAGACAGGAGCAGCTGTTCGACAATGAGAACACACCTTGTCCTTGGACAGGAGCAGCTGTTTGACGACAAGAACCCACCTTGTCCTTAGACTTGAGCAGCTGTTTAACAATGAGAACCCACTTGTTTTTAGACAGGAGCAGCTGTTTAACAAAGATAACTAACCTTGTCTTTAGACAGAAGCAGCTGTTTAACAAAGAGAACTCACCTTGTCTTCAGACAGAAGCAGCTGTTTAACAAAGAGAACTCACCTTGTCTTTAGACAGAAGCAGCTGTTTAACAAAGAGAACTCACCTTGTCTTTAGACAGAAGCAGCTGTTTAACAAAGAGAACTCACCTTGTCTTTAGACAGAAGCAGCTGTTTAACAAAGAGAACTCACCTTGTCTTTAGACAGAAGCAGCTGTTTAACAAAGAGAACTCACCTTGTCTTTAGACAGAAGCAGCTGTTTGACCACAACCCTGTCGGCCAGCAGTAAGACCTTGGTGATGGCAGACAGGAGTTGCCTTGCTGCACGCACCATCGCTGTCTTCTCTGCTGTAGTTCTCGCTGTGTTCATGTCTGCCAGGTTCGTATCCGTCAACTTTTGTATCCGCGCTCCTACAAAATCAAACAGGGCTCTGATGAAATGGCTATCAACAGAGAGCTGTCAACAGAGAGCTGTCAACAGAGAGCTATCAACAGAGAGCTGTCAACAGAGAGCTGTCAACAGAGAGTTGTCAACAATTCTTGACCAAATACTTCAGCCTCAGATAGAGAACATCCAGAGCGTCTCCTGAACCCACCAAGGAGCTCCTTCCACTCACTAAGGAGCTCCCAGGAACCACTAAGGTGGACGCACCAAGGACCTCCCTAAACACAGTTTTAGCTCTCAACATCAGAGCTAATGTATGTTTCACAGGTCAATCAAGTTCTTTGAACAAGATTTAACAAGACTGCCACCGATGACAAAACATCCAGACGGTAAGTAGGCAAGGAAGCCATTGGTTTATCGAGAGTCCAACAATTGTTCATTATATGTGTAACCCGCCCTTCTGAGATATTTGTAAAAATTTGTTCAACATATTCATGCTGCTAGTGTTTACAGTTCATAATCTCCAGGATTACACCAATGCAGTCCTTCTGCCCACGTGTAACAACTGATATACGGTACCTACATTCTTGCGCTAGTCTCACAGCTCCAGACAACCTGGTGATCGTGTCACTAACAGACAATGCTTACGTTTAACTATTTCCCACTCAATATGTGAGTAATCAGCGGAACAGGCACCTTGTCCAACATCTAATACAGCACAAATTACTACCTACATTCTTCCTCATTTTTGACTGATGCGAGCAACCAAGTGATAATTTTACGGACAGACAACTTTCCCAATAATTAGACTCGCTCTATTCCGGCCAGGAAATTAATTTCAAGGATATCTGTAGTTACTACCGATGCAGTGCCTTAGTCTTTGACATATATGCCTGCACCATACATACCATATCGTACTAAGAAAAGCACCACGAGCCCGAGTGTGGGCCATGTCATGCATTGCTAGCAAATGGAAGGATGAATATAGCTTGGATTAAATCGGTATGTACTCTGTAGTACAAATCTTAACACACAACTGTCATTAGTTGCACCGTTGAACAGCATACGATGCAGGTACCAAGACATGGTACTGCAATCCCTGGTGACATTTTTTTTAAAGATTTCTTATGATAGTAATAACAAGATTTTATTTAGAGTCAAAGACCTTACATATATTGTCTTTGTTAGAGTTCTAAGTGATTTTCCCTCCACATGAAACTATATAATAAATGTTGATTTTGCCTATGTATAATTATTACATACACGCACCAAATTTCAATGAGGTTTTTTCATTAGAGCATACTCTTTTATTAAATGGGACACGGTGGTTCTTGGTCAAAACACTGGACTATTAATCGAGTTCGAATCCACTGGCTGCAATTTCAAAACGTGGGCAATTTTGTTTGCCTCACATTGTCTGATTGAGGTGGGTGACGCCCCTTGTTTTGCAGTTCTGAGTGTTCAAAATGGCACAGCAATGCGCATATGCTTATCACCATCAAAAGAAACATATCTGGCAGCTGTCATTAGTCATAATGTAAAACAGTGTACTCCAACTGTGAAAGTTTCAATAGAGGTTTTATCCAGTCCTGAAGAACGACACATTAAAATGGCTTGGTTGTTAGTATTTTCAACAAAATCAATAGGTATTTATAGCTTCAGCAAAAAATATATCAATATTAATAACATTTTGTAAAAACCTGTATCAAATGTCAGATAAACTTAATTCCTATATTAAATGCTGTAGTAAGTTCTACATCAAATGACCATGAAAATTAGTCTGTGGGACAAAAAACTACCATGTTAAATGAACATTAATACAAGATAAATTCTTTGGGGAAAAAGAATAATCCACTCTGGCTTAAATAACCGATTGCCACAGCAATGAATGAGTTAACATAGCAACAAATAAGTCACTCACCGGCAACGCGAGCCTCCTTGCAAGCCTCACACATGCTTTCTTCGATCTCACGGTTCTCCTCTGCGATCGTCTCACCGACCGAGACGAAACGTTCGACTGCCATTTGCACCGCCAGACCTACACGCACCAACGCCCTGAGCATACGCTCAGACTTGATCGAGCGTTCCTTGTGGTTCACCAGAGTTGTGATCTGCAACAACAAATTGACCATTGCAACAACATGCATAGTCCATTAGTAAATCAGACTGTCTCATATGGGGGATAAATAAGTCTGTAAGGTAGATTATAGCATGTGTCATTGACAGCATATGGGGGATAATAAGTCTGTAAGGTAGATTATGGCATGTGTCATTGACAGCATATGATAGACATAGCACAGAATTTACATTTATGACAAAAAAGGATGACTCCATTTTTGACACTTATGGGTAGTTCTGTTACAGTACAATGTAATGTTCATGCCAGTTTAATAATAATAATATCATGTCAGTATCTCACCTGGTATTGCTGTACATCCCCCACTGTTTGTCACACCAACACCAATTTTGATAGCAACCTTATTTGATTAATTTAACAAAATAATTTTGCCACAAAACACCATAGTTTACCACATCACTGCTAAGTAGCAGGACAGTTGTTCTTATATTATTTATAAAATCATAAATAAATTGTTGATGTCAATAACATTAAGTCATGAACAATCTGCAACATGGGTAGTCTTACAAAGTCCACGAATACTGAGAATATATTATTTGGTGCAGGAATGGCAAGATCTGACCAAAGTTAGTCAAGCTAACATTTAGGGTCAGAAGTGTTGGATCAGGATAACATTAAAGAACCCACTTAGGCCTTCAAATGCCCCAGAACAAGCAATGGACTCGTGAATACAGATTTCTCCATTTATAAAAGGTATGTTCTTCTACAGCACGGTATCCAGACTGCTCAATGCGTTTTACACTTCACCCCCTGGCAGACCTGTTCATTCCAACACCATTTCGACTTCTCTGGGGAGCATTCAGCCATGCTGCAATTACTGCGCGAAGACTATTCATTCCTACATCCATCTCTGTCTGTAACCAGGTACTCATATATATGGCTGAGAGAACTGAGGCAACGTAGGATGAAAGAAATTGCCAAAGCTTCGAAACTGCAGCAAGAGGATTCAAACCCAGGTTCTCTCGACTGAGAGCCCGACGTTCTAACCGATACGCTACCACGCCCCACAGCTAAGTTATATTTCATAACTGACAGAAACAGCTCAGAGTGCAATTATGCACCTGACCCTAATGGCATTCATCTAAACCTTTATGACCCATACATTCTACAAAGCCATCTTCAGAACGTAAAGCCAGTGAGAAATCAATAGACGTCACCAGAGATCTGTGTTTGTCGTTCAGCATAATGAATAATCAACAGTGGTACTAATCGTAGTGGACACACGCTGTAGTGGACACACGTCATAGTGGACACACAAGGTTTCCGGTCGCAAATTTAGACTGCCCTACAACGCCAGTAATATGAACAATGTCAACCGGTGGCACCATGCTAGTCCCAGTGGGCTTATCTTGCTACACAGGCCAACAAATCAACGGACAGACAAAGTCCTTCGAATCAACAACATCAGGCCCTCAATGCCAGGAAGGAAGGATGCAGGAATTCAATTCATTATCTGAGTGACGAGACAAGTGTGCGTGGAATACTGCTATGCTCTCAGCAGATGTAGCCATGCTGACGGGGTCACTATCAACACCTGTAGTTTCCAGTGCATAAACCTGTTAATTCCAAGTCAAAATAATCTGAGTCCATCATTGTAGGCACACTTGTTCTCAAGGATCATCCAACTATTTTCATCCCTATTATCTGTGTCTCTTGATAACAAATTCTCATAAATAATTGTATAAAACTTGAATAAAACTGCGGAGAAGAAGAACAATACTCAGAATTCTCTCAGCAAGTGCGACAGATATGAAAGTGAAGCCACAATGTAGTTAGTAATTTAATCATAAATTTGTATTTGCTAAATCAAGTAATACTGCACTTGACATGAAATCAATAGTTATTATCCGAGATGTTTGGCTGCAGATTCAAATCAACTGAAATCATTATTTTGCTCAAATTGAATAATATTTTCTTATTTGACGTTTTTATATTTGTAATCGAATTGTTATCCATGATTCCGTGTTCTGCAACTACTACTGACAGGTGATGTGGACTTCCAATTCCAAACACTGAGCATGTTTTTAATATTTTTAATTTTTTTATTTGTTTAATAATTGTAAAGAAAGAAATCAGCCACATTGTTTTGTATGGTAAATTCGATGTAATAGCAAAAAGGTTTAAATGATTACAACACAGGCCTGTGAGTAATTGTTATTTTGTTTGAACAATTTAATTTGACAATTTGTAATAAACATATATAATGCACGGGTAATTGACACATTTTTTTAGGGGTAATCAAACATTCTACTCCCTTAATCAGGCCTCGTTATAGACATGAAAACACATTGGTCACCATCATGTCCTGAAATAGCATCTCCATGTCATCTTCATGTGGTCTTTCTGAATAACACCATTACCCAAGTAGTCTTGATCCCACGCTGCCGTCAATACGATCGTCATCCTTGTAATGTTGATCCGAGCGTTAGTGGGTCATGCCAATGAAATGTAAATCCTGACTGGTCTCACTGGGGGATACTATAGACAATCGATTCCCATCTGCTCAATAGCATCGATATTCATATAAACAATGTTCCATCAGACTGGGAAGTTAGGAGACCTCATTAGGATAAACCAGGTCTGCGGAGGCGAATCTCGAGGAATCGTGGGACTATGCATTGCATTCAGACAATGATAGGTTGTGTGTACTTTCTGGTTAAAAATAAAAAAAAAATAGCACCTGGCATTGCCGAACGCAGCTGTTCTATTTCCTGTTGCCTGGCTGCAAAGTTTGAATGGTTATTAGATTCTCAGTGAACATTTATTTTTTAAATCGTTACACAGAAAAATACAGTTTGGGCAGAAAGGGGCTAAATAACCTGAGGGAAGAGATTGGGAGGCAGTTCAGCTAAACAGGAAGAATACCAAGAACCGGGATGATGTGAGCAGGTCATTTGGTGCAGATGGAGGAGGGCCGGCTACCAAAGAAAGCAGAGGCAGGGACACAGCCAGGCCACAGGAAAGGGGCAGGAGGCTGAGAAGTGGATGGAGAAGGCTGCCAGTAGGGAGAAGTGGATGGAGAAGGCTGCCAGTAGGGAGAAGTGGATGGAGAAGGCTGCCAGTAGGGAGGAGTGGAAAGGGATAACAGCTGGGGTTGTGCAGCAGTACATGAACTAACCTCACCCCTCATGAAGTGAGCAGCAAGGAAGAATTACGACAAATGAGATGCGTGCAATGATTTTGTGAGGATTGTCTATGGTTGTCAGTGACATGTCGTGACACTTGATTGGAGTTGGAACGCCTGTTTATGACAGCATGTTCGTTATTCTGCACGACTGAGTAGTTAATGATGAACAATTACTTCCTAAGTAAAGACCTGGGGGCGGACATCTAACAGAGACAGTGCGGAGCGCCTTCATTCATCTCTCTATTTTTGAAGAGCTCCTCAAATGTTTGTTAAATTAACCCCATGTCCCACACCCACACTCAGGAACATCTACAAATTACATACACAAGGAGGGAAAAGGGGAAAACAGTGACTGGACATGCTGTATGTATATACATGGGGGTCTAGGTTACTGCATACCATACGCAAGGGAGGCACATTGACCGTGAATAACAGTGTTGAAAAACACTGACGGTAAAATAACAGGAGAAAGAGACAGGACCAGGAAACTGAGTTCTGTGGAGGGAGCAGACTGTTTCAGTTCCCACGCTGCTTTTACTGATTAGACGTTTGATTCTGACTCTGACTCTGTCTATGATTTCCAGACATTTTCACAGTGAATTTCTGTAAACTTAATGAATGCTAATTAGCAAGCATTTTGCATGTCAACTGGAACCATGAACATGAGTGTAGGCAGTGGCATTCCACAATTATTAATGCATACAGGGATGAGGCGTCAGGCATGATGGGTACAGTGTACAAACAAGAGGAGTCATTTATCCCCATGTGGGTTTGTTGTCGACTCATTGTTATTATTATTTTGTCTTAATAATCCTTACACAGAGCTCCTACAACGCAAAGATGAATTTGTCATCTAGAATGTGACACAAGAGGAAAGTAATCTACAAGCACATATGATACCCGACGTATCAATACCTTCATTTTGATTCTTTCTTCCACAGCAAACCAGATTTGAAGGATGTAAATATAAAAATAAATTATTTCATTCTTGCAATAAAACAAATTATAAGTGGAAATTCCACTTGACAAGCAACTATAACAGCATGAAGCACTTTCTCGGATGGTAGTATGGTTTTCACACAGGGTGCAGCCTAGTGTCACCAAACCCAACAATGTCACCATGCCCCTGGCACCAGTGGCAATGTTGTGAGTCATCATGTCATTTCATTTCTGCACATGACCTGCTGCTGTCAATAACTGTGTCTCCCTGTGAGAGAGCAGGAATAAATATGCCAGCCATCACATCAAAGTGGCATTTATAGTCTGATAAGAAACAGGAGGCAGAAATTTAGCAACATCTCTCATGCATTGGCACAACATTACACTCCTGCAGTGGCACAACATTGCACATCTGCAGTGGCATGACATTACATTTCTGCAGTGGCAAAACAATGCATTTCAGCAGTGGAACAACATTCCACTGTGCAGTGGCACAACATTGCACTCCTGCAGTGGCACAACATTGCAGTTCTGCAGTGGCACAACATTACATTTCTGCAGTGGCACAACACTGCATTTCTGCAGTGGCACAACATTGCATTCCATAGTGGCACAACATTGCACTTCTCCAGTTGGACAACATTGCACTTCTCCAGTGGGACAACATTGCACTTCTGCAGTCGGACAACATTGCACTTCTCCAGTGGGACAACATTGCACTTCTCCAGTGGGACAACATTGCATTTCTGCAGTGGGACAACATGGCACTTCTGCAGTGGGACAACATTGCACTTCTGCAGTGGCACAACATTGCATTTCTGCAGTGACACAACATTGTACTTCTCCAGTTGGACAACATTGCACTTCTCCAGTGGGACAACATTGCACTTCTCCAGTCGGACAACATTGCACTTCTCCAGTGAGACAACATTGCACTTCTCCAGTGGGACAACATTGCACTTCTGCAGTGGGACAACATCGCACTTCTGCAGTGGCACAACATTGCACTCCTGTATACTCGACTCTCAGACTCCGGGTATTGATCAGACGATCGTTCCTGCTGACAAGTCTTCACAGTCTGTGTCTGTGTGTCAATGCAACCATGTCAATTACAACAGTCCAACAAGAGGCGATATCAAAGCAACTCATTTAACACCCAGTCTGTCTGGCCAGACATATTTCAATGTCTATTGCAGATTAACCCCAAAACAGATGGATCAGTTGGACAAGATGGCAACTTACAGATGTTGATAGATGATAGGCTTGTGGTTCCCTAAATAGAAACAAACTACAGTGGACAGTCACTGACACTGTAGTAGTCAGGGTTTCTCCATGGAGTCAAGGTATAACCTGGTTATATCATCATGGTTGGTGTAACAAATGATTTACTTTATAATATTATATGTAATACATGAAAACCAATGTAATCTCTTTAAATAGTTGCAGAAGTTACAAAATAAAAGTTACATAACCATAATTGACACAGAGTGTATTGTTTTGCACAAACAGAGCAGAGACTGATAAACAAACCCATATTGATTTCAATAAACAATCAAACAAATAGGTTCAGTTGCTACTTTGTACATAGTTCAAAGTACAAGGATTCAGCATCTCTGACAATCTGAGTGAGCCACAGCCACATCTAAATCTAGGACTAGATTGATGCTACAACTTCATTTTATATCATTTCTAAGGTGAAACCAAAGTTCAAGATTAGTTAAACACAGGTTGGTTTTGCTGTCATACTAGTTGCTTATATTTTACATATTCTACAGGCCTCCTAGGAATATCACTGCACTTGTACCAGTGGCTCCTTATATCGACTTCGATATGTGCTTTTTAACTAGTTACTAGGTAGCTACAAATGTATTCCCCATAAACCATGTTCAAGTTGCATGGAAATGATGGGTCCAACGACAGACTGACAGCCTCAAAATTAATATAATGCAAAATTAACTCAAACATTTACCTAGCCTATGCCAAGCATTTTGTCATGTGGAAACAAATCTGGACAAAATGCCACAGTCCAAAATCCAACATAACAAAGTCCTACAATATGAAAAGTGTTTTGATCTCATTCATTTAATCAGAGTCTGTTTAAGTCATTGGGCCCCAAATTACTCTTGGGTTTACCTGGGGATGGTGGTCACATCATAATTTTTGAACATGAGATTTTACAACCCTCTTCGCAACTAGTCCCACAAATGTATATAAAACTATAAGCACAACTAGATAGTTAATCTACTCGTGTCATTTTTAGCCCTATAAGATGTTTTAAAATCCAAACAGTAACAAACAGCATCAAATAAAGCAAATATGAGCAAACAATTTAAACCGTATTGAGGGATTTTGTCCACTTTTCACATCATGGGAGTTTGGCTCATGAGATTAGGGCTCGTGAGAGTTTGTCGGTAGAGATTACTGTCCTATGGGGTTTTGTCTAGATACCTGTGGGGAACACATCAGACCCATCCTAGATATCAGACCAAAGGGTTTGACTGAAGGAGGCTGACCAAAGTACACCTGCCAGTGTTGACTGTCTCAGTAAACAGTATCAACAAGACCACCTGAGTGTTTACTCCTGACACTGACATGGGCCATATGGCCAGCCACACTCTGCCTTCTATCAGGGCCTTACTCTGCTTTCTATCAGGGCCCCACTCTGCCTTCTATCAGGGCCCCAATCTTTTATCAGTAGAAATGGCCAGAGATAACATCTGTGAAAGGGCCAGAGAACCTCACTGAAAGATTTTGTGTCAAACCCATCCTAGATGTTTTTTAAGTAGATGGTGAACACCTGACTGCTTTGAAAGGTCCAGTCGACATCATTTGGAAGGAACATCTCTGACACAGACTTTTTGTAGGATATGGCACCAATTGGTAACATGACACCGATGACCTTCACTTTCACAGTAACTAAGTCACTTTATTGAAAGTGATCAAGTTCATCCTAACATCATTAAAACCTGCCAGACTGGAGCACACACAAGGTTTTGCATTCAGGTGGGAGGAGCTGTCTGAGTAAGTCTGGGCAGCCTTGTTCCCATGTGGCAGATTTTCTACACAGATGTTACTAAATCGCTTTCAACGATGGGCTGCCATGTTTAGAAGTCTCTTGTTTTATTGCTATTCAAATTGAAGTATGCCTTTTATTTAATAATCCTACAATCAATCACACAATAAGGGGCCACCTTAAACGGTGTCACACATTAAGGGGTCGCCTCAAAACCCAGATGTTTGATACTAAGCGAAACCCAACACAATAATTCTTCACAAATATATATACCCTATTTGACCTATATAGGCTTACATGCCCTAATTAGCATACATTTTTAATCAGCAGGATCCATAATTATTGTAATTTGACTAGTGTGGAGCAACTGAAAAGTGTCACCATCTGGTGTTGAACAGTTGCCACCACTTTTCAGTTGTTTTACACTAGTCACCAAATTACACCACTAGTGTTAAACAGTTACCTTATTGTCTAGCGAAAAACAATTTAGTGTACGCTTATAAGAACAGATTCCTTAAAATTTTTCCATGGCCCAATTTTTCAAGCACACTCTATGCTTATTAGGTCGAGTATGGTATATTTATATGTATATATTCAGATGGTAAAAAAAATATATATAGTATATATATATAGTATATATATATATATATATATATATATATATATATATATATATATATATATATATATATATATATATATATATATATATATATATTCTGACCATCCATCAATCACAGCATTGCAATTCATACCTTACCAAAATTATTTCACACACATCTGAAGGAAATCTAATCAAATTCAACAACATAAAAAAGTATGAAAATCTGGGTGCTTTTAAACAAAACATGTTAAATTTCAATATATTGCATTGTAGGTATATTGATTTGTAACTGCATCAGGCCTGTGTAGGAAATCAGATACTAAAAAGTGACTCAAAGGTGAATATTTACACTCTGTTTTACAAATTATTTAATTAAGAATGCTGAAATGTACCGGGGACAACCATTGACAATTTCATTAAAAAAATCAGTGGTGACTAATGACTGGCCAGGTATAAATAATGAGTTGATCCATTTAAACATTCCAAGCTAATAATTGTATGTGTTCATGAATACGGTAAATAACAGCATGTGTACAGGGTATACTTACAGACCACATTAACCAAAAACCTAAAAAATATTAATATTGGGCCAAAAATTTATGAGTAAATGTAAAAAAAAAACAATGAGTAAATGTAAAGAAAAAATCAATGAGTAAATGTAACAAGCAAAACATATATGAGTAAATGTAACAAACAAAACCCCAATGAGTAAATGTAAAAAAATTATCAATGAGTAAATGTAAAAAAATTATATATGAGTAAATGTAAAAAAAATCAAATAAAAAAATTAGTAAATGTAACGAAAAAAATTTAATGAGTAAATGTAACAAGAAAAAAATAAATTAGTAAATGTAACAGCCAAAAACCCAATGAGTAAATGTAAAAAATATTAAATGAGTAAATGTAACCCGAAAAATCAATGAGTAAATGTAAAAAATATATTAGTAAATGTAAAAAAAACAAATTATGAGTAAATGAAAAAAATTATTAATGGTGAAGTCAATAAATATCAGCTTAATATCAACACTGGTTATCTGTGTTATGCAAAGCATTTGCAGTCTTCAATTCTAAAGCCGCATCCAGTGGTTCTGGTGATGATATGGTGTATTTGATGTTGATGCCTTATTGGCCAGGGGATTCGATAAACATGGAAGACACCAGTCGTTACACAAAAATCGCATACTGTCTTGATAAACCCTATCAAAATATGCCTTCAACAACTTCCCATGCTGGAGGGTCAGTTTAGCACTGGACTTCAATTAAACTTTAATGTCTGAGGCACTGGGCCATAAAAATCTATCCCAGGAGACCCAGACAGCAAGTGGCCCAGGGCTATATTCCCACAGGGCCACTTTGAGCATCAACTGACCTGCCAGCAATCACAGATGCAGTGTGAAGATAAAAGCAGGAAGCCAATTGCAAAGTAAATTGCCTGCATGCAAGGAAATAGGACAAACACAGGCCATTAAGTAAGGTGATCCTGATAAGCCCCTTTGTGGATCTGGGTAGATGAGACAGGAGTGCAAGCCACAAGACAAAACATAGCAGCTTGAGACCACACTCACTCAATCTGCCTGCACTTCACCAGCAACAAAAACCAGATTTGGGTAAAAGCATCCTACAGAAATGTGCTAGACATATGGCAAATGTAATAACTGCTATAAGATTTCCATTTTATACGTTGTATTAAAAACTATTATACTGCATTTTTCTAAATGTACATGTAGCTCTAGATTTGCATCTGGGTATTCAACTAAGTTTTTTCTAGTCTAGTTATCCTAGGGCGAGTCAGTGTTTCCAATTGTATGTAGAACTACATACAGCAGTGCTACATTAGTACATGGGTGCCCACGTTTTTGCACCCCTAAAATAGCAACGTTTCAAGGCCTTTTCCCAACTATTTTTGGCAATGTAAGAATACAGCATAAGTTGTCATCCTGAATCAAATATCCTCAAAACATACACTGTGTTGTGCCTGTGGGTTCAGTTTTGGGGTAACCAACCCACTGGCCCTACTAAAAATGTAAAACCTTGACATAGTAATAATATCGTATTAAAGGCATCAATAATATTCAGGTCATTAAACTGCAGTTCGCTTCATGTGACCGCTAACATCTCACCTACGCCTGACTGATTGATGACCACTGATGGATCGAGAGTTATCACACAGCAAACTCCTCCTCTTCCTAGAATTCAACTTCACATGAGCAACGTTTCCGCCACACAGGAGTTTCCAGGGTGATGTGATATCAATCCCGGGCCAGCAAATGGTGCGTTGATGGCAATTAGTAGAGTTGTCTGGAATGAGTGTACTAGCTCTTCCTAGAAGTCATTCCATGCAAGGACTTTCACAACATGATGATACACGACTGTCATCAATCATTGCTCTGTCACCCGGACAGGTCTCAGTTACCAAAGCCAATAACTACGACCCCACAGATATCTTCATACTTTAAAAAATCTCACTTTCGCAACAGCACTATTTAGTTATACCTCAGTAACGTACTGCATATTTTGCGACATGTAACAATGCGGACAAGTTCTATCGTAACTCCGAAAATTATACTGACTGAATGACTTCTGACCTTTACCGCATGAACATTGGCATTCTGACCACAGCTAGAAACAGTGGACAGGGTGAGAGCAAACTTCATCTACCCAACTCAAACAAATTCAACCAGCCAATCAATTACTGCTGGCCAAACAGAAGGCCTAATTTTAGGAGAAAATCCATTTGCCTGAGTTATAAAGTGATACTTTCATTGAGGAAATCGGCTTGCAGATAGCTGCTATTTTTACCAGTGCCCGCAAGTGTGTCTAAGTAGCTGGTTCCTGTAATATTAACTTTATAATCAATACCGAGCTAAAGGTGGTATAGATAATGTATACATTTCAGTGTATGCATGCACAGTTGGTGGAAAAAGCAGTCTGATATATGCAGTTTATAATTATGAGTTTGTGGCGTGTCAACAGAACAGGCCCTCTAGCATTGAATGCCAGCTATAGGAAAATATTATTTACATTTTCAAACCAGCATACAGTAAAGGGATGACAAGTGGAAGCAGAAGGGTAACAGCTGGAGCGGTGCAGCAGTACAAAAAATAACCTGACCCGTTTATAAAGCAACAACAACAAGAAACATATAAAATCATACATTATAATCTCATTAGCTCCAAACCTGCAAACTAAAAATGGCCTTTTCATAAAAATTTCCAATTCATATGCACAGTAAATCAATAGCATAAAGTCTGACTGCAACACATTACCTTGTGCCCTGACATTTCAGCTAACAAGGTTTTGCTGGAACTCATCTGCCAATGTAAACTGCAAGGTTCTATCAACAGAAACTAGTTATAGGATTTCCACACAATCATTTTGAAGAATCGACTTTGTTTGCTTTCATTAAACAGACTGAGTCGCGCGCTGTCACAAAAACAAAGTGTTCTGTGGTGTAACATGACGAATGCATTAACATTTTCACTAATTCGATAGCCTGATGCTAACATCTGCTGAAATTCTAAATTGCAAAACATTTTGCTTGAACATCACAAATTAGTTGTCTACAAAAATGACACTACAACATTAATGTGTAAAAACAACAAAATTGATGTCGCTGAAATTGTAGAAATATTACACCCACTTAATTTGGAAATTATATTTATTAAAACATCCATTATTCTGCCATTTGATTTTTAGAAGAAAAAACTCCTGTAATTGGAACAAAAGACAAATTTTATTAATACAAACCAGCAATTGATTTGTGAGACCGACTATTTCACTCTTTTGTGCTATGCGAAATCAACATTGGCAACTCATTTGTGTGGCTGCGCTGAAAGAAATACACACTCAAAATGTATCAATGAAACTATGGTTATTTGATTGCCTTAATGCTGGAAAAATCAACATTAAAAATCCATCTAGACGGTCTGACACTAACATCTGCTGAAATTCTAAATTGCACAACATTTTGCCTGAACATCACAAACTAAAATTGGTTGTCCAAAAAAATGTGACACTACAATATTAATGTGTAAAAACAACAATATTGATGTCGCTGACATTGCAGAAATATTACACCCACTTAATTTGGAAATTACATTGAACGAAACATCGGTTTTTCTGCTGTTTGATTTTCAGAAGAAAAAACTCCTGTAATTGGACCAAAAGACAAATTTTATTAGTACAAAATCAGCAATTGATTCGTGAGACTGACTATTTCTCTGCATTGGTGCTATGAGAAATCCACATTGGCAAATCATTTATGTGGCTGCGCTGAAAGAAATCCACACCTGAAATGCATCAATGAAACTATGGTCATTTAACTGCTTCATTGCTGGGAAAAAATCCACTTAAGAAATCCATCTGTGGCACTATGAATATTTTAATGTTGAAAGTAATCCACACAATACATATGCGAGACTATGAACATTTTACAGCTTATTGCTGAAAATTAATCTATGACTATTCCACTACCTTAATTAATGCTGAACTTAATTCACTTTGGCAATAATCCATCTGCCAAACTGTGAACATTTCACTGCCTTTAAAGGAATCAACATGGGCAATAACTCATCTGTGAGACCATAAGCATGTCATTGCCATGATGTTGGGAAACAAATCAACCCTGGCAACTCATCTGTGAAACTACAAACATTTGCCTCCTTGCTTGTTGAAGACATCCACATTGCCAATGCATCTGCCAGCCAGACCTGCAGCTACACAACTCATAGACTGCACCAGGCAAACAGCTAAAGAGCTGCAGACTTGCAGCTGTGACTAGTGAATGTGTATCCCACATTCCACAGACCAGCCTATCTCTGGGTTCAGTTCATCCCTGGTAGACCAGTTCAGGGATTCCCTGTCCTCATCCCAGGTCAACACTGACATAACTAGGAAGTTATAGAGTGGTATTATCCCTGTTTTGGACCCAACTGTCTCAAGCAAACTGACACTATAATACATTGTGAGAATAATCTATAATGTAGATAATATTATATATTAAGCCATTACATATTTTAATAACTCTTTTATGTGTACCTTTTTTTACTGAATCGTTGATGACTGAATTTAGAATTTAAAATATTATCTATTTTCTAACCTAAAGTGTACACGTGCACTTTTAGCAAATACATATTTTTGTACCTGTACTTTTATTCAATTGCATGATTGCAAGAAATTATTATTATAAAAAAGGTTCACACACATGTTCAAATATTATTTCTGTGATACCTTTTCGTTTGCAAAGTTTACATGATTTTAAGCAAGCCAATTATCTTACAAGGTAACACTTGTCTTACAAATTCTTACAAGGTAACACTTGTCTTACAAATTCCTACAAGGTAATACTTGTCTTACACATTCTTACAAGGTAACACTTGTCTTACAAATTCTTACAAGGTAACACTTGTCTTACACATTCTTACAAGGTAATACTTGTCTTACAAATTCTTACAAGGTAACATTTGTCTTAAACATTCTTACAAGGTAATACTTGTCTTACAAATTCTTACAAGGTAACATTTGTCTTAAACATTCTTACAAGGTAATACTTGTCTTACAAATTCTTACAAGGTAACACATGTCTTACAAATTCTTACAAGGTAATACTTGTCTTACAAATTCTTACAAGGTAACACTTGTCTTACAAATTCTTACAAGGTAACACTTCTTCTCCCACTTATTCCCCAGCAGCACAAGGTCCACATCACAATTGTTTTCCGACCTCACAACGATTTGTCTCCATTTCTCTTACAAGTTAATGAAGTAAAATCATTATAGGAAATCTTCTTATAAGGAGACAATGAACCCATCAAATTAAATGAAAGTATGTATCAAATAATTGGTAGTTTTCTGTATGGATGATTTTATTTTGTAAACTACTAAGGTTAGTTCTCATTTCCATGCTATTTCAAAATATTTGTATTTTTAAGGCTATGAACTTTGAATTGTCAACCATTTACAAGGATCTCTTAGCCCAATATGTCACCTAGAAATAAACTGCACAGTGTGTTTCCTGTTATAAAAACAAGATGTTCTAAGTGTAACTTGGGACAGGCCACAAGACACAGTTGTTTCTCTCCCTTGGTCTGGTTGGTACTTCAACAATGGTAAACATAAAACTTCAATCAATTACCCTTTACTATTTATTTTTCTATTTGTGACAACACGTTTCAGTGCTGTGTGCAACTTTGATGCCGACTTTTCTTTAAAATTGGATATGTCAATAATAACTTTCATTAACCTGCAGGAGAAAATTAGTTCAATTCTGTTAACTTTTCTCTTCAGAAAATCAATATACAAGATGTTCTCCATCTCATATTTTTTTCATAATTTAAGTACCTAAAATAACAGAAATGGTGCAGGGCCTACTGTCTCAAATTCATCAGCATTTTATTTAGTCTACCATGAACACTGAAGTAAAATAGTGGTCTGTCCCCAGATTAATGTGCCTGTCAGCAACCACTCTCTTTGCTCTCTTAGTGTCAATGCATGGCTGATATAACAGACTGGGCAACAGGCCAGGTACTACAGGTCATGAGCTAGTATAGAAAGGAACCACAAAGTCAACTATTTAGTCTATTTATACAGTCCAGTGAACCCAGGCAACTATAGCGCACAGGAACTCATATTAGAACAGATCACTTATGAGGTTACCATGGTAACCATTATGCCAAGGGTGATATGCAGTCAAACCCCAATAAGTCAACATACATAGTGGACAAAACAATCAGAACCAGAACCACCATTAAAATATTGACAGAGTAAATTGGTTATAAATTGTCACTAACATAGTCAATATTTTTAAGGCCTTTCTCACAGTCAAATTGCCTGTATGAAACCCCGCTCTGCACATATCAGATTTATGTAATCTGTACTGACTCAAACAAAATGTAAAAAAGAAACAGGTTTTGCCCATATATGATATTCCGCACTGTCCATATGGAATGAACCTTGAGAAGCACTGGACACAGCAACAACACTGACCATTGCGTTGGTTTGTTGTTTTTATTCAGCTTCTGACTGATGGTGGTCTTAACTGATGGTGGTCTTAACTGATGGTGGTCTTAACTGATGGTGGTCTTAACTGCACTTGGTTTTGATTGATGCAATTTCTGACTCTACATAATGGTTTTGACCTGGAATTACAAAATATGTATTGGATGTATTCAACATTCAACTTGTGTGCGTCTGGTGCATAGACACTGAAAAAATAACACAGAAAAGTCAACAGAAACCTACAGAAGCTAGCCACAAAATCAGAAAGAAAAAACACCCATGACACCACATTAACAGTAATACTGGTGGCCAAATTTGTAGGACAAAAAACAGAAGAATTTGGCCTAATTCCGGAATAAGCCAATGACCACACAAAGCAGACAGCCCTACAGGTCATCTGGAAGAATTCCACAGAGAATAATTAACCAAGTGTGTTGTGCAATATTTGCATCAGCCTTGCTGATCCTAGCAAAACATTCATGCACCACAAGGAAATAACCAAACCCCACAGATCCTACTCCCGCTGAGCAAGCACCATTTTGGCAGACACACCCAGCACAGCAAGACAGGCTATGCGCTAGAGTCTCAAAGGAAATCTCATAAAATGGCCATAACTCCAGCAGACAAACGACATTGTCCAGCGTCCAAGTGCACCCCGGCAGTAATCGCTGCCGTCTACGTGGGCCAAAAGACCTGTAAGAACATTCCGTTTAAGTAAATGGCACAGTGGCTAATATCTGTACATAGGAGAAACATGTGAAGACCAAGAGTAAAAGCAGGTAGCAAGAATGTGTTCAGCTGACAGCCAGAAGACTTGTCAATGCCAATGCACAGGGATAACATCAACAGTCTGATTTCTATAGACCGCAAACAACTGACCAACATTGCTAATCTTGTACCTGTGAACAAAGAGTCACAAATATTTCTATTGGTGTCTGCCGTCTATACAGATTGTATCACCACACAATACACATCAGTGTACAATGGCTGTATGGGAGTAACAATCAAGGAATTCATGCCTTCAAGACCTACTCTTGCTGGTTTCTTGTGGCCCAGGAAACATGCCAAACTGATGGCATCTATCTGTGTGCCGGAGATTTCTATATGTTGCCAATTTACAGTTACAAACTTAATTAGCCCCAGCAGATTTCACACTGCTAATTAATTCAATGCCACTTCCTTAATAATTAATGCTACAAGATGCCCAGGATGTTATGGTGACAGGATGTTATGGTGACAGGATGTTATGGTGACAGGAATAGAGAGAGCAACAGTAAGACAACAAGTGACAAAAGTACCTAACTAATTACTGCAAATATATAAGTACTTAACTAATAACTGCACATATATAAGTACTTCACTAATTACCATTTTCAGTGAAACTGCCTAACTAATTAATGTACCAGCAAAAGTGTCTACCTATTAAATTTGATGATCAGGTAAAAGAGCTTAACTAATTACTGTGCATAGTTTGCTAATTACTGTACAGACAACACCTCCTAGAAACAAGTACATACATTATCAATTGCAAATGACCGTTATTATTTATTGTGCCACTAGGTAGTCATTACACTAGGCGCATCCTGGCCATAAATGTGACAATGCTGACATTAGCTGGACCCACTTAATGACATTAACAAGATGTCTAGTTGCCTATGAAGATGATCACAGAGGACTTAGATAAACCACAGCTTCATACAGGCCTCATCAGGCCTCAAACAGGCTTCATACAGGCCTCATTAGACTCATGCAGGCAAATCATCATTGACATCTGATGGTTAGGATCAAAGTTTGCCACAACATTCGGAACTACAGCTTCAAGCATGAGTAGTTTCTTGAGGAATGGGTAAAACAATTTGGAATAAATACACTCCTCCTATTGCCAGCTTCAAAAGTCCTTTACTTCTCATGATGTGTCCTAACCACGTTTACTGTCTCTTCTTGATAACCTACATCAGTTTTCTCATAACATGTCAAATACCTCTACACTACTAGTTCTTTCTGCTCTATCACGGTCACAGAAGCCACCCAGCTACCAAGCAGTGATTCCTGTACTATCCTCCCCTAACTTGAAGGTTAGCTGGACACCATGCACACAAGAATTTCCACTTCGGCCAAACAGAACGTATACTTTGATTCTAATCAGATGAAGGTATGCCACATTCCAATGCCACCTGCCCATGAGAGGGGGCATGGAGTTCTGCTCTTCTGGGTTCCACTCTGTCTACCAGGCTGTCAGCAGGGTGTCATTTGTCAGAACAGTTGCAGATAGACCACTGGTGATTGCAGTTATCACCAACAGTCAGATTGTAGGCCTGAACATAGTCTGAATGGATATGCTGCTTACTGATATTTTAGACAGACAATGGAACCAAACCACAGTCAACAGGCAGTGATTGCTGGTTCACCATCAGGCATGCTTGGGTTCACAAGTTGTACATTCATCTTTTGTCATTGGTTAAATTAAAATCGTAAAATCTTCTAAGTTCTTCAATTTTACCATGAAGAAATCGGTCAATTGTGCAATAAAATGAGCATTTACCAACTACAAAACATGCTCAAATTTCTTATATTTTAGTCTTTCATTGATGATTTGGCAGTAGCTGTTACTATCTTTCACACTGAAACTGAAAGTATATTCTACAGGCAACATTCTTCCAAATAGCGATAACCCGTTTCTTTGGCTGTACAGCCCCACTTCCCTGATCTGTGAACATGAGAATGATTGTCCTGCCTCCTTGCCAGGTGCTTTGCCTATACGCCAGATGCAAATGCATTTTCCCAAACATCCACAACACTTAAGCTGACTAAGACACAATAAATCTGATTCATATTTTAGCCAAATTATCTCAAATATCATTTGGCCTAGCTTGACTCCCGATGTGACAGATGTGTGTATTCAGTGGTGGAGCATGCACTAGCCACATGTGCACAGCTGCACGTGCCATGTGCACATGCACGCACGCACGCACACACATAACCTGTTCTTTCACCAACCATGTTTTTGTCTTGATGGCCTACAACGACAGACATGACCGTGGAACCACTCTAGACACATGGATACAGCAATCTAATCCTAAATTGGTAATGGTAATTTTGTCTTCATTGTCCACTTTAAGTACCTGGTGATATGTGAAAGTATTAAAATTCTTTTTAATCAAAGTGGTTACAACACATAACAAAATGTTAATTCAATAAAGTAGAAAAAATGGTTGAAAATAAACAAATGCTCAAAATACTTCACACAATGTTAACTGAACCCAGACTGAAAAGTATGTAAATCCCAGTGTAGGAGAATTTGTCTATGCAGCATTCCCACTTGGGCCAATACATTTAGTTTTAACAAGTGCCAATGTGGCAAGTGTGCCAAAGGTAACCCAGTAGAAGCCATAGCATATCACCATTTTCCCATGTGGCTCATAAACAAGACAATTTAGTCTTGTTGCCAGTTCTCTGTAAAACACACCAGTATCAGCATTCTAAGACAGTGCCTTCAGGGGCAGAGTAGAAAACATTCAGCAAAAGAATTTGATATCAAGAACCTGATAGCTGCTTTTTAGCCAATCTGACATATCAACAAAGGAGACAGAAGAATCCTAAGTCTACATGCAGGACAAGTTGTCTTGTAATAGCCAATGTACAGTAATACTTGAGTAGAAAGAAAAGAGTAGCGTAAAACTTATGTGATTTTAGTTATCAGAATAGAAAACAATACAATTATGGGTGTGTCAATCCACATTTGAAGCAATACAATGTCAGTCTGGATCATTAGCCATGGATTAATTCTGGAACAAAGAAATTAAAATGGCCAGAAGACCCGATGAAGATCATCATCTCCTGATTGCAGCAGGCACTTCAAAGTCTACATCTCCTCCAGGCCTGACATTCCACTAACTGCAAGACAAGGAGCCACACAAATGATTACATTCCAACCTTTGTTTTACTGCATCTGGACTGCTATGATACACATGGCGAATTATTGGTGATACATCAATTTTAAAGAATTGGTACCCATTAGCTATATATATATATACGATTATTGGATCCCACCAATTTTAAAGGTATTTCAGACCAAACAGATCAAGTCTGGTGGCTAGAGTTGTATACAGGATGAACTGACAAAAATCACCAACTGTACTGAATTTCTGTACAAGATTTGTGATTGCAAGAACTTCATGAGCACACACTATGGACAGCCAGTGTTACTAGAAGCCACTGGTTATGTTCATTCTGGTTCTATGCTGGGGGGAGCCATGAGTGGGGCAAGAAGTGAACCATTAAATAACCACAAGGTTAGATTGACTTGCCCCTTATTGCCATCCAAGCCTACAGCAGGTCACTGCCAGTAGCACAGGTCCCTGATTGAGACCACCTGGATATAAATACCACCTGTCTGTGTACACAGTACTACACACTATGGGAATTCACACACTACTGGAGGCCACATATTACACCAGGGAGCAGTGACGTAGTAGCACAGCTTTGAACTCTCAACAGTAAGGGCCATGGTTCGGTCGGTCTTATATGTTCAATGTGTGAGCAAATCTGTTCATTTAGGTGTATGAATAAAAACATGATGACGACGACGAAAAAAAACACGATGACGACGACGAAAAAAAACATGATGATGACGACGAATAAAAACATGATGATGACGACGAATAAAAACATGATGACGACGAATAAAAACATGATGATGACGACGAATAAAAACATGATGATGACGACGGATAAAAACATGATGATGACGACGAAGATAAATAAAAACATGATGACATATATAATGCGTTAATGTGGCCAATGCCCGTGGTAATGTACTACTACTAAATTTTATATGTGCACAGATGATGTCAAGATCAAGCTGTTTAGTACATTCTGCTCATCCATGTATACAGCTCAACTGCGATGGAATCATTCTGTATATAGCATCCACAGATTACATGTATGTTACAATAATGTGTTTAGACGATTACTCACACTACCCAAATACTGTAGTGCGTCAGGTATGTTTCCAAAGAGGCTGACTCCTGACTGTAAAGCAGTCATAACAAACCTTGTATATAAATTCAAGTCACGTTTAGATAAATCTAGAAACACACTGATAATTGCAATACTTGGTATTGACACCAGATGGAAATCAAGGCTAAGGAGACAATGGATAAAGTCACTTTATGTACATAATGACTTTGTGTAATCATACTGTACGTATGTTTCACCTGTTTTTTTTTCTTTTTTACATTATTTTTTTAACTGTCGTGTATGAGTATATGGACCACATATATACATATATATATATATATATATATATATATATATATATATATATATATATATATATATATATATATATATATATATAGACTAGAGAGGCTACTGTCTATCTTTACATAATGGTGTCAACGTGCAAATGCAGTGGCCATATTGGAATTCCAAAACAGCATAAAAACGTTATTCATTCTGGGTACACGCAATTATCCAGTGTTTTCATTAAAGTATTGTTCCAACTGAGATGGCTCAAATAATGTTCTGAGATGACAAAGTACACATACACATGATCTTGACATCATATACACATGATCTTGACATCATATACACATGATCTTGACATCATATACACATGATCTTGACATCATATACACATGATCTTGACATAATTTATGCAAAATATATATATATATTTTTAATTTACTATACATCTTATAACATAGCTATATCAAATAAAAGCGTGTGTTTAACGGGCCATCATCAATATCAGTATACTACTGCCTGTGCCACTAAATATAATATTGTTGACAACAACGATGTCAACATGTCACCAAAGACAACAATATTATTGTTGACGCTGTAGCAGAATAGGTGATTCATAATATAAGCTTGAATAAAGAACACATACTAATAATGTAAACCCATAATAATCACCTATGGAAGGTTGCACCTGTTTTTGATGATGGATATCTTTTTTTACTGCATATTATGCATCTTGCATGCATTTCGCTAAAAGGATCACTACATTTTTTGGGAACTCCAGCATAGCCGAGGCACATAACCCTGAATGATGTAGTCATGTTACTCATGTAACCTTTCAATTATACATATATGTCTCTCTTAGATGCTTTAAATGAAACTCAACTGTATATAAATGATAATAATAAAATCATAGTAGCTACTGGTTCTGAATGAAACAAAAATGGCAGTTTAAAAATAATTATTGCCACAAGTCACACTTGTAATATATGAAGAGAAGATTTAACAAGATTTAGCAAGATTGCCAATGGACAAAACTATTTACAAATACAAACTGCCTGTTGCTGCCTTTGCGGGACACACCCTCATTAAAATAACTTCAAGTGATATATAGTGTCATAAAAATGTACAAAATCAAAGGTGATCTAAACATAAATGAATAAAAAATTGCACATGGCTATGTATATCACAGCAGTGAAAGCAAATGTGTTTGTAATGGCATACAACACAACTTAGAAAGACATAAACATTTTGTGCACTATATATGTGCAAAAATGTAACCTAATTAATGTGGGTGTTGTTAGTTTTAATGAATGTGAGCAAATTACTATACTGAACAGCTGAAATAAAAAACAATTGGCATAAATATGCAGAGTAATCTATAATATAACCTTTTAATCAACTATCTGCATTTTAATTCATGGCATAAATAAATTATTCAAATAATAAATTATACAAGTAATTTACTCATCAAATTGAAAGACTAATGATTTTCAAAAGGAAAGGTAACACATATGTCAATTCTGGGGTGACACTGAGCGACCATCTCTGTGATATGCCGTAAGTAGTATGAATGGCAATATGTTACGGGAAAACTACAAAAAACAACCTTATTTCAGATAACAGTCATCCACCTTGCTTGCTGGACATCATATTACAAGCTGACACACGTATACAATCAGGCCACAAACCAACAGAGTATAATTTTTTCTAAAACCACAACTGTTATAAGATTAACAGGTCACGTACCAAACTTCACCTTAATGACTGATACACTGGGGAGGACCAGGGGATGACCTTACTAATGGCCCCTGTCACAAGGTGTTACAGGTGACAGGCCCTGTGCAAGTTGTGGGTTGGTTCAATCAGGGAGCCTGACTGATCAGGTGAGTTGGGCCCACAGTGACATTGTTTAAGAATTGATGAACAAAGCCAGCCAAATGTCAAAAGACTTAAATGCTTCTGATGACAAGACAGGTATGTCTGTGGGTGAGAACTGACTGAACAGTGGCTGTATGGGCCCAGATAAACCAGCCCACTGTAGCTTTGCCTGGATCATGATGTCCCCACAAACCAGCCCACTGTAGCATTGCCTAGATCATGATGTCCCCACAAACCAGCCAGCACACTGTAGCTTAGATCATGATGCCCCAACAAAAACAGTCCACAATACCATAGCCTAGATCAAAATGCCCCCCCCCCTCACAAACCAACATGTTGCATATAACCTAGATCACAAGTTCTAGACTCAGGTCCTGCAAGAAATGTCAGGGTCAAGATGGGCATACTACTGACTCCAGCTGAAGCTAAATAATTACTTCTGACCACTGACTGCCCACATGTCTGACAAGTTAATATGACCCACCTGTGCTGGCCACTCGTCATTAGTTATTTAATGAATCCAGTACATGTTAGGTATCCATATCAAATGGAAATCATGCAGCAATAAACAGGTAATCATCTAGTGCAATAAATGGTCAGAGAAAATTTTCCTTTGCATTTGTGGTCTTGAGGTTTAGCAGTGAAGAGCTCTGATTATATACAGCAGGGAAAAGTCTGCACAGTAGTAAATAAATGCTTAGTCCTGGCAGCTGTTACTGTTATATAAAAAAAGTCTGACATGAGCAAAGCTGTACATCTTTCCTAGAACAGCAACAATACAATACAAAACACTTCTATTGTGCAAACAGTTGGGATTGGTACGCTGAGAAGCTATGGAGGATAAGCAATTTTAAACGGGTGGATTTTTAGTTTACAGTAAAATGTCATTAAATTTCCTACAGATTTAATGCTACCAGGGAGTGAGGTCTACTAGAACTCAACAACAGCCTCCAGTTGTGTCCATCATTTTGTGGAACAATGAGCTACTCTTTCTGTTGAACTTCTCACTAAGAAAATACTACACACATCTCCATTGCCCAATTGTTCTCTGGAAACATCTTTGTAACATACGGTAGGTGACACGCAGTTTGTCCTCACTGTAAGTTGTAACCACAAATAAAAGTCAATGACGTGGGTGGTTGTTTGTCATCATCTACATTACATAACAAAGTGAAGGGCACTGTTAAAGAACAGACACTGAGACTAAGGATAGCCTTGTACTACCAGGAGCTAACTGAGTAGACACTCTAGGTCAAGTATCTAATCACTGATGTGTTGGTTCTTGACAACACTTGCTTGACCAGTGGGGACCACCCATAAGAAGCACCCTTGACTTTATAAATAACACAAGTAGGGGCAGCTTTAACACAATGACTTGATTCTTATTTGTTACATTTGCTGATGTTCAATGTTCAAGTCGTCTACATGGTAAATAACCTATTTTGGTCTAAACTGGCAACCTGCTGTATTACTACAAAACTTTATAGATCAAATGGTAGCATAGTGTTTTAGTTATAACAGTTTAACACACACACCTAAAATATTTAGTACACCCAGCCCAGGCTATACTACATCTCCCAGCAAGAACATAAAATCTTCCTACTGTGGACTCTACATATATCATATAATCATATCTGTTACCTTTTCACGAATACCAAATTGTATCCACTGAATGTTCAAATATGACAACCACCTCATCTGGTCTAGACTTTACCAGCCATGCAGAGAACATAATATAAATCAGCTGTAATGCGTATAAAAGACCCAGCGCAGACCAAATGTAATAGTTCCACGTTTCTGGGCCAGCAGCAAATGCCAGGAATGCCTAGCAATAGCTAGAACTGGATGCTTTACACATAAGTTATAAATGCCGTCTCACTCTATGCACAATAAACATCGGGTGAATTATTATGAGACGTGGGAGTGGAGGCAGCTGGAGGATGCAATTCATGTTCTGTTGGTGCCTCCAAGACTGTGCACACAGACGTATATCACCAAGCCAACACAGCATGTCATATTGCACATTCATTCCAATTTGTTCGGCAGCTATGACTACATCGCACAACATAAAACTTATTTAAAATACTTCTGCTTAATTCCATCCAGCATACTTCTCATGCATGAGCGAAAACAATGATACATTTTGATTCACCCTGAAGTACTAGTTATGTATTCCTTTATGTAATTTTCCCCATAAAGTACTAGTCATGTAGTCCGTTCAGTACCTTTCACCCTAAAGCACCAGTAATAGTGTAGTCCCTTGTGCAACTTTCACCCATTTATGCACCACCCAATACGATGAATGAGGCAAAAGAAATGAACTCCAGGATGTGAGTAGATAACCACAGACTACACTACTGAGAACAAACAATGCGTTGGAGAATTGTTTTACCTAGACACACCATGACCTACAAACCTGTGGGTGTGACTGAATCATATAATGTGCAGGAATGATAGATACAGTCATTTCAACACTAACATGGTACTTGTGGGATTACCTAGGTCAACAGTGCCAAAAGTCAGAATGCCAATCTCCGAGAGTGTAAATGTGCAAGTGTTCCAGCAACCTGACAAACAGGACAACTCACAAATATATGTGCTACACCTATAGTGAATAGGTTGAGAAAGTTACACAATGACGAAGCCATGCTCTGTGTTTTAAACTTGAAGACACAAGTGCATGCATTTATGATATCAGTTTCATGTTTAGTCTGACTAGTTGCACAAACTGAAACGATCTGGGGTAATAAAGAAATTGTCAGAAGACAAAACAAACATCTAATTCGATTGAATAATTAGTTTGTGCACAAGACATAGTTAGTTGTACGTATCTGGATGTTTGTATGTAAATGTCTACGCGAAGATGGATTATCCAGATAAAAGTTGTGGTTGCCTAATACGATGTAAGAACTTCTCTCTGGTGGCTGCCATATTAGATGTTAAATAATTATTAATGATGTGGTTCTTGAACAGCAGCAGTTCTATCTTCACCCCCCCCCACCCCATTCATCTGAACATCCATTATTCTAGGAAGCCATGATGTAATCATGGCATGAAATCTGTTCACTGGGGCATAACTCCATTCATGACAGTCTATTTTGTGAACTGATACAACCAGGACTAAAAAAAAAAAAGATTTTCAAACAAAGTGATATGAACCCCGATTCACTGAGTTCACAGGCATGGACTTTAATCACTACTACCAACAGGCAGATGTTATGTCTGATTTAGTGGAAGTCTGGTAAACCAGCAAAGGTCACAACAGATACAGTGAAATGTTCAGAAAACAGGTAAGTACTGTCAGTCAACTTATCATCATTATTATTATTTGCATGTACATACAGGTATATTGAGTAATGTATAATCCGAAACCGTTGTACCTGCCAACATAAATGATTATGTCATTGCACCTCCTTGGTGACAAACCAATCAATGTAACATCAATTGTATTTAGTACTTGTAAATTGTAACAGGCAGACATATGAATTTCTTTTGTAGCACTGATGCACTAATATTGCTAGGGAGGTTTCTATATAAATGTTTAATAATCTTATAAATATAAATTAAGACCAGGGTGGCTCCTGTATATGACACTAAAAATTAGTGATAACCTAGGCAAAACTGTGAAAACTGCTGATAGGATCTTTGACTGCCCCGGTTATAGTCCATGTTTTGGTTTACCAAGTGATCACTTCTTTTGATGCCTCGGTCAAACATTTTCAAACAGACACAATAGAAAATTAATATATGTCAGCAGCGCTTTTACGCTTTGAATATATGCAAGGTTATGGAGTGGCAATGACATTACAGAATGGGTCACGTGCAAATGGGAATTTGCTTTTGAAAAAAAATGTGTAAGAAATATGTCAAACTTTTTACAAAAAAACTCACTGAAGCGCAGACAAAATTTTTACTTACACAGTCAGTTATTCAGAGGCTATTTATTTTCAGCAGTTGTAAGATATAATTATTATTGGTAATCATAGGCTTGATCGGTTATCTCCAGACGTGCTTCAGATAACTGTTAACTATGTGTGACAAGTGTAGATATAATTTCATACAGTTAGCAAACTTGTCTACAGAAATGCAAATTAGCTGCTTACAAATAAGAACATACCTGAAATAACTTAAAAACACAATAAGTTCAGCTGACAGACAATGTCCACACAGGCGATCTTCTTCTTTGATAGATAAATAAATTAAGGCAATAATAAAAAATATATTATTGTTGTGCTACAAAAAGATATAATCATATACATGGGTGGCTAACTTGTCAGCTAAGGTAAGGGTTCCTAAAGCTGAACAGGTTTATCCTGCCTCCCTAGAAATTAGAATGTCATACTGGAGCTGCCATTTGATTTTGGATAATAATAATAATAACAATGTCAATGGTCTGGCCCCTGGGCTTGGGCGCGATAACAATTGAATCAAAAACAAAACAAAACACTGCTCATATTTCAGTACGTGCTAGGTTGATGTTTCTACATGGCGTAAACCCTGGACATTTGACAAGGTACACCAATCCAATTTGAAGCGCACTATGTCAAACGCATTAGCTTAAAAGTACCTATATGTCAACACACGATTATACAGACAGGGTACATTCGGTACACACGACGTCGCCGCGGGTTCCGCCGGTGAATGGTTGCTCAGTGACAGTAGAACAGGGGATTGCATTTTTTAAATCTCTGCAAGTACTGTGAAATGTAGAATGAATCATTCAGATTTGAAAACATATACCACAGACCTACCTGCGTTACAAGCGGCACTAGTGTCTGCTCGACAGATTTAGTCCGAATTTCTAATGCCAACTTTCTATCGTTCCTCACACCTCCCGAAGCCATCTTGCTCGACTGAGCCGAAAGCGAAGCCTCGTTCTCATAACCCGGTTCACGACCCCTCTTGACGCACCGCCCTCTTCACTTTCACAACAACGCCGCCTTGCGATCACTAGTTCCATTCATTCATCTACAAGGACTACGTTTCGATTGACCCCTAACGTTGTAACCGCGTTACACGCTTGGTACGCTTTTACAAAACATAGTCCCTTTTTCCGCAAAGGCGTCCATAAATGTTAAGACAAATTGTACGCACAAATACATTTTATCTGGATTACATAATGTTTGTAATTCATAGCATATATTAAAGCTTGGGTAATTTAATAAATACACATGAATTTGCGCCACTTCACTTGTTGCCTCGCGCAAGCATGATTTTCATTAATGGCCCGCTTGTGACATTACGCAATACGTATATATATAATTTGATAGATTTTCTGCTAAAATCAAATTACCTAGTTAACATATTAAAGTATGAACATTTAAATTCAAAACTACGTTTGGATAAGTGTACAATGAACACATCGATATATAAGCGATATAAGTGGCCCCAAGCTAGGTCACATGATCTCGTAACTGCCGCTACCGACACGCTGACAGGCGGTACCCAGTTTAGCGGCAGCCGCGAAAGTTTTGGAGAAAGTAATATAAATGTAATAGAAATGGTGATCACAGCACGACAACTCCACCTGTCGAATTAGACAATATGCACATAACGTCAGGTGTTATGGATATGACAAAGCTGAAGAGAGGCAAATACAGTGCAAAGAAAGTGAGTTCTTTTTCTGTTGACATCTGTCACTGGTCTGTGCGCATACGTTACACACTTTCACGTTCCTCTGCGGTAGCTGTCAAACACCCGGCGATTGTCCTGACGTGAACTGCTCGGCGCTTACGTGTTGTCGGACAACGGAGCAGTAGCACACGAGCTTGTTTCTGCGGCTAGCTTTCTGGAGCAGGTTAATGGCAAAGAACAATTATATGGTTCTAAATTTAAATTTAATTCTTGTCTACAATTTTACGATGTCGATGACGATCGATGGTCGTTCAATTCAGATGTCTACTCTTGACAACATTATATATATATAGTCATACTGTACGCAGAGCCTGAGCCAGACGCTTAGTGATAAGATGAACATTATTATATGTATACGGCAATACCACTAAAGTTACCTAACAGTAACCATACATAAATAAAAAATATGAAATTTTGTGATGAAAACAAATTTGATTTTAGTCTTCAAATTAAGCAGTTTAAGCACCCAAATGCTGCAAGGAAATGTCTCCAATTGACAGAGAATGTTACATGGACAGAGATGCAGTCGGGAGAACTAATCAGGCTTGAAAAAGACATGAAAATAACAGGATGACAACAATGAGAGTTACAGTTTGAATGATGACGTTTGTAGCAATCTATGACAGTTAGTTTACTATGTAAATGTTTTATTTAATTCTTGTTCTTAATATATATATATATATACATACATACATACATACATACATACATACATACATACATACATACATACATACATATATATTAACCTGTAAAGATAGGTTTACCTGTTAATAGTGCTTTCACTGCACACCTTACTGACAGGTTCAAGTTGTCATTAAATCCTGTTAGCCCACTGTGGTGGGACTGTTTGAGGTCGATTGACAGTTGATTAGTGCATGGACTGCACATTATTTTCATGCTTAGTGTGTTTAATAACAATTACTAGCATTACTTTGTAAGTTGGTAATAGCGTCCAAAAAGGTGGACACTTGTTTTCTTCTGTAATTGGTCATTATTGTTTGGCTGTTAGGTAAACTGTGTAGTTGACTACTTGAATGGGAGGAGGTATTTTATAGGATAGGTGTGCATGACTGAAAAGGATGTCTGCTGTATTCACCCAACTGCTATAATTGTTAACCCTACCTGCTGGGCCAAAGTAGCAATTATTTTATATTACATTGTGCCACACTGTCACTGCTGCCCTGTGATAAAATGGATACATTAAATACCAAGCATTTCTGTGCTTATTTGCAAGTTATATTGGCTTTTCGTTGATAAATAGAGCACGCATTAACAACACTGCTTTCCAGCATAGCGTTTTCTTTAAAAGACATCAATTGATTGTACCCATGCCCGTGGTACCCGTCAGTGTTTGGCTCTTCTATAGAGCATAATACACACAGTGTTTATGCCTCTCTACCTTTCTAGCTTTAGCCCACTTTATCAACAGTGATAAGTGCTAGGTCTATTTTTATGCTGTCAGTGAACAGTGTAGTCATGCCCCATCATGACATGACAATGCAGAAGTCTCTACTTGTGGAACCTGTTCAATGACATTGTGACCTCACCAACCTCTCCCTCAGTATCTGTCATTAATATCCTCCTCCTGCTAGAAATTGCCCTAATTACCTGCTCCAGACAAGTTGTTGACTTAGTAGTAGAATTTTATTACATTGTACAGTAACATATAGCAAAAGGTTGGTGCGAAGTAGTTTGTACTGACTGACCTGTAGTATATTTATTGACTGTTATTAGTAAAATGAACATCTGCAAATTAAATTAATTGAGAAAGTTCTTGTGTGGCCAGTATGAATATTTGTTTGGCTCTGCCGGTCAACTTAATTAGTATATTTCCCAAAAATTATGAGCACTATCGGTGTATGTCTAATAACTTATATTGAATGAAGATAATCATAGACAGCATAAAGTGGAGAAATGTGACACTGGGAATGTTTGTGTATATCTCGTAATGCCAGTGGGCTAAGTTCAGATCCGCAAGACTTTCATCTGGTTTGGCAGTTAGCAGATGCACATAATCTTTGTTTCTGTAATAATGCTAATTTAGCAGCTGTAACTAATCCAAACAACATACACTGTTGTTTGTGTTATCCTGTCACTTATGTAATAACACATTATTTGTTTTTTACTTTTCAGTCACTCATTATTTCTTTCAGTTTCTTTTTGAGTGAGTAATTAACAGGACTGCCACAGAGTCAGATTAGCAACCTTAGGCTTAGAGTGCTCTGAATGTGAGACTGAGCTCCAGGTAGTATGAGGTAGCTAAAAATAGTTAATTCGTTGAATTCTGTACTTGGCATTTTGAGTGGTGCCAGTTTGTCTAGGTCTGTGGAACTCCACAAACTGTGTTTAAATTACAAAAAAGTATTTGTATGGCAGTTGTGTGATATTTTTTGTAGCTTATTTTTATTAAAATGCTACATTCTACTGTAACTTTAGATGATTTTTTTTCAGTTGCAACATGTTTTTGAAGTTTCAGTTGACTGATCTGTGATTTTGTGATGACGTGCAAGTCATTTGTGAGATAGCCACTTATATGATGGCGTTTCATCGACAGACTGACGCTTTCTCATGAAGTCTCAGGTCGAGGCAGGAGCTACTACAATATTTATTTAGCACTTACTGTGTGTTGGTTTTACATGTGTTAGAGATGTTGAAATTGTTGACTCAGTGTTGAGGTGATTCAAATTTGTAATAGTGAACTGCAAGTATTTATTTTGGCAACTTATGTTGGGAACAAAGCCAATTAATATATATATATATTATATATATATATACATGCATGCATACATTGTACACACACGCACACACACATACATACACACAAATCCATCAAGAAATATAATAAATATGAGGCTAACAGCACAAAGAAACGAATGATAATTGATTGGCTATACACAACCCAGTTATGGACATGTAATTTAAGGAAAACAATTTTTATCGACCGTATGTATGTATATTATATATAAAGCTGCCAGAGACAATACTTTAGACAAGTAGTATACCTATATTATCATCACACATTTTTAATCATTATATACATATATTTATCAGCAATCAGCATGTTAGAAGCATCCAATGCCTTCAGATGTTATCTGTCAAACCTCGTCATTGAACAGTTGGACATTGACATGTTAATCCAGTAAATCTGCAAGTGCAACTGTATTTAGGTTATTTTTATTGCAACTGTATTTAGGTTAAATATTATGCTGTAATAATTATAAAAAATATTAAAGAAATTGAAACAACACTATTATTCATATATATATGTTAAGTTGTTTTTATTCATTAAAATTTATTGTATATTTATTATAATACATTTATCTCTAAAAGCTGTCCGATAAATTTTATGGGTGTAAAACCCACGTTACGCATACTGACTCTTAGTTGTCAATAGTTTGTCTGCTGACAATTACCCATCGGTCAACCATTGGCTGACCGATTTTTCAGATGTCCACAAAAAGTGTTGGTGGAGAACATACACATAACGACTACATTTGATATGCAGACACACACACATACTTTACTAGATGTAGGCCGAGTATGCATATTTGTCGAACCATGCGTCTGACTTGCTAATCTGGTCACTACATTCCACAACTGAATATAAAGTATTTTTAAAACAGTTCATTTTGATTTCTGCATTAATTGTATATTTTAGTTTTGATGGCTTCTTTAAAGCGAAACAAAAGTAATGGTTTTGGGATAAGCACCTAAAGGAGATAATAAAAACTAGCCATGTGCAACTAAAATCAAGAATATTATGCCAATGGTTTACTCAGAATGTGCTCTAAAAGTGGTAGATTCCAGTCATTTCTCCAGTTGACTGAGCACTAACAGCTAACAGCTATGGCACGGCCCATGAAATTAAGATGTGTGTTTAACAAGGTTTTCCTAGTAAACCATTGGCATGATATTCTTAATTGTAGTTGCAAATAGTTATGTTTTAGTAACTTTTATAGGTACATAGGCCCAATACCATGACTTTTGTTTTCCCTTAACATGCTGTATCAAAATGTTTCAAAACTATGCCTCGCATACTGTCGATGATCACTGTTGGTGTATACTGGATGAATGGTCAGGTATCATTTCTTAGCTTCTTTAAATAAAGAATTGCCTGATTTAGCCACAACATCCCTGGAAATGCTTTGCATTCCTAGTGAGGTTGCAGCAATAACACTGCAGTCAGAGACTATCCCAATAATGTTGCTTTATATCAACTGAGGGGTTATCTAAAAAAAATACTGGATCAATGGTCCAATATCTGGGGGAAGTTGTGAGCTGTGTAATGTCAGCCTAGAATGTTGTGAGACAAGTGCCAAACATTTGTTCTGATAATACCTGATAACCTTGGCTGGAGTGTAAGAGATACACTTCTTAGAACATAATATGTGCATGTTTTGTCATGTTCCCTGTCTTCAACCCATCCCTCTCTTCAAGTCTGTGAAAAGTGCTGTTATTGCAAATCATTTGGGCCATAGTATATTAGACTAGACGACTAGTTGCTATAGGTCCGGACCCTGATGTAGTGCAAAACAACTAGTGGTCCGGGACTTCATGTGCGCATGCGCAATGAGAACCTGCCGGGAAAAAATAGCAGCAGCTAAAGTTCCGTCATTGCCGGACAACGTATGAATCAGCTATGCTAGTATAGGTCTGGCACCAAGACAGTGCAGCACTAACTGCTCTTCATCATGAAGTAAAAAAAATAGGTGTATGTCTTGGTCTTCGAAAAGGTCGAGGAATATGTTTATTGCCATATTAGAACATCATTGTTGTCTAATTGAACAGTTATATATATACATTCAAGTACAGTTATATATAAAACCCGTCTCATTGTCAATCATCGAAGTATGAAGATATACCTGCCTGTCTAAACTAAAGATGTCTAATACTTTTGAGATCGTTGGAGAAGAAAAGAGACCTAGCTATACTTTTCAAATAATTATGTATCATTACTTAGTAAAATTTGAGCATATCAGATAATAGCTGTACAGTTGTGCTTACGGGTCCGGAGCACTAGCCACTTTGTATTTTAATATACTGTATTTTACCTTATAAGCGTTCAGTACGCTTAAAAAAAATTGGGCCATAGAAAAATATCAAAGAATCTGTTCTCCAAAATTTTTTTCTCTAGACAGTAAGGTAACTGTTTAACACTAGTGGTGTCATTTGATGACTAGTGTAGAACAACTGAAAAGTGGTGCCAACTGTTTAACCCCAGATGGCGACACTTTTCAGTTGTTCCACACTAGGTCAAATAAAATAATTATGGATCCTGCTGAACAAAAACGGTTGTGTATACTAATTAGGACATGTACACTTAATAGGTCGAATACAGTACATGCACATGCAAGCAATAGCCTTATCAAAGTTTATGGCATAACCAGCATCGCTTCAGAGGAATAACATGAACTTCAACAAGATTTAACAAGGTTGTGCACAATAACAAGATTGTGCACAATAACAAGATTGTGCACAATGACAAAAGCACAATTCCAAAGTAACACATTCCAGATGGCATACTGCCAAGGAAGCCATGGGTTTATCCAGAGTCCAACAATGTGTCATCTATGTGTGATCTGCCCATGTCAAACATCTGTTAATTTTGGTTTACACAACATAATTTGTTATCATCATTATCATCATGTCTGAGAATCTGTAATCTTATATAATATATACTGACACTACATTGCATTTTACTACCAATACTTGCTGCTCCAATGTTCTATCTTAGGGTTGAAAAGCCTATTTTGCCAATATCTTTATAACTTTCTTATACAGCTTAAAATCTTTTCTCCTTTTAATCTCCCCATCTCAAACCACTTTTAGAGATGTTTTTCATAGCCTCATAATTTTTTTTTCCTCTTTACAATGTGACAAATGCACTGCGCTGTCAGGCGGGACGCAGACAGATCAAAATGTCAGGTGGTGATAAAGAAACGCTGTTCAAAGTTGGTGGCCAGGATGGTCTAGCGTTTTCTTTTCAGCTGGCGATGTGTTGAATTGCTCTTGTTGCTTTCAGGGAGTGGGTCAGTGGTTGCCAACCTATTGAATAGAACAGGTTTATGCTAGCTATATATTAGTTAACAGCCAATTTCACACACACTGGCAAATCAATATGACATGAAATGTGACATTATCGTGAATACTGTGCCATATGTGTACTGAAGACCTACACATTTGTGCACTTTCAGCACCATATGTTATTTCTTGTACAATAAAAGAAACATGATGTATCGGACAGAACTTCCCATTATGTGGGGAATATTTGCAGTAAACCAATTTAACTGTGACAATGACTGCCTGTTGATTTTCACAACAAATGGCCACAGTATGACTATGTTGTGGTAAATTTGCTGTCACTTGGATTCCTTAGATGTGTTGTCTGAATGTGTGTTACACACCTTGCATGAGTCAGATGGGTAAATTGTTAGTTGTGTACATTGCCAGGCTTTTACACAGTATGTTTACAACAAGAAGTTCATAACTTTAAAATAATCTTGGTGGGATTTACAATAAAAAATATAATATAAATGCTGCTAGTTGATGTATTCTGGTACAGTGTAGGCAGCAGCATAGTTTCTAGTGGAAATGTACAATCAGTTTTTCACTTCATGAATGATCTGTGATGACTTCTGCTAATGATGTTAACAATTAAAATGGTTAGAAAAGTTTCTGTATTGGTAATCTGCAGCTTAGTTTCCAGTTTAATGTTACACA
Organism: Lamellibrachia columna; assembly: GCA_963662155.1. Classification (NCBI taxonomy): domain Eukaryota; kingdom Metazoa; phylum Annelida; class Polychaeta; order Sabellida; family Siboglinidae; genus Lamellibrachia; species Lamellibrachia columna. The sequence goes on along the minus strand of OY759271.1, from coordinate 36,363,299 downwards.
TTTATGATGATTTTTTAAATTTGTACAGAAATCAACAACACTTGTTGGATATATGCTATGTTGGCATGCTACCTACTCATGCCTTGCTTTATGAGCACCCTTTACAAGTTTGTCAGGTATGAAAGATTTATGATGCAACATTAAACGAGAGAGAACTGTGAAGCAGAACACCTGTTTTATTTAGAAAGGTGTTCATTTAATTAATCATTAGTATTTCACAATTAACTTTTTTTTAAAGTTGCTATGTGCATTGAAAGCAGCTAGGCATCATATACGGATAGAATGAATAAAACTAGGTTAACTATGCATAGGTTTAAATCTTGAAGACCATTGGTAGTATAGTGCCTAGTTTGTTCACATCCTAGCAGAACATCTACACTGCAATTGTTACAGGGTTGAGTCGTATGATGAATGTACCAATGAATACATGGGTAAGTTTACGTACTTATTTAGTCCGTAGCTAAAGTCTGCAGCTAAACTGTGTAGTTAGACACTTGAGTGGGAGGAGTTATGTTATAGGTGAGCTTGACTGAAAAGCATGTCCTCTATATTCACCCAACAGATTGAACTGCTATGGGCGTTTGATTAATTGGAAAACTGCAAGAGTCACAATTGTTAACCCTACCTACAGAGCCAAAGTAGCAATTTATTTTACATGGTCGACGGATTTTTAGCAGTTTAGATCTTGTAGCATTAGGGCCTCAAACAAAGTTTATATAGTTACTGTTCACAATGATGGCAAACGTGTTGACTGTCCACAGTCATAGCCTCTTGTGGGCAAGAAACGCAAGTTGAGTTGGGCATCCTATGCAGTATTTAGACCGTACTTAAATTGGGTAAACATGTTATTGTTAGCTGTCAGTATAATTATTATTGTTAGCTATAGTATCTGTATATTATATGGTGGTTCTGACGTTATGTGTATGACAAGTCACATCTATAGATGTTGTTTCATTCTCCATGAAATATTGACAAACGTTTAATATAGTAATAAAGGTAGAGATATTATGATAACTTAAAACAAAACATTCATGGTGTGATTTTATTAGCTACCAAAGACTACAATTATGCTGTTGTAAATGGAGTTACATTTTATTAACAGTCTGAGATAGGTATATTTAGGTAAATAAGTACATAATAGCTGGTAGTTAGCAGTGGACCTACTGTATACAAATACAACAGTGTACAGAAATGTTAATCATGATATTATCATGATATATATACAGATTTATTGTTTTATATTAAATTGTTTTAGATGCTCGCGCCATGCTACTTCATGACTGTCATAGTTTAATATTTTTTACAAAAACTGGATAAATAGACATCGTGAACACACATTTCAGTGAGTCAACTATTCTCCAGACATGCCTTGTTTTTAGAATGAGCCACACTTTTAGTTGTAAGTTCCTTCGATCTCCTGGTGATGAAATGTCTTTGTTTAGTTCTAGTGCCAGGGGCACACCCACAGACATTTAAGGCCCCAAGGCAAGGGGTAAATAACACACACAGCACCTCATAAATCACACCTAAACTTGTCATGAAACCATAACAGGTTTTTGTGATGATTGTGGGTTTGCAACTGGCTAGTTCCCCTGGCGCTGTTGCGTTACTATGCCTTGTGGGCATACCCCATGTTAACCAGAAACAATGGGCATGATTGTGCATATACTTTGAACTTTTGAAGTTATGTTAGCTGCAGCCACATTGATGCTTGGTTCTCGTGTGCCCTGGCTCCATGCCAGCACGTTTCGCCCTAACTAATGGCCATGTTTGCAAATATACATACTGGGTTTTACCAGTGGTTTCTGTCTGCTTCAACCCCTGGTGGATAAACCAGACAATATGTGTCTCTTAGGTCACCAGCTGATGTAGCTACTTATGGGTTTTTTAGCTCAATTAAAATTACACATCTGCGATATTCATAAGTTGTAGTATGATGAGTCCAAAGTTGCATGGATATGAAATACTATCATAACATAATAATTTTACAAAATTTTAATACATTTGAAATCTGAAATATTACATTACTTGTTCGTTCACCCATGATAGGTGATAGGTCAACTGCCAAAAATTACTATCCTTGATATACAAAAAATCTTTATTTAAAGGCGAATGCAGGAAGTGGAACACAGTTCATTTCCACACTTCTTTGGGTTGAATTCCCAGTGGTGCTAATATAATATCTCCATTGGTTTACAAGGGTTGGCATTTATACAACAAAATCTCCAGATTTACCAGTACAGACTTCTGCATTGGTACATCATATGCTCTCGCTTGTGCACTGGTGCGTGGAGGGATGGTCTCTAGTTGCACTAGTGCATGTGGAAATGTTTGGAGTTGGGTTACAATTTCACACAAAACTTGATCTGATAACCGAGACCATTCAGTTGTAAATGTGCCATGATCTCCATCCATCATATTAAAGATGACACCAGTATTATATGGGTTGTATCTCTGTGTGCTGTGTGCACCTGATGTCACCTGTACAGCCGATTCGTATAGCCCAGGTACTTCCACAGGTGATGAGATTGTGTGATATGACATGATATGATTGTAGCAAGGAAGTGCTTCAGAACTTTATTACTGTTCCGGTCTCACCCGAGGTGATAAAACAAACATTAATGTTTATGATGAATTACTCATCACTTTAGTTTCACCATTAATGGACATGTATAATTACTTAAGTGCAAGTATAGATCAATACCAAATGTTTAGTAATTTACGTACAGTAGAGCCACATAGAACTTTTAATCTGATATTCTGTTGTAGTTGCAGTGTTTCATGTAGATTTCACGACAGTAATTCACAATAACAGACCTGTGAACCTAAAAACCTGATTTTAGGCTGGTATCCACAAGAATGCAGTTAGAGCACCTGCATTGCAAGCTATGTGCTTGTTACATCCTATACTGTAAGTAGGATGCAATGGCAACTGTGATGGTTGAACTGTCATCTGTTAGTATAGTCATCCATGATCGACCGTGCGTTCGTGCGTGTCTTGCAACTGGACACTGAGCTTAATGATACTTATTTAGTCACACCTGAGTCACCAAACTCAGGTGTGAAATCACCTGGCTTCTGTCTGACATTGTCTCATTCAAATTGCCTGAAAACAATAGCAGTGACTTTGAATAAATGTATAAACCATGAACTTTCAGTCCGATTGGGTGTCCAAAGGAATAAACAATAAGAATTGCTGACTAAATTTAGACTTAGGTAACATTTGCTTCATCATCAGTTTTAACATTTCATGGTTGTTTTTAAAGTAAATATTGTGCACAAATTAAATATATATTAAAGAAATTAAGACACTGTTATTTCGACTATCAAAATTATTCATCTATTTATGATTAATTGTGTGTGTGTTTCTGTACACACATACACACATACACACATACACACATACACCCATACACCCATACACACATACACACATACACCCATACACCCATACACACATACACACATACACCCATACACACATACACACATACACCCATACACACATACACACATACACACATACACACATACACCCATACACACATACACACATACACACATACACACATACACCCATACACACATACACACATACACACATACACCCATACACACATACACACATACACACATAAACACATACACACATACACCCATACACACATACACACATACACACATAAACACATACACACATACACACATACACACATACACACATAAACACATAAACACATACACACATACACACATACACACATACACACATACACCCATACACACATACACACATACACACATACACCACAAAGTGGAAATAAGATTTTATGTGAATTGTGATTCTGTTTTATGGTACAAAATTAGTAATCGTGATGGGTTGAATAAAGGGATCTTAACTTTTGTTGAGTTTTTTAATGCAGTACATTCCCGAGACCAATAGAGAGGTGCGTTAGTGTGTTGTGTGCACTCCTGCACTGAGAGGATATGGCATTTTGTATTCAGCACACAATAGCATTGTGTTACTGTGCATCAGTATTTATTAGACGAAACTACTGCTTACATTCGGCGCTTATGTGTCGTGGTCAAAAGGAAATTTATCATCTGACACGGAACCGGGGCATTTCGGTGTCGACATACTCATTGAAACCTCATCCCAGAATTGTGTGGAGCCCTGTGTTGGTTGATAAGGAACAGGGGAAGTGGCATTTCCTACTTTGTGGTCATGTGACCGGAGCCCTGTCTTACACTGCCAAGACAGGAGACAGTAAGGAGGCTTGGCGTCTTACTCGCCACGCCTTTGTTGTGGCTGGGTCACATCAGTGTCTCCTGGCGAAGGCGATGCGCATTTAATTGCGATTACCAGACAACCGAGGTGTGGCCTTCTTGTTATATGTCCCTACATTGTGCAATTTATTCATACTTTGTTTGTATTCTAAATGCACAGTTTTTATTGTATGACGTTAATACAGTTGAGCAGGTTTATAGTTGAGCAGGTTTAGCTAGTAGATCAGTGTCAGCCACTAAAAACATGATAACAAATATATGGGTACTTTTCTAGAATCCAGTCCCATCTCAGTCTCGCCGTTATTGGGCGCTGTATCATAGCAGTTAAAATGCTGGACTCTCAGTCATGAGAACCCGGGTTTGAATCCTCTTGCTTCCATTTCAAAATGTTAGTAATTTCACAGTTCACTCAGCTGTATAAATTAGTACCTGGCTACAGACAGAGGTGGATATGTGAATGAATAGTCTTCGTGCAGTAATTGCAGCGTGGCTGAATGTTTCGTAGAGAAGTTGAGATGGCGTTGGAATGAACAGGTCTGTCAGAGGGTGAACTGTAAAGTGCTTTGCTGGACACATAAGAACATACCTTTTTATGTATAATAACTAAGCACAAGGCATACTGAACTACGGAACATATAAATTATTAAATATGTTGTGCGTAAAACAGATTTAATCACCTTTTTTTTATGCTCGAATTTGCATATTTAACTTGCATTGAGCACCATCTAGCCCTGTTTATTCGCACGATGGCACTCAAAGCAAGATAGACATGCGAATTTGAGCATAAAAAATTTGATTAAATGTGTTTTAACGTACAACATGTTTAATAATTTACATGTTCTGTAGATAAATATGCGTTGTGCATGGTTACTATACATACGGATTCTAGAAAAGTGCCCAAATATATAGTTACAAGTATAACAAATATGTGTGAGAAGGAATTTTTGGGTTGTGACCGGTGGTATTGCACCGGGAGGGGGGTTTGTCCTACATCCATTCCTTAGGCATTCTCCCCTAAACCAATTGCAGATTTCTTCAGGACAGCTTGAGTACCATCATGTGCAACCAGCCCACAATCAGTCTGACAACAGAGGCCTGTTAGCATGCATTATCTGGACATTACCACCAGTCTCTGGTAACTTAACCCACCCCATAGGCATTCAGGGCTAATCAGCCATGTGATATGTATAAGGTCACAAGGGGCAGATTGTTTCACCCCTGAAAGGGCTCCTGCTGGGGCCACCCAACAAAAAGGCACATCGGAGAATGACATGACCCGAAATGGCACATACAAAAAAAGGCACATACAAAAATAGCACATGCTGTAATGGCACAACTGAATTAAGGACGAAAATGGCACATTTAAGTATATTTCAGATTTATTGCTGCACTTATGATCAGTTGAGAGGTTTGTTTGATAATTTTTTGTTAATTGAGGGGGGCAGGTGATTAAACTGAAATGTGGAAACAGTTAAGATCTCACCATGAACATCTACCATGAGCATTGAGATTTTTCATTATTTTGATGTGATTAAAGTGAACAATTTTATGGACACAATGTGCATGTAACCAGAGATGTTTGATGTGATTAAACTACTGTTATGATACTCAAATATATAATTTTTGTTGCATTTATTTCTTTGCGAGTCACGGTTTATATTCAGATGTACCATTTTCTTCCTTAATTCAGTTGTGCTATTATAGTACGTGCCATTTTATATGTGCCTTTGTTTGCATGTGCCATTTTGGGTTGTGCAATTTTTGGGGATGTGCCTTTACGACGGAGCACCTTTCAAGCAGGGCCTGCCAGCTGTGTTGTGTATGTCCAACTATGCTGTTGCTGCATCCTGGATGCCTGGGAAGATAAGAACTCAGCCTATCTTCCTGGTGTAATGCACCCTGATCCAAAAAAGTAGAGCATTTATAAATTGTTGGCAGCCAAGTTGTCTTGAAGGATGGGGAGCCGCATTCTTCAACCCTGGTTACCCCCTGCAGACTTATTCATTAGCTCTGTCAACAATGTTTTTGTGAACATGCACTTGCTAGGAATTCTTTCATTGTTTTCTTATTGGCTATTCATTTCATGAGGTATCTCGGTGGTTACTCGAGTTCAAGTCATTTAGTGTTCAGCGCTATAGACCATAAAGTATAAGAATTGCTTAAAAAATTTCCATGGCCATATACGAATGATCACAAACTTCACATTACATTCAATCTTGTCATGGACACACATGCAGCGCTTGGTGAATAGATCATATTCAAGTTAATAATGTCATGCCCATATTAGTTATTTGTTAATAAAAAATACAGTACAATATTTTTTTTTTATGTAGTTTTGATTTCTCTTGGAAGTATGCAGCCATCCAAGCAAAGTCCATCATGTTTAGCCATACAGTGTGCATAGACTATAATATAGTTCATGCTACTGTAAATATCACTAATACAACATGATGGATTATTGCTTTGTTGACAAACCCAGTTTTAGGACACACCATGTCATCTATTTCTTATTTGGTTGCATTGCCAAAAAGTAGTTTTTGACAGCATCACTTATGCGCTTATTAGCATATTTTAGGTATATGAATTGTGTACAACATAAAACATATTGACAAATGACTAAAAAAAAATTTCCACAACATTGATCACCAAAAGTAGATTTACGAAATTGTCCACAATTGTCCTCTATGGCTGATCGTGCTCACGATGAACTATAGACATTTCTCTTTATTACTAAAGCCTATTAACTCTTAAATGTCAGTCCTGGTTCGCTGGTTGGTGTCAGTACTGATGTGCTTAATATCCAAATCCTGTCAATCAAACTGGTCCAGAATGTTAGGATTATTTGTAGTTTGGGGGGTGTACTGGTGACTGAGTGAAATGAAATTGTTCTGCAAGATGTATCCCTCTTCATCATTATAGCATTTATAGTATTTTAAAACGTATAACTTCAAGAGTAGATATGTGATCTCACTAAGAGCCCAGGCCTTGGAACAAAACAAAATAGAGTCAGTTTATAAGTTCATTGATTTGTATGTGTGCTGCCTGCAAAAATATTTCATTTAAATTCTAATCTAACAGATTATCTCTATTGAGTCTTCAAAATTTCAGGTAATGCTTGAACAGAGTATGGATGAAAGCAAAACGAATGTCTTGCTTTGACCAATACATTTAAAGATAATATTGATAAGTATAGGCTGACATGAAATATGGAAAATATAGCTGTTATATGGCACAGTGAAAATTAATGCATAATGACCACTAAAATTAAAATTGTTGCTTTTCTTGACCAAAACAATTGAATATAAGCTGTTCAAGTAGTAAGACCTGATACTGTGCCATTGTAAACTGTCATTTAATATAATCCAGGTGGCCGGGCTGAATCAATCTAGGTGAACACTGACCTAAATATGTAGTTAATCAGATTACTACAATGCGGTTAGTGTCAGAAACTGATATGACTTACACTAATCACAAGTCATGTACACTCATTGGAATAAATATTATATTATGATATACGATCTATCAATAAGGTTTAGGTTTAAATGTTATTTAAAATGTTATTGAGGTAGTCTTGGATTAACTGTCTAAAATACTGGCTTTCTATGTTTAACAAGATTTAACAAGATTTAACAAGATTTGCCATCCAAGCCAAAGGCCCAGATGGCAAGTGGACAAGGAAGCCATTGGCTTATCGAGAGTCCAACAATGTTCATCTACTTATAACCCGCCCTCCTGAGATATGTGTCAACCTTGTTTTTAAACATATTCACGCTGCTAGCAGTTACACAATCTGTAGACAATTTGTTCCATTCATTTATTGTCCTCTGTGAGAACGAGTGCTTCCTGATGTCCAATCTACATTGATCCTTTACTAATTTTACCTCATGTCCTCTAGTTCTGCTATCCTTCTTGAGTGAGAAAAACATATTTCTATCAATATTTTCATACCCATTCAATATCTTAAAAACTTCAATCTGATCTCCTCTTAACCTCCTTGTCTCTAGAGTTGTTAAACCACATTCTTTCAGGCGTTCTTCATAACTAAGGTCTCTAAGTTCTGGAATCATTTTAGTTGCTCTCCTTTGTATGCGTTCAAGCGTATCTATTTCCTTCTTACGATATGGTCTCCATGCTTGTGTACAGTATTCTAAATGAGGTCTAACTATTGCTTTATAAAGAGGTATAATTAACTTTTTCCCTTGTATGTTATGTTTCTTCTAATCAATCCAAGAATTTGATTACCCTTTGAAGCTGCAATACCACACTGCTCTGAAACTTTCATATCAGCGCTTATTGTAACTCCTAAGCCCTTTTCTTTTACAGTAGTACCCAGAACAGTATCTCCCATTTTATAGTTTACATTCAAGTTCCCATGTCCTGTATGTAGGCATTTACATTTCCCAAAATTTAACAGCATCTGCCATTTCTCAGACGATTTCACTAATCTGTCTAGATCGTTTTGTAAATGTTGTTTATCACCATCAGTATTAACCTTTCTAAACAGTTTTGTGTCATCCGCAAATTTCAGTACATTACTTGTTATACTGTCGTCCAAGTCATTGATATAAATTAAGAATAATATAGGTCCTAATACTGATCCTTGAGGTACCCCACTCAAAACCGATTTCCAATTTGAAACTTCTCCATCTACTACAACTCGTCTTCTGTCAGTCAGTCATTGTTCTATCCAGTCAGTTATGCTATCCCCGATACCATGGGCTTTTAATTTAAGTAGTAATCTTTGATGTGGCACTTTGTCAAAAGCTTTCTGAAAATCTAAGTAGATAATATCTACTGGCGATCCCACGTCTATCCACTTAGTGATTTCTTCCAAAAAACATAACATATTTGTTAAGCATGACCTCGCTTTAAGGAATCCATGTTGAGATGAATTTAATAATTTATGCTTAACGAGGAAGTTCACCATATGGTCTTTAATTAACCTTTCTAATAATTTACAAATCACTGACGTTAAACTCACTGGTCTGTAATTCTCTGACTTATTTCTCGAACCCTTTTTAAATAATGGTATGATGTTTGCGAGGTTTGCTCTTACAAATACCTGCAATTTCTGCACATGTAAAATACCTTAAATTGTAGCCAGATTAAAAACAAGTTCTGACATTTTAGCACCAAACTTCGAAAGTCCAGAGATCCAAAATTTAAGTAGACCCAAAACATACTCTGATCTCCCTTCTCAGACATCCCCCGTAGGATTCCTATGGGGTGCCACCCCAAAGTTAGGGGCATCTGTCCTGTGGACAACTGCGCTATAGGGTTAATACGCCCACATAAGTACAAGTGATTTTTACACAATTACCCAAGTTTGATGTTTTTGCTAACTTTAGAATGCATTTAGGTTTTCTACCGTTTTGCACTGCGGACAGATCCTTTGATAGGTTACCCAGTCCCCATATTGTTGATTTATCCTGGAGGTGAAGCATTTGCCCAGGTGCAGTAATTCATACATGTCTTTCATGTAAACTGTATCAAGCTGATGTTAACAATACGGCAGCTTAAAAGCTATACACCTGTAGACTTTTAGTCTACCTCCACATCTGTTGGTGCTATATTTAAAACCTGTTTCTTAGCAACAATTACATCAGCCTACAACATATAATTATAGGCCTACCTCCTGCTTTTTTACTGTGAGATGCTAGAGTGAATAAAATTTGTAAGGGTTAAGATCCTTTAGTAAATATAACATTCAGACTGGCTAAAATGTGTAAGTCTGTTGGTAAAGCCATAAAATGTGGGTTTTAAGGTAAGAACCATGACGAATCTCAGTAAAACTTGTTCACAGATGATCTGGTATATGCTGTGCGTATTTGCAATGAAGTGCAATAGAGTACTATTTTTAAAGGTCTGAAAGCCCAGTTAACCTGGACTGCCAATACATAAATTAGGGTTACATAGTGGAGGTCATAAAACTGGTGTTTACCCAGGTCATCAGGTGACCCAAATCACACTTTCAGTAACAACAATGGGGTGTTTGTGGGTCCAACATGACCAGGCCAGCTGTATTAGGGTCTGATGATGTCCCCAATCCAGCAATGGTTATCTGATAGGCACCTTGACAGCAAAGTACTGTACTGAACCATATGTGCCAGGTGACGTATCTAAAGGCGATCAGTCCACCCATTCAGGACTTGGCTCTCTATTGGCCACCCTCAAAAGTAATTTCTTCAGACACTAGAAACTTATCATTCAATCCTGAATGCTCACAAGAAATCACCCCCACAGATTAGAGGATCACAGTGTTGGCCAAAGATGTGGTACTTTTTATTACAGAACCAATGTGCACTTTCCAAGTGTTTAGATATAGACTGATGTATGTGAGAAATTATTTCCATAATATTATAGTATCTGTCAATGAATCTTGGGTTTATACAAACTCTGGTGTGCCAAACGCAATCTACATCTTGGACTAATAACAATGTATACGATTTTGAATGTGATATTATATTTCACCACGTACGGCAGCTAAGGATAGTTTCTGAAATACAATCTTTTTAGGGTTGATCTTGTTGAATTATTTTTTAAGTTGTATTGATAAAAAAAACTGTAAAGTTGTGAGAACTGATATGGCTTAGTATGAATACTGCAGCTGTTTCAATGTTACTTCAGGGTAATTAAATTTGTACTAACAAATCACATTATTAAAGGTAAAAACTCTATAAAAATCATATTATATAGTATTAACTATTTCCTGTTCTAACATCTTGGTCACCCAAACACGTTTTAGCGAACCACACTATTTTAAACATAATTGACTTATCTAAACATGTTTATGACAATGAACCCTGCCGTTTAGTACATTTGCAAACAGTTGACAATTTCCAACACCTGTGGACAAAGTATATAGGGGTCAGGTGTTCATGGGATCATGTGATGGGCATATCATTAATTAACACCCACGATATTCACCCAGAAACATTCAAATTAAACAAATACGGGTCAAAGCTGCTGTCCAGTGTTACCTACAAATCCTCACTGGACTAATTTAAGTCTGCCTTGAAGACACACGTATCTATTGCAGTGTATGTGTTATTCACTGCTGAAACATTTTATCATAACTTATTAATGTTTACATTTATCGTAGTTTATTTATTTGTGTTATACGTTTTAGCTTAATTCGCCTAGCCACTTTTTTTTCCTTAACTTAATGATGTGTACATTTATCTTAGTTTATTTTATTATTATATTTTTGTTTAACCTAATTTATTTTATTATATGATATTACATATGTGATGCTGCTGCTATAGTAAAGTTTTCTTATAGTCCATGTTTATATTTATATGCCCATCTTAATTATTATTATTATTTCATAAAAAAAATATAATGTATATTTTTGTCTATGATATTACAAGTATTGTTTTTGCTACAACGTATTATTTTTAATATATTTTCTGTATATTTTCTGTAAAGCACTGTGAACTGTATTGGATGTGGTGCTATATAACATAAATACTATTATTAAAGTATATATTTTTTAAAGGTGGGTCATTAAAATACTTTGGGCAGTGAAGATGTTAGAGCAGACCTGTAGTTTATACTATAATTATAGCATGATTTGACGATAACAAATTATTATCTTTAAATCTGGAAACAGTGAACACAGTGTAGTGTCTAGGTTAAAAAAAAACAGTGAAATGGCCAACACACTTCACTTTATAAACAGTGTCACATTGAATAAAGTTGTTCACCCACTGACCCACTGGCCAAGCCATATTATTTCAGTGAAAATGTATGTGTCAACTTCAACCTGTCAACATCTGTACTAAGATCTCTCATGGAACATGCAAATATCATGATCTAATAAATCATGGAAATACAGTCTTGATGTATGACATGTGGCTTTCAGAGAATTGGATGCAATTATTTAATCATTGCTGTTGTCAGTATGTTATTGCAATTTAATGTCAAATAAACTGCAATGTTCAAGGAATTCCTACATAATGAAATATTAAATATTATATATATATATATATATATATATATATATATATATATATATATATATATATATATATATATATATATATATATATATATATATATATATATATATATATATATATATATATATATAGAAGAAGCAGGATGAGATGGGCATGCCAATTGGTAAGAATGGATGCAAGCAAACTAGCAAAGAGAGCTGAGGTGGAAAAGCATCAAGGACACAGGAAAAGGGGAAGGCCACAGCTGAGATGGGAGGATTCCATGAGGAGGGACATGAGAAGATCGGGGAGGATGAAAGATGGAGAGAAGGGGCGGCCAATAGAAAACTATGGAAAGAAAGAACAGAAAGAGTGGCTCGACAATACTTTAACTGACCCTCACCCCTGTACAGCAGGGAACAAGATATAAGAGCACATGAACACGTGTGTGTGTGTGTGTGTGTGTGTGTGTGTGTGTGTGTGTGTGTGTGTGTGTGTGTGTGTGTGTGTGTGTGTGTGTGTGTGTGTGTGTGTGTGTGTGTGTGTGTGTGTGTGTGTGTGTGTGTGTGTGTGTGTGTGTGTGTGTGTGTGTGTGTGTGTGTGTGTGTGTGTGTGTGTGTGTGTGTGTGTGTGTGTGTGTGTGTGTGTGTGTGTGTGTGTGTGTGTGTGTGTGTGTGTGTGTGTGTGTGTGTGTGTGTGTGTGTGTGTGTGTGTGTGTGTGTGTGTGTGTGTGTGTGTGTGTGTGTGTGTGTGTGTGTGTGTGTGTGTGTGTGTGTGTGTGTGTGTGTGTGTGTGTGTGTGTGTGTGTGTGTGTGTGTGTGTGTGTGTGTGTGTGTGTGTGTGTGTGTGTGTGTGTGTGTGTGTGTGTGTGTGTGTGTGTGTGTGTGTGTGTGTGTGTGTGTGTGTGTGTGTGTGTGTGTGTGTGTGTGTGTGTGTGTGTGTGTGTGTGTGTGTGTGTGTGTGTGTGTGTGTGTGTGTGTGTGTGTGTGTGTGTGTGTGTGTGTGTGTGTGTGTGTGTGTGTGTGTGTGTGTGTGTGTGTGTGTGTGTGTGTGTGTGTGTGTGTGTGTGTGTGTGTGTGTGTGTGTGTGTGTGTGTGTGTGTGTGTGTGTGTGTGTGTGTGTGTGTGTGTGTGTGTGTGTGTGTGTGTGTGTGTGTGTGTGTGTGTGTGTGTGTGTGTGTGTGTGTGTGTGTGTGTGTGTGTGTGTGTGTGTGTGTGTGTGTGTGTGTGTGTGTGTGTGTGTGTGTGTGTGTGTGTGTGTGTGTGTGTGTGTGTGTGTGTGTGTGTGTGTGTGTGTGTGTGTGTGTGTGTGTGTGTGTGTGTGTGTGTGTGTGTGTGTGTGTGTGTGTGTGTGTGTGTGTGTGTGTGTGTGTGTGTGTGTGTGTGTAATGATCATGATCATCTATACTGCAATAGAGTATGAGCTGGCTGAAGTACGACAGGTTGGTTAGGTCAGTTAAGTGCAGTCCTCCTTTTTATACATCTTTTCCTGTCTTGTGTGTTATGCTTAACACATTTGTGTTAACATACCACAAACAGGATGTCAAAGTGACTTGTTTGTGTTCAGGAAGTTGTTCAAAGGAAGCGATACATAAATCTAGTTCTAGTTCTAGATCTGCCACCAAACAGCCTTAACATAATCATGTAATCATGTTTACTGATAAGCACAGACCAGAAGAGTGATCACAAGATAGAACAAAATTATCTCTTGATTGCTGATTATATTTTTTGGCATCAGTACTCTTTTAAGACTACAACGAAACAAGATATTTGAATACTGATAACATTTTATTTGTAATTAACTTGTACCTGCTAGGGCATGGTAGCTCGATGGTAGAGCCAGACTGTCACTTGAGAGGACTGCCATTTCAAATCTTGGGCTATTTCGTTCACCTGCCAAGTACTCGTTTATGCAGCTGAGTGAACTGGGGCAATATGGATTGAGCAAAATTATCCAAGTTTCAAATTGGCAGCAAGAGGATTTGAAACTGGGCTCTCTTGATTCACGCCATTTACAGCACCCTATATTTTAGAAAAATAAACTGTAAAAACCTTGCAATAAAGCCAGTGTAAAAAATTTTGCATGTAGGAATCAAGTTTCAGGGGTAGGTACAGGTACCCATGTGGAAAAACCCAGGAAGATTGAATTTTAACAATTAACAATACCCACATGCAGTTGCATATCTCTGACTTTGAAGGCAGACTTCTGAAGTCGATACGGGCAATTCAGCCTACATACACCTGACAACGTGTCCGACTACATACCCGTCCTATCATATATACCCCATATCATATCATATATCCACTCTTCTTAGTTTGCCTACATGCCAATAATAAAGAACACAGAACGTAGTGAAGGCTGCTATTTTTGACACTATTTTTGAATCGCCCCAAAGCATCAAACACTAGTCACATTGTTCTAGACGTGAGTAATTCAGCACATATTGTGCAAATGGGGTATTTCTTCACAATGCCATGAAGACATTCTAGAAACCACCCTTATGCTTATGTGATTGCCCTCTGACCTTTAGAAGGGTGACAATGGAATCTATTATGGCAGCTGTAAGATTCTTGCATCCGGAAATACTTGTATAATTTATGTCATGTTATATAATAGACTCAAAGAAAGAAAAGAACACGGAAGAAGGAGCAGCAAAGTACAGTGAGATCAGAAAGAAGATCAGGAAGGGAATGAAAAAGGCCAAAGAAGACTGGATAGAAGAACAGTGCATGGAAATTAAAGACTGCCTCACAAACAACAACAGCAGGACAGATTACCAAGTCGTGAAAGACTGCCTCACAAACAACAACAGCAAGACAGATTACCAAGTCGTGAAAGACTGCCTCACAAACAACAACAGCAAGACAGATTACCAAGTCGTGAAAGAACTGACAAAGCAAAGGCAGGTAAAAATCAACACTATTCAAGACAAAAAAGGAAATGCCTCGCTGAAGAAAAAGACATTATCAACAGATGGATGGAGTACTGTTCAGAACTATGCAACTTCCAGACCAAAGGAGACCCCAGTGTCCAAGCCAGACAAGAATTGTCAAACAAGGACGACTTTCCAATTCTACTTGAAGAAGTTGAGACAGCCGTAAAATCATTGTAGAATGGAAAGTGCAGGAAATGACAACATCCCAGCGGAGCTGTTAAAGAAGGGAGGAGAAGCGGTGATAGACATCCTCACCAACATCTGCAACAAAATCTGATAGACTGGAGAGTGGCCAACAACATGGACTCAATCACTGATAATTACTCTTCCCAAGAAAGGAAACCTACAACATGTCAGAACAATGGAACCATCAGTCTCATTAGTCATGCGAGCAAAGTGATGCTGAAAGTCATCTTGAACAGATTGAAACCGTAGGCGGAAGAGATCATCGCTGAAGAAGTGGTTGGTTTGGAGTGGAAGAAACACCACAGAACAAATATTCAATCTCCATGTTCTGTGTGAGAAATAGCTACAACACCAGCAGGAATTATTCCATGTTTTCATAGACTTCAAGAAGGCTTTTGAAAAGGTTTGGCAAGACGCACTCTGCGCTACAATGAAGAAATATAACGTTGGACGAAAGCTTGTTCACACCCTCGATCAGTTGTACGCAAAAGCCAGCAGTGCAGTACTCGTGCAGAGCAAAATAGGTGAATGGTTCCACACATCAGTCGAAGTCTGTCAAGGATACCTCTTGTCACCTACACTGTTCAACATATTCCTGGAACGAATAATGACAGATGCACTGGAAGACCTCACCAGCACAGTTAACATTGGAGGACACACCATCACCAACCTTCGGTTTGCTGATAACATCGACGGGTTGGCTGGAGAGGAAGAAGAACTTGTCAACCTGGTGAACCGACCGGACGAAACATCAGCCAGATATGGAACGGAAATTAGCACAGAAAAAACCAAGATAATGACAAACATCAGTAATATAAGTAGATCACGCATAACTGCCGATGGACTAGAACTGGAAACCGTGAAACAGTTTAAATACCTCGGAGCCATCATCAGTGACGAGGGATCCAAGGTTTGTACAAACATCAACAGCATTGGAGAAACTGAAACCAATATGGAGAGACAAGAACATTGCGTTGAAGTCCAAAATGAAGCTTGTACATGCATTGGTCCTTTTCATCTTCCTGTATGCATGTGAATCATGGACTGGAACTACAAAGGAAGATCGCTGCAGTGGAAATGAGATGCTTCTGAAGATTCCTCAGCATCTCATGCACTGACCGCATCACCAATGAAAAAATCCGCAAAACTATCGCTCAACACATGGGTCACTGTGAAGACCTTTTGACCACAGTGAAGAAGAGGAAGCTGAGATGGTATGGGCATGTAACAAGATCAAGCTGGCTCTCTAAAACAATCTTGTGCAGGGGAAAAGAAGACGAGAAAGACAGGAAGAGATGGACAAACAACATTGAGGAAAGGACAGGAAAGACCTTTGCAGAAACCCAGGCACTAGCACACAACCGCCAAGACTGGAGCCAACTTGTGCAACGTTCATTGGGGCAGCACCGCTACGACCCAGGCGGGTTACGGGATCAGTAACCGTAAACATATAATTTCATTCTGTATAGACAAAAATGTGTGGGAGGTTTTGATTTATGATTTAGAAGAGGAGTTACAGTTACAGAGTGTAATGTGAGGAGGTATTGATTTATGATTTAGAAGAGGAGTTACAGTTACGGAGTGTAATGTGAGGAGGTATTGATTTATGATTTAGAAGAGGAGTTACAGTTACATAGTGTAATGTGAGGAGGTATTGATTTATGATTTAGAAGAGGAGTTACAGTTACAGAGTGTAATGTGAGGAGGTATTGATTTATGATTTAGAAGAGGAGTTACAGTTACAGAGTGTAATGTGAGGAGGTATTGATTTATGATTTAGAAGAGGAGTTACAGTTACAGAGTGTAATGTGAGCCTTTATAGTTTCTATTCAAGACAGAAATACAGGTGCATAGAGAACAGAGAGAGATGAAATGATGGACGCCAGAGGGAGAGGGAGAGGGAGAGGGAAGAAAGGGGAGACAGAATCTGATAACAATGATTGACAGTGATTTTATTTCCCTACAACCCTTCAAAGTATAAGAGAACGTTCTGTCGCTATAATACAGTGTCATAATACAATACAATAAGTACTATCTATATAATCAGTGCATGCCAATAAGGTAATGCAGACTAAATAGGTATAACATTCAGCATCACAAAACAGTTAATCAGATGAACAGTGAAAAAACTATACTATGTACAGTAAAAAACTACTACAATACTGTACTTCCAAAAAATCCACGGTGTGAATGTTTAGGACTCTGGTTAATTATATAAACTTTTACATACTGGTCAAAGTCAGACACTCAAATTTTGTTTTTAAATTTAATTAACCAGTGAATAATAATTAATTCAAAATGGTCCATACATTAACCTTTGTAACTGTGACTGATGAAGTCTCTGCTGATAAGTGAACTGCCATATTTACTGTTCAACTTTGTGGCCCATTACGAGACAGCATTCGTGTATAGTGTGTTATGATGACTGTCTTCCAGTCCATGTACGACCATGTCTGTTGCTTGCAGCGGAGTCTCATGTACCAACCAACAGTGGGGGAGGAGCTCCGGGTCGTTGAACCCGATCAGAACATTCGCACAGAGCCGGAAGAAAGCAAACGTCGACGAACTATCATCCTTCATAAAGAGAATGACTCATGGGGCTTCACTGTACATGTATGTATGTCGTCACTGTACACATATGTATGTGTGTCTTCACTGTACACATATGTATGTCTTCACTGTACATGTATGTATGTCTTCACTGTACACATATGTATGTCTTCACTGTACATGTATGTATGTCTTCACTGTACATGTATGTATGTCTTCACTGTACACATATGTATGTCTTCACTATACATGTATGTATGTCTTCACTGTACACATATGTATGTCTTCACTGTACACATATGTATGTCTTCACTATACATGTATGTATGTCTTCACTGTACACATATGTATGTCTTCACTGTACATGTATGTATGTCTTCACTGTACATGTATGTATGTCTTCACTGTACACATGTATGTCTTCACTGTACATGTATTTCTTCACTGTACATGTATGTATGTCTTCACTATACATGTATGTATTTCTTCACTGTACATGTATGTATGTCTTCACTGTACACATGTATGTCTTCACTGTACATGTATGTATTTCTTCACTGTACATGTATGTATGTCTTCACTGTACATGTATGTATGTCTTCACTGTACACATATGTATGTCTTCACTGTACATGTATGTATGTCTTCACTGTACATGTATGTATGTCTTCACTGTACACATATGTATGTCTTCACTGTACATGTATGTATTTCTTCACTGTACATGTATGTATGTCTTCACTGTACACATGTATGTCTTCACTGTACACATATGTATGTCTTCACTGTACATGTATGTATGTCTTCACTGTACATGTATGTATGTCTTCACTGTACACATATGTATGTCTTCACTGTACATGTATGTATTTCTTCACTGTACATTTATGTATGTCTTCACTGTACATGTATGTAGGTCTTCAATGTACACATATGTATGTATGTCTTTACTGTATTGTACATGTATATATGTCTTTACTGTACAGTACATGTATGTATGTCTTTACTGTGCAGTACATGTATGTATGTCTTCACTGTACGTGTATGGATGCCTGGATCAAAACCAGGAGCTCATAGGGTTAAAGGTTGTCTGCACTTTTGTGATGAAGCCATATTTTACCAGTTTAAGTACAAACAGATTGGTCTGTTGCACTCTCTGGCACAGCCTTTCTGCCGCTGCCACTCCCTCAAACCATATGTCTTCAGCTGACTGCCATCTGTTTGACAAAGTCTGATCAAATTTCTCTTCATGTGAAACACATATTTATCTCAGCATCAAATAGACGTGTTTAATTGCCATTGTTGCTGCATAAAAATTGTCGCATGTGTAGGAGGTAATGAACCCCTGCATTGCATTTATGGCTAATGTTAATTCACCCACCGTCTGCTCAGCAGCCCTAAATACCCCTTCCAAGTGGCTACACATAAAGGCGAGTGCACTCACTGTAGGGGCACTCATTGTGTCTTCAGGTGGCACCACTGGGTTGGGTATTATGATCTCCAGCAAGTGACTAATCAATATTTTACTTTTGAGTTGAAGTGCCAGTGATTTGTTTCTGAACAAGGATATGGCAATACTTGAGGGTGATAAATGAATGGAACAAACTGCCAAATGATTGTGTTAATGCTAGTAGTGTGAGTATGTTTAAAAATAGAATTTACCGATATTTGATAAGGGTGGGCTACACATAGATGATAAAATTGTTGGATACGCCAATGGCTTCCTTGTCCACTTGCCATCTGGAACTTGTTGTTTGGGATGGCAATCTTGTTAAATCTTGTTAAATCTTGTAAATATGCTGTGCACACACTGGAACAACATATGCATTATGAATACGTAACGTAGTTGTTTGGATCCCATGCTGGTGATAGGAAGCATCATTTATTTTAATTTTCTGGAGGAAAATTAATTATTACAGAATTTAACAAATGAATGAACATTAACATATTTGATATTGAGTTGATTCAAACTACAAATTTGCATATGGCATTGACGGATTTTAGCATTGTTACCAATGGAAAGATTTGGCAAATTCGTAACTTTTTTAAGGTTGAACAGTTCTTTTTTACCCAATGTTTTTCTCTTAATTTCTTCATACTGTCCACCAGTCTATCCAGTGAACACATTTGTTTATACATCCTTAGTATTTGCCATCAATTTCAAGACTTAAAGTTTTTCAGCTCTACATGTTATAATGGAATCTAATGAAATATCTGATGCAATAAAGTATTGTTACAAATAGTCAAAATGTTCCTTGACTCACACAGCGATTTGCCATTACAAGCACAGTGAATTCACTGATTAATTTAGCTGTCTGGAGCATGACGTTGAATGTGTTGACCTTCACTGTGAATCTGTTTTGCAGACATATGGCATTCATCACAAGACATCAGACAAGCTAGAAATTCTTACTTATGTTGACTATGTATCACCAAATGGACCTGCCTACGTGGCTGGTATGCGGGCAGGTGAGTGCAGAACTTATCAGTATCAGTGTGGAGTAATTAACAAAATGTTGTCACTTGTGTTTAACGAAATACAGTAAAAATAGAAATATGATGAATTTTTTACATCTGCGGTGCCTTATTACAAAATAACAAATGTATCTAAATTTCTAAAGCATAAAAACAACTCCTAGAATTTTAATTCATGTTAAAATAGCATTTTTTATTGAATTTCCACTGGGGACAATGTACCAAACGGGCACTTTGAAAGTACCCTTTCAGCTTACCTGTTTCAAATTCCAATATGATGGACCTGATAAAGCAAGATGGGGACAAGTTGGTCTGACTGGAGGGTAAATGAAACGGCTGGGGAAAATGTCCCCCACTTTGTATGTAACTAAAACACCCTGTGTAAAATGTATTTATATGAAGTTGGACAAAGATAGTTTTTAATATGTACTGTCGTTCTCCATTTCAGGTGATGTCATCCTGGCCATTAATGGAATCAGCATGGAGGCAGCTGATCACGACAGTCTTGTCAACTTCATCAAGACATGTGACATGACCATGAGGTAGGCTTGACAGTGGAGTGGGCCTGTAGTAAGAAGCAACAATGTTTTGCCATTTAAACAAAATCTCCATTTCTCTACATTTTAAATTTCATTGTTTATGTGAGGAAGTGCTCACTTCAGTGTTCATGTTCATCTCTCTGTGTTCATCTCTCTGTATTCATCTCTCTGTGTTCATCTCTCTGTGTTCATCTCTCTGTGTTCATCTCTCTGTGTTCATCTCTCTGTGTTCATCTCTCTGTGTTCATCTCTGTGTTCATCTCTCTGTGTTCATCTCTCTGTGTTCATCTCTCTGTGTTCATCTCTCTGTGTTCATCTCTGTGTTCATCTCTCTGTGTTCATCTCTCTGTGTTCATCTCTCTGTGTTCATCTCTCTGTGTTCATCTCTCTGTGCTCATCTCTGTGTTCATCTCTCTGTGCTCATCTCTCTGTGTTCATCTCTCTGTGCTCATCTCTCTGTGCTCATCTCTCTGTGCTCATCTCTCTGTGCTCATCTCTCTGTGCATGCTAGTAAATTCCTAATAGTCGTTACCCAGAATGTCGTGTGTGTGATGACTGATCACTAGACGGCAGCATGTATAAATGCAATGCATCGCCGGATCGATTGTTGATGACAAAAGATTCGCATGAATTACATGTTGTACCTCCTTCGACAATATCCGGCAATTTAACCTTTATATATTATGTACGAGAGGCGCCTATTCCATCATATAGTTGCCACTGTTTTTCAAAGTTCTTCATTGTTTCCCGCCCTTCAACCAACACAAATTAGGTCATACATTGTACCACCACACACAAAAGATGCTCCTTGACATTTTTTAAGTAGTTTTCATTACATCAGCTTCATTGCTAATTTTAGAAGTCGTTTACGCACTTCAAAAGAGAATAGCATATGGCGTAATTATTCTTTTAACACAACAAATTGATGATTTTTTTTACTCCTTTCAAGTAATATAGAAAGGTTGAAAAAATTATTCTTCACAAAGGAAAGAATTCCTCTGAATTAATTCCAATTGTAAAGAGAACTTCTGAAATTAAAGTATACATTGTAAATTTGAATTTTACAGTTACAATTTTACAGAACCAATTGCCACATGTTGAGAATGTTAGAACAGTTTGTTTTCCTTGCAGGATGATTGTGTTGTTTGAAGATTGTTGCCAAAAGGTGGAACTGCATTCTCGTTTCATCAAGCTGCAGGTAGATTGTCAATAATGCTTACCTGTATATACATTGTATTCCTGTCAAAGTACACATAACACCTTTGACATTTACAATACATGTTAAAATATTGTTTATTTTAATCAAGTTAGGAAGTAGTACAAAAGACAAGTTAAACTATTTTTTTAAATGTATCCATCATTAGTTCATGAGTTGATGTGTAACACAGGTATTTGTGTATTTTGTCAAATGTCAATTAAAAATATTTTAAACATTATTTTTTTATGAGTATATTTCAAATAATTCGATGAGTCTATTAATTGATGTTTAGTATGCCTCAGCAAACGTTAGTTAACTTAAATAAATTCAATAAAATATCACAATGTGTAAACAAAATAATGTTGAAGTTTTTCCATTTAATGATTTAATTCTCGTTGAATTCTCCCCAGAGGGTACTGAGGGCAAAGGTGTTCGAACTGCGATCTCTCGAGCACCAAGAGGCACTCGTACTCGAAGGTAAATGTCTCTCAAGCGTGTCTCCGAGAACATGGATTCTCCACTGTTTAGTTATGTAATCCCGTCCCATGAGCCACCACAACAAGTTCATATAGGGTGTTTATTTGTATAATGTGTAAAACGCCAACAGTTAAATCGAGTTAATAGTGATTTTGTGCCGCCATCAAGTTGGTAGTGGTGGAGTAAAAGAATTTTGCGGAAAAAACGTCATGCACTGATGAAATAACAGTTTTCCTCTCTGTTGCATAACAATGCGCAGCAAGACACGATTTGGATATAACGCGTGTTGCAAATAAATACCTCATTTTTAATGTGCATACTGACACATTGATTTACTGTGAGCACCAACAGGCAATACATAGTAGATTGATTTACACCAATAAGCAATATATAGTAGACACAAATAATTTTAATAATAATTTCACTGGCAATGAATTCTCATGGATGCAGTTCCATTTTTACCCCAGCAGAACTGTGAACTATCTTTCCATTGTTCTAAAATAGTTGCACTTCTGTAGGCGAAGGCTTGTAAAAGAAAAATGTTAAAAAATTTAAATGTTTATTTACACCCATGTAAGGTTCTTAGAAAGAAATCGGTCGTGTTTTAAATGTTGCCTGTTTTACATAAATCTTTGACAACATTTTTGGTTTAGTTTGTGTATGTTTACAAAGATACATGGATGCTACACTTACATACAAGATGTTTGCATACACACACTAAATATCTGGTAGATATGTTTTTACAAATCATAAAAAAATAATGCTGTACACCTGGAAATGTTCCCGAGCATTTAAGGTTCACATTTTGTTTCGCATTTTTCACAAAATCTCAAACATTTGTCGTTGCAAACAAAACCGCTTATTTGTGCTATGGCATTATTCTAGTTCAAGTTAAGTTTTAGTAGAGCAAATCTGTGAAATTTCATCTCCGCAGAAGTGTCTCCTTGCAAAACCACAAACTTTCGAAGTAGCAAAGTTTTCTAGATATACAGTATAGAAATTTTTTTTATTACTATTTCGGTTGTCTGATATGAACATTTTAATTGTGCGTGCCAAACATAATCATGTAAGAGGGTGTTCACAATTCTCAATATTTACTTGTTCATACAAAGTGCACTAATGGGGTCAAGGCCGGCGTACTACTTCAAATAAATGTCAGCCGCATGCGAAATATGACCACCATATTGAAGCAATAATGTCATGCGGTGAACTTTTGTTTTAAATTGCGTTTCATCGTGCAACATTGCTACATCAATTTGTTTTTCAATCTGGAAAATTAACGAAATTTTAACTTTCTAATTCAAGGAGGGGGTGGGTTCTGTATGCTTTGTACAAACAGGTAAATTTTTACAATAGTGAATGACCCCTAACTTAGTTATTAAATTTGCTGTCCATAACTGTGCCTCGCTTTGTTGCCAGGCAAGAGCCGCGTTGACATTCGTCGTTTGAGTCTCGCAAGCACCAGTAGTAGCTCCATGAATGGCTTCTGGGATGATCGCCTCAGTCTGCGTCCTGAGTATGACATCTGCCCGATGCACGGTACAAGCCCCGTCCTGCCAAAACACAACAGTGGCGACAACTGTAGTCTACGTATGGCATCCCCGGGTAGTGTTTCACTGTGCAGCTGTGAGTTCGGTAACGTTTTGTTCACGCCAACGGGTCGACTGGATTCACATGGCACCCTCCGAAGCAGTTTCGGTTGTTACTCGCTTGGATCAGGAAGGCGGCCTCCTGATTTGTCGTTTCTCAGAAACACTGCCAGCCTCGATAGGCATCCTGAATCGTCATTTCTCAGAAACACCGCCAGCCTCGATAGGCATCCTGACTTATCATTTCTCAGAAACACCGCCAACCTCGATAGGCATCCTGAATCGTCGTTTCTCAGAAACACCGCCAGCCTTGATAGGCATCCTGACTCATCGTTTCTCAGAAACACCGCCAGCCTTGATAGGGCAGATTTCAATCGACAGAAGCGACCAAGGAGTTTGAACCTGAATCGACCAATCAGCAGTTATGATTTGAAGTTTCCAGCCATTGAAGAATTAGAGTTGAAAACTTATAATGCTGCCAATGCAGTTCCCAGTGTTTTGGAACGGGTCCAGGCTAAGTCGGGATTATCCCGAACTTCGGTGTATTCGAGTTTCCATAGCGATGTTGGGAGCACGAGGAAACCTCTTGCAATATCTCTGCTGGCCGGAGTAGACATCACACAGAAG
Source organism: Lamellibrachia columna (assembly GCA_963662155.1). Taxonomy (NCBI): domain Eukaryota; kingdom Metazoa; phylum Annelida; class Polychaeta; order Sabellida; family Siboglinidae; genus Lamellibrachia; species Lamellibrachia columna. The sequence continues at coordinate 36,338,496 of OY759271.1, read as the reverse complement.
AACACCAGTGAAATTCATCGGAGTTCAACTGACCCGGGAAATAGGTGTGGTACCATGGCTTCCTCCAAGGGCACGTCCAAAGCAGGGAAATCACACAAAGCAGAGTACCTTAACCTTGCTATAGGTGGCACCATTGGTTCTGCTTTCACGAGGTCGCTGATTTACCACTCCACCCCGCACAGACTGTGCAAAAGTTCAACGTTGAAAAGGTCGTCGTCTCATATATCCGAGTTCAAAGGTTCGCCAATGCTACTTAGCATAAAACCTCTGAAAACTGACTTGCCTTTATCATCACCAGGTGGCAGCACAGATAGTGCAAAGGACCTGTCGTGTACGGCGTCGAACTGTTTGCGATACTCGAGGAACTTCAACAGTAGAACCAACAACGACGACGAATTGAGTTTGACTGATTCACCCATGACAGACAATGTCTTCCCGTCACCATGTCATCCATTCCCGGGTCCCGTGGCCAGCACCCCACTTCCCAGAAATCAAAATCCAAGTAGTGATGCAAGCCAGTCATTAGCGCTCAATCTGGGCGAAGTCACCTCGCAATCGGCAATATCCAGTGCTTCGTATCGCTGTAACGGTTCCGTGTCACCGTGTGATCTCTGTAATCGGGGTGAAGCGACGGTGTTGCGACGAGATCCCCATGAATGTTCTGGCTCAAGGCGAGATACGTCGGACTACTACTCTATGGTACCCTCTGTATTGGGTGACACCGACAACTGGTTCCTCGCAGGAGCCACAGGTTGTGATGATGGGTGCGACTGTTTTATGAATAACTGCAGTCCACAAAAGCAGCAGAAACAATTTGTGTTTTACAATGACTTAAATTGTGTTCAACTTGAATTTGTCAATGAGAAAGATGAAGAAACAGCCCTGTAACTTAACAAGTGTTGCAGATCTAGATTTCTGCTCGGGAAAGACCACAATTACTGTTCCACTGCTATTTGAAACACGTTATCTGTGATTGTCTTTAATCATGCATTCTGAACATGTGTATACATTTAACATAATTTGCTTCCTTTTTTATTGACTCACACGTGTTCATCTTACAATGTAAGGGTGCAATGGAAGGCGAATCGCAGTTGTGGTCTATCCCCATTGCTGTCAATGTCACTCCGAACATGTTGTAAGCTGTCAAAGCATGGAATGTGCATTCTCGAAATATTTTAAGCACAAGTACATTTCATGCACATTTCAGCACACATGGTACTAATTTTAGTCACTGACAGAAAATCACTGTACAGATGGGATGTTTCTGTAATGCTTTTCTCATTTTGTGTTGGCCGTTGTGTTAATGACCTCCAGAAAACTTGGTTGATTTGAAAGGAGGTGAAGTTGCTAGTGTAAATAGTTCAGTAAAAATGCCCAGGAAGGTGCATATTGTTGTTGTGATGTTCATACTCAAGCCATATCCTTGATAATGTCTAATACTTACAATTGACAGTCTTAAGAATGTTGGCTACTTACAAAGCAGTGCTGGTAACATTGCTTACTTTTCTTGTCATACTGCAGATCAATTATGTTGTTATCAAATTAATCTATTATTGTATGAAAGTGTCCTATATTGTCTTTCATGGATGTACATAGGTGTGCAGATGGTGCAAATAACGAATACACAAGGCTTGGTAGAACAGATTTAGTCATGCTATCCTACCACTGCCTAATATGTTGAAACAAAAGATTTGCGACTTCATGAAACTGATATGACTGTAGATGATGTCATTCATTTCTTTGATATCAAAGCATTTTGGTAATGTGAATGGTAATTTATTTTCAGCCTAATTGACTGAGTAAGATTTTACTAATCATACATTTTAGCACATTTACTAGTTATGTTTCTCGGTTAACAAAGTTCCCAGATTATCTGTTTGTTGCTGTTTGACGTGATATATAAATCAACCACTGGACAGCTGAACAGAACGGAATGACGTAACATTGTGTGTGACACATACATGTTAAGCCAGTTCAACAGTGCAAGGGTAATGTAATGTAAGTGGATTCACTTATCAGGAAGCGTGTCAGGGTTTAAGGCAACCAGAGACAGGAACAGCTTTGCTCCAATTCAAAGTGTCACCAGTTGTGTCTAGGCAGGCAGACTAAATATTTAAATAAATACCATTAGACTGACCAGGAAAGTACAGAAATTATGTATAAGACTTTGTATCACAGAACTACATGTAAAGCATGTTTTAATTAATATACTTAACAATGCTGTAGACAATGTGAGTGATGATATAATAGTAATTATTCCTACGTACAATTAACACAGATTATGGGTGTGGTTAAATTCTAATAATTAGTAATTATTTTAAGCCCATTGGTTCTTAAGCTTACCTCTTCATAGTGTTTAGCGCTTGATGGATATATATTGATATATGTATATATATATATATATATACGAAAGGTTAACTGTGGTGGATGCTTAGTTTACACTGTACATTCTTGCTAACAGTTTAAATAAGAATAATATAAATATTTTTTCAAATGTGAAAAGGACAACATCAAAAGTGTTCTTATATACAAAGAATGTTAATATAGCTGAATACTACAAAATAAAAATATTTTGTCTAGGGCAGTAATTTTATCTAGAATTCATAAAAGATAAATTTAAGTTATTAATCATTGTTAATACCAAAAATGCAAATAACCGTAATGCTGGATTTAAGGCATGGGTGGAAACCGGTTGTATTTTAGCCAGGTGATTCAGCCATGGTCGTTTGGTTCATAGAGATTTTGGTTTCAGTCACGGATGATGGATTAGGCGTACATAATGTTATAATATAATAATTTATTATTACATAATTCTCAGTGTATGTTCTGCCTCACTTTTTATCATGAATTATTGAGCAATAACATCATGCATGGATTTAGAAGGAAGTGACCCAAAAAGGATATTTCAAATATATCTTTCTGCTGTGATGTTTTGTGTGTACACCCAGATCCATATAACTAATTAATTTAGAAATTTAGGGCAAACAATTGGCACACACTAAGAGACAGACTAGTAGTGTTTGTAATCAATGTGTCTGTGTAAATTGCCCATGGCGAAGATATTTTGACTGGAATGTCCATGAATAAAATGTAAATATCTGCTCTTTGTAAAGCCTGGAGTGAAAACTTAGATTTTTTCCAGTTATTGCCAGATTGAACATACAGGCTGAATAAGCCAATAGGCATAATGGGTAGTTAGGGAACAAGGTAGATATCTTGTGTTGTTGAGATTCTCCCTTTGTGCGCATTCAGCAGGTGTGATGTTTGGTGATATACTTATGGGACGAACACCCAGATGGGGAAGATTAATTTAATGGTGAATTACCAACATACAGCATTTGACTGCTATAACTGTTTAGAATCAAAGTAATGATCCATAATATTGAAATTATTTTCTTTTAATGCAGGGATGATTAACTTGCATCTTTTGATGGTTTTTGTGTTCAAGTACATTTGTGACCAGACAGACAAGTGCTGCCATCTGGTGATCATGTTTGCCCTTAAAAGTTACATGTGCCGTTCTCTATGCATTTGCCATTTGTACATTTAAAAACTGACACATGCAATAATAATAATAATGTACGAGTTTGCATCATTTGTTTCAAGAGAAGAACCAACACATTAATCATTAAATAAATAAGTAAATATATAAAATGTGCAGCAACCACACTGCATACATGTTTGAATGTTTTACTTGCATCATAACTAAACGTAACATTTTAATGTGTATCATCTGTGGTCTATGTGCTTGTTATCTGGCATTTTATAAATGCTGAAGAATAGTTATTTTATCAGAATGAGCAGCCAACCATAGTAATAGCCAAATTGTCAGCATGAAATTCTAGAAAAAAATAAGTTTCTTGTTAAGCAACACACATTGTGACCATAATTTTATGATCATTGTTAACATCATGCTTGAACGGTTGGTTTTGTTATGTACTGTAATTATATGGGTATGTATCGACATAATGCAATTATGTTATTATTAATAAAATGTGACTACAAATGTATGAAAAGTATTGTTTAATTGATTAAGTAATGTTGATGTATCATCTAATGCCATAGTCATACCTGATATTCTTGAGACAGTTAAGTTTTGCTTCTCCAGAGTTGCCAGTCCATGATCTAAATCATGTCATTTATATGTCCCTACTACACGGTCGTGGGAACTAAAAGATGCTTTTCACATACTAGTAGTTCTAAACAAACATATCTTATTTGTAACTCCTGAAATGATAGCAAAGAAAATTAAGAAGATGAAAGATAATAAATCACCTGGAGTTGATGGGATACCACCAAAACTGCTAAAGGAAATTGTTGATCAAATTAATACACCACTTGCAAACTTATTTAACTTGTCACTAGAAGAAGGAATAGTTCCTTCAGAATGGAAAGAAGCAAACATTACGCTGCTATTTAAGAAGGGATCGAGGAAGAAGCCAGAAAATTACAGACCAGTGAGTTTAACATCAGTTGTATGTAAATTACTCGAAACATTAATTAGAGACCACATGGTGGAATTCCTCATAAAACATAAATACATCTCAACATGGATTCCTAAAAGCAAGGTCATGTCTAACCAATTACTTATGGTTTTTAGAAGAAATTACAAAGTGGGTAGATGACGGGTCACCAGTGGATGTTGTCTACTTAGACTTTCAGAAAGCTTTCGATAAAGTGCCACATCAAAGATTGTTACTTAAACTAAAAGCCCATGGTATAGGCAATGATGTAATCAACTGGATAGAAAAGTGGCTTACACACAGAAGACAGAGAGTAATAGTAGATGGTAAGATTTCAAACTGGAAATCTGTTTTGAGTGGGGTACCACAGGGATCAGTGTTAGGCCCTATACTGTTTTTAATATATATAAATGATTTGGAGGATGACATATCTAGCAAAGTACTCAAATTTGCAGATGACACAAAAGTATTCAGAAAGGTTACTAATGATACAGATAAACAAAGTTTACAGGATGATCTAGAAAAATTAGTTAAATGGTAAGAAAAATGGCAAATGTTATTCAATTTTGGGAAGTGTAAATGTATACACATAGGACATGGAAATATGGACGAGGAATATAAAATGGGGGATGCTGTACTAGGTAGAACCACACAAGAAAAGGATTTAGGAGTAACATTTAATGCTGACATGAAAGTTTCAGAGCAATGTGGGATTGCTGCTTCGAAAGGAAATCAAATTCTAGGGCTAATTAGGAGAACTATCACGTATAAGGAGAAACATCTAATTGTACCCCTGTACAAAGCAATAGTTAGACCACATTTGGAATATTGTATTCAAGCATGGAGGTCATATCGTAAAAAAGACATAGATAAGCTAGAAAGAATACAACGAAGAGCAACTAAGATGATTCCAGAATTAAGAGACCTTAGTTACGAAAGTCGCTTATTACAATGTGGTTTGACAACACTAGAGACCAGGAGACTAAGAGGAGACCAAATAGAAGTGTTTAGAGTAGTGAACGGTTATGAGGATGTTGATAGGAATATGTTCTTCAAACTTAAAGAAGGCAGTAGAACCAGAGGACACAAAGCAGCATTAGTTAAGGAGCAGTGTAGGTTGGACATGAGAAAGTACTCTTTCTCACAGAGGGTGATAAATGAATGGAACAAACTGCCAAATGATTGTGTTAATGCTAGTAGTGTGAATATGTTTAAAAATAGAATTGACAGATATCTGATAAGGGCGGGCTACACATAGATGAGAAAATTGTTGGACTCTCGATAAGCCAATGGCTTCCTTGTCCACTTGCCATCTGGAACTTGTTGTTCGAGATGGCAATCTTGTTAAATCTTATTGATCATGAAGCAAACAAAGCCATTGCTAAAGTGCACACTGCTTTAATCACTGGCCCATACTACTAACAACACTACCCCTGCTTAGTGAGGATGACTGACAGTATAGTACTGGCAAGGACAAATGTAAAATAATGATATGTGATATTACTACATCACACATGCAAACTGACCAATCAAGTGGGAAATACTAGTCAATTGTGTTGGACATGATTCACACTATGTATGTATGTTATTGATACATGAATCAGGTTTGACAACAAAGAGAATACTAGTGAATCAAGTACCTTAGAAACACCGGGAGTACAGGTTGATTAACTATTTTAGAACAACAGCGATTAATAACATTTTAAATAACCATTAGATATACCAACAATGTACATTTGTGATTACAATTTGACAACAACATTTTGCTCTGTTTGCCAGACCATTTAACAATCAAATCTTACATTGTTCTACACCAATAAGGAAAAACAACTGATTTACCTGACATTTACCAAATGTCGTGACCAGCTTTCTCCCTGTGTATTTCTACAGAAACGTACACATCCATCGGATCAGTAGATTGAAAATCTAACAATACAAATGATTGTGTGTAAACAACAAAAATGTAAATTAAAAGTATAATAAAATAAGTATATTCAATTTGTTGCCTGTCTGTTTGTTAGCCAGGCTAAACGCCAAGCTAGACTTGGTGAAAATGCTTTTACTGCCATCCTCGTGAACAATGTTTACAATCAGAAAACACAACAGTTGTACAGTGTTTACGATAGTTCTCTGACACAATTGTACACTTTTGATGTCTATCTTGGATAGACCTTTCGGGTGCGTTAATAGCAGTGTTGCAAACGACTAACTGAACATTGCTGTTTCACAATACTGATTATGAGTATCATGTTGACGTGGTGTCGGGCAAAATGACAGTTCACTTTGTAGCTTGGAGGTGCCCTCGTTCAAGTCTTGGGTTCAGACGCTGCCTCTTTGTCCTCCTCGGTCTCCCCTACAACATCCAAGGCATCACTAATGTTGACATCACACTCGCCATTCGAAGGAAGTTGACATAAAGCCAGGAATGTGACAGCACCCAAAATGGGTGCACATTTCAAACAAAGGAGTTGGGACTTTTATCTGTTATCACTTTTCCAAAGTTTCTTTTACAAGCTCCCGTACTGACTGGAGTTTCTACTACGAATCCACTCACTGTTTCATCACTCATGCGTGACATGTGGAAGGTGGAGAAATACACTAGAGGGGTGTGAGGCATGGGTCTCGATTGCAGTTTTTAGGGGCCAACCTCCCATCAATTTTGAGTCCACCTCCCACTTCCGACCTATTTTTGAGGCCAACCTCCCACCAATTTTTAGGATCAACCGCCCACTTCCTGCCACCCTGTCACACTAGTGCTTGATGGGTGAGTTCACAGCATCAAACTTATAGGTGGAACTGCATTACGACTACGTATGAGATACATTCTATTTATAGGCTATATGTTAAGTAGTTGGGAGCGAAAAATTTATAACTGAAACTGTCTGGTATTTTACATAATAACAAATACGCTGACTGACCTTTGCTAGCAAAGGATTGTGGGAGGCCAAGTGAATAGTCGATGAGTCTGGATGACTGGTGATGATCAGTGATGCCGTACCAGAAAACAATCCAGTCCTTCTCACACCAGCTCCCCTCACATCGCTTGAAGTACCTGGATAATACAATGACAAAATTTAACAAGATTGCCATCCAAAGTAGGGTTGGGTTTTTCCCGGAAAAACACGGTTTTGGACAGGGCAGTGGAAAAAACATGGGAAAAACTTGTATATGTCGGGGAAATACAGAGAAAAGTAAAAATATGAGAAAATACTTAACAAAGCTAGATTAGAATAACATGCTTAGGAAAAACACCACAATTGAATATTGGAACATTCTAAAATATGAAATTGAGAGTATCATTGAACAATTTGTTCCCTCAAAAAAACATGGAAAACGGTCTAGAAACACTTGTCAAAAGAAGCTATTATAAAATAGCCTACAAGCAAACTATGTGGAGGGTTTATAGACGTACCAAAAAAGATGAAGAATCCACAAATTATGAAGAGGCACTTAATGCAGATACGACTGAAATTAGAAAATCTAAAAGCTATGAGCAAAAGTTAGCATGTAACATAAAAAATGACAGCAAGAGATTTTATGCATATGTCAGGAGGAAAACAAAACGTACAAGACAAGGTTGGACCACTAGAAGACATTGCAGGAAATATAATATAATATCACAGAGTTTTTTAATGGCAGATGACCTAAATGGATACTTTAGTTCAGTGTTTACCAGAGAGGACATTAGTTCTGACTATTTAGGGCAGTTAATTGTAACTCCAGAAATGGTAGCTAAGAAAATAAAGGCAATGAAGGATCATAAATCATCTGGAGTGGATGGAATTCCGATAAAGCTACTAATGGAAACAGTAGAGCAAATTAGTATATCACTTGCAAATATGTTCAACTTGTCATTAAAAGAAGGAGCGGTTCCATTTGAATGGAAAGAAATAATCATACCAAGAGTTTGAGAAATAAGTCCAGTGAGTTTAAAGGTTAATTAAAGACCACATGGTGGACTTCCTTGTTAGGCATAAATTATTAAATTCATCTCAACATGGATTCCTAAAAGTGAAGTTATGTTAACAAATATGTTATGTTTTTTAGAAGAAATCATACCCATTCAATATCTAAAAAAAACTTCAATTTGATCTTGTCTTAAGCCATTCTTTCAGGTGTTCTTCATAATTAAGAATATACCAACAACAACAATTACTGCTTGAAGTACCTGGACAACACCAACTACAATATCAACACTTCCAATCTCTGTAAGCCCCAAATCAAAAGAATTCTACTGAGGTGGAATGAAGTCTTAATTCTGAGACAAACAGTGGGCATTGAGTCAACGTGCACATCTAACCTCTCTGTTATTAGTAAAGTATTGTACAAGAAAGCCGCCAAACAAATTTTTTTTATCAAACGAGCCGCAAGACTTGTTTGTCAGTGAGAAATACAACTACTCTTGAGGGGTTGATGTGATTGTTACTCACCAGGGGTTGATACGGTTGTTGCCACGGGAACGCCAGAAGATATGCTTGAAGTCCCTGGTCAGCAGATCCCACAACATTTCTCCAGTGCCATGTCCCTACGGGGAAACAGGGATAAACAATCTAATGGGAGTAATGACCATACGATGCTGAAAATAAAAAATAACTTGACTACATTTCGTGAAAGTGACAAATTTGTCAGAAGAATCCAGGAAGCATACAATTCCATGAACCTAATCATCAGAATTACGTACATACGTAATTATATGCCTGTGCGCATATGTGCATACATATTTTTCTTTTGTTTTTCAGCTTGCAGTAGCTGTTACGGCAAGCTGATTTTATGGAATAACAAAACAAACTGTGTTCTTACAGGGCAAATTATCACAGGTTTGCTTAATGTCTGGCTGGGAAGCTAATTCATCCAGTTCAGAGAGATACCGGCATATTGTGTTGGGACAGAATACGAGAGGTGTATGAAACATCTAAAAGTTCTCTATTACAATGTTACTTACTTGTTTGGCGAGACTGACAGCGAACTTGTCAAGATATGGTGTGGACACCCCTGGTTCCTTGGTCACTATGGCAGCAGCATTGTACCTAGACACATACACAGCTATATGGAACAACAGCACTGGTTACTGCCATGTCTACTGTATACCACACTTTGTGATTAAAAGTAAAGGTTTGTTCTTCTACAGCACAGTATCCAGTCCTTGGGACTGCTCAAAGTGCTTTACGCTTCACCCCTGGCAGACCTGTTCATTCCAAGGCCATTTTGACTTCTCTGGGAAGCATTCAGCCATGCTGCAATTACTGTGCGAACACTATTCGTTCAGATATCCACCTCTATCTGTAGCCAGGTACTCATTTATACAGCTGGTTGAACTGTGGCAACATGGGGTTAACAGAATTGCCAGTTTCAAATGGCAGCAAGAAGCTTTGAACCTGGGTTTCTCGATTGAGAGAACAGCATTCTAACTGCTACGCTACATTAATGAAAAATGTTTTTACTGCTCCTACAAACATTATAGCTCAGCAACTTTGTGGCATGTTTCCTGCAGAACTATTCAAGACAACAGGACACACCTGATTGAATAGCTAGAGTTGACACATGAACGTATCCGTATGAACGTACCCATCAGAGAGATAGAGAGTGTGTAGTTTCTGCTCAAGTCCATCGAAGTAGTCCTCCAGCAGTCCCTTGCCAAAAGACCTGCCAATAACACTCACTCATTAGTTTTCACTTGTTATATATCCCGCTTACAATGTTTAAACTGTATCTGACACAGAAAATATTCTTAATATTCAACTGTATTATGTAGCCTTTGGCCATACTTAAACACCTGTATGAAACCCATACTACTATTTGGGAGCCATAATGTTAATTCATTTACAGAAAATGCTTGTTCCAACTTTCAAGCAACGTGCTATAAGAAGCGATAAGAAACCACATTTTAAAACTTTACATTAACCACACTAAGTTGCAAATAAATAAACAAATAATTTTTACGAACTGCACTTAAAAGGAAACATACCACCTAATCATATCGCGTAGTCTTTTCAGGTCCACATTCTTGAGGGAATGATGAATGCGAATCGTCTCCATGTTCTTGAAGAATGTCCCAGACCCTGAGATACAGAATATTCAATAAGATGTACATACGTATGTACACACATACACGGATACATACATACACATATATACACAACTAACAATTGCAGTGGTATTATGACCATCTCAGAAGTGTGACCATCATGTTATGTTCCATCTTTGACTAGTCTCACAGGGCTTATTTCTCAGGTTTATATAATTGTGTCGACCAAAACTAACAATATTAATCATTCAGAAATACTCTTTGTTACGATAATTTATTTATCATAGCTTAGCGATCCACTGTTCACTGAAAATATTGATTTGTTTAATTGATTCACCCTACATACTATGATTTTTGTCCGAGCACTTCCATTATTGATTAGTTACCGTGATGTGTGAATAGCTCTGTAAGTAGTTTCGTAGCAGACGTGATGACGACGGAACTGTGAGAAGGTAGCAGATTCACCAGGAATGCAATGTAGCGGATCTACAACGATGCCAGATATTTTCATTTTGTTCTGGCAAACCCAATGCAATAATTATATGAGTGTTCATTAAGAATTTAATTAATCTTGTCAGATAAATATGTTTTCAGCCAAGGTTCAATCCCAAGTTTATAAGAATCCTACAAGCACCTACATTCAAGTTATGCACATGCATGCATGCACGCACGCACGCACGCACACATCACTGATGGGCTATGAAAGGGGGCAATTGTAAATTAGAAAAACAAAGAATAACTTTGTTTGCACACACAGCCACTTAAACGTTTATAATATACAAACTACAGATAACGTATATACAAACCTATTGTCAAATAATATCACTGACTTACCCTGTGCTTGATTTCCGGTGTACACCAAGGCTTGTCAAATGCAGAATCCAGATTGACAGGCAGGTTGATGTTGGCAATGACCTAGGACAAAACAATTACAAGACACCTTTAACATTGCATATATTTACACAAGTTAAATTTACAAAGAAGAATCAAAGCACTGATGCATTACACTTTTTGATCAGTTAAGCTGCCAATGAAATAAATCAACTTTTCTCTTTAACCTAACTAACAAGTTCATATAATATTATGCGAGACAAATAGCGTAGTAGTTTGAACATTAGACTTTCAAACAAGAGAATCCTCTTGCTGCCACACGAAACCTGGGCAATTTTGTTTAGTCCACGTTGCCCCAGTTTATTCAGCTGTATGAATGCCTGAATAGACAGCTGTGTAATTATTTCAATGAACAGTTTTCAAGCAGTAATAGCAAAATGGCTGAATGCTTCTCAGACGGGTTGAGCTGGTGTTGGAATGATCAGGTCTGCTAGAGGGTGTACAGTGGTTTGAGCAGTCTTAAGGACTGGATACCGAACTATACAAAAACACACCTTTTTGCTTTTATTTAAACGCTAATCACAAAATACGAAAGACAACATAATTATTCTATGAAAGTCAATAAAGAAAATTCTTATTCTACCTGTCCTTTCTCATCTTGGATGCCGCCAGTGGCACTGACAAAGATCACTTTGCATGGCTGCATGCCACTGGAGACTGCTGCGGTCACTTGTGATATGTCCAGGTTGATGAGCTGACCACGTGGGGACTCCCCAATGCTCTGTAGCACGGGGATGTGGCCGGAGCGCATCGCCCACTTGATAGGGTCAGTGTTGATCTGGCTCAGGCTGCCCTCTAGTGCATTCCTGGTGAATTACAAGAAATCGTCATGTCCAAAATGTTCAGTGCATATTCTGTCATTGTCTGGCAAATATTTTACAAGTTACTTTTGCAAAAAACAATGCACGAATACGTAGTTACATCAATATTTTATTAGTATTTTACCTGTTCTCAGCATGCACACATACGCACGCACGCTAAAATAAAACGGGATAACAACTGCATCTAACGGAATTTCATACATTTCTATTTAACAAAACAAATAAAATATGTGCTTGCATGCACACCCGTTGAATGGGTAAATGTAAGAGGGTGGTCTTACCAAGAGTCGAGTTCACCTTGAAGAACGCCACTACCAACAAAGAGAGGACGTGCATGGGTGCCATGCGACTCGAGCATGCTCACCAGCATCATGTTGTCCTGAGCCATCCGACTCCTAGCCTCCTTCAACATATAAACTCCTCTGTGTCAACACAAGGCCTTCTGTACCTACACCCCACCGACAGTAGTTGGTAGTTTCTTTCAGTTTCATTGGATAGGTTTTCCATGGCATATTTCTAGTTTTTTGAAAAGATATTTCAAAGAACTTTTTGAGGAATATTTTACATTCTTCCTACTTTTTCCTTAGGGGTATAGTTTTAAAAAAAGTGTCATGTCAATAAAGTTTAATTTAACTTGGCAGAGGAAAAATTTCATTGATGCAATTAAGAAACAGTTCAAAATGTGTGCCTAAAATGCTGTCTTTCGATGCTGGATTAACAGGAAACCAGCTGGCATTCTAAAATAGTTTGTAACTTGTCAAGTGGATGATCGGCAAATCGAACATAGCTTTTCCAGTGCAGAATCTAGGTCAGCAATAAAATCACATCAGAAGAGCCATAACTGCTTTAACGGCATTTTAAGAACAGGGTTCCCGCACCTTTCAGCCAATCACATTTAAGACCTTTTTAAGACTTTTCTATACCAATTTTAAAAAAATTTAACATTTATATTAGAATTTGCCTCTGCAACAGTTGTAACAGTATTGGCATTCGACGACACGTAATTGGTTATTCAATTCACCTTCTTTTTTCCACATGTCTCCATTTTTTTGTGTTTCACGCTCTGTATATGTGAATATAGCCTTGTAGGGCTCTTACACCCATTGTTCCAAGTTGGAACAACCGTTCGCAAACACTATAATTTAACAAGATTTAACAAGATTTGCCATCCAAGCCAAAGGCCCAGATGGCAAGTGGACAAGGAAGCCATTGGCTTATCGAGAGTCCAACAATGTTCATCTACTTATAGCCCGCCCTCCTGAGATATGTGTCAACCTTGTTTTTAAACATATTCACGCTGCTAGCAGTTACACAATCTGTAGACAATTTGTTCCATTCATTTATTGTCCTCTGTGAGAAAGAGTGCTTCCTGATGTCCAATCTACATTGATCCTTTACTAATTTTACCTCATGTCCTCTAGTTCTGCTATCCTTCTTGAGTGAGAAAAACATATTTCTATCAATATTTTCATACCCATTCAATATCTTAAAAACTTCAATCTGATCTCCTCTTAACCTCCTTGTCTCTAGAGTTGTTAAACCACATTCTTTCAGGCGTTCTTCATAACTAAGGTCTCTCAGTTCTGGAATCATTTTAGTTGCTCTCCTTTGTATGCGTTCAAGCGTATCTATATCCTTCTTACGATATGGTCTCCATGCTTGTATACAGTATTCTAAATGAGGTCTAACTATTGCTTTATAAAGAGGTATAATTAACTTTTTTCCCTTGTATGTTATGTTTCTTCTAATCAATCCAAGAATTTGATTACCCTTTGAAGCTGCAATACCACACTGCTCTCAAACTTTCATATCAGCGCTTATTGTAACTCCTAAGTCCTTTTCTTTTACAGTAGTACCCAGAACAGTATCTCCCATTTTATAGTTTACATTCAAGTTCCTATGTCCTGTATGTAGGCATTTACATTTCCCAAAATTGAACAACATCTGCCATTTCTCAGACCATTTCACTAATCTGTCTAGATCGTTTTGTAAATGTTGTTTATCACCATCAGTATTAACCTTTCTAAACAGTTTTGTATCATCTGCAAATTTCAGTACGTTACTTGTTATACTGTCGTCCAAGTCATTGATATAAATTAAGAATAATATAGGTCCTAATACTGATCCTTGAGGTACCCCACTCAAAACCGATTTCCAATTTGAAACTTCTCCATCTACTACAATTCGTTGTCTTCTGTCAGTCAGCCATTGTTCTATCCAGTCAGTTATGCTATCCCCGATACCATGGGCTTTTAATTTAAGTAGTAATCTTTGATGTAGCACTTTGTCAAAAGCTTTCTGAAAATCTAAGTAGATAATATCTACTGGCGATCCCACGTCTATCCACTTAGTGATTTCTTCCAAAAAACATAACATATTTGTTAAGCATGACCTCGCTTTAAGGAATCCATGTTGAGATGAATTTAATAATTTATGCTTAACGAGGAATTCCACCATATGGTCTTTAATTAACCTTTCTAATAATTTACAAATCACTGACGTTAAACTCACTGGTCTGTAATTCTCTGACTTATTTCTCGAACCCTTTTTAAATAATGGTATGATGTTTGCTTCTTTCCATTCAAACGGAACAACTCCCTCTTTTAATGACAAGTTGAATACTCTTGCAAGTGGTATACTGATTTGTTCTACTGTTTCCATTAGTAATTTTGGAGGAATCCCATCCACTCCCGGTGATTTGTTATCCTTCATTGCCTTTATTTTCTTAGCTACCAATTCTGGAGTTACAACTAACGGACCTAAATAGTCAGATTTAGCCCCCTGAAATTTAGCATCAGCAACTGGTAATGAACTAATATCTTCTTTGGTAAACACTGAACTGAAGTAACCATTTAGGGCTTCCGCCATTAAAAACCCCTGTGATATTATATTTCCAGCACTGTCTTCTAGAGGTCCAACCTTGTCTTGTACGTTTTGTTTACTCCTGACATATGCATAAAAACTCTTGCTGTCATTTTTTATATTACATGCTAGTTTTTGCTCATAGCTTCTTTTAGATTGTCTGATTTCAGTTGTAGCTGCATTAAGTGCCTCTTTGTATTTTGCATAGTCTTCGTCCTTTCTGGTACGCCTATAAACCCTCCACATAGTTTGTTTTAGCATTATTTTTCTAATAGCCTCTTTTGACAAGTGTTTCTTTCTACACCGTTTTCCTTGTTTTTGGAAGGGAACAAATTTATCGATGATACTCTCAATTTCATATTTTAGAATATTCCAACATTCAATTGCGGTCTTATTCATCAGCATGTTATTCCAATCTAGCTTTGCTAAGTATTTTCTCATATCTTTGTAGTTACCTTTGTGGAAGTTTCTCTTGTACGTTTTCTTATTTTTACTTTCTGATTTTACATTGATGTCAAAATGTATTTGATTATGGTCACTATTACCCAATGGTTCAAATATTTTTACATTGTCCACTAATTCTTTTTGTGATGACAAAACTATATCTAATACATTTTCTCCCCTGGTTGGTTCTAGTACGTGCTGAGTAAGAAAGCTATCCTGGATTAAAAATAGAAATTGTTGGTCCTCAATCCCTGTGCTCTCTAGAGAATTCCATTGTATGTGTCCATGGTTAAAATCTCCCATTATGATACATTCCCCTTTACTAACTTCCTTTATAGCGTTTTTTTATTTTTGTGTTGTCCTCTTCGTTTATGTTTGGACTTCGGTAAACTAATCCAATAGTTAATTTTGAATTTCCTGAAACAATTTTGCACCAAACAGCTTCATCGCAATCTGCTTCCCTTTCTAGTTTTATTTCATAAGCCTGAATAGATTCTTTAACATATAAAATAACTCCCCCGCCCCTTCTTCCTATTCGATCTTTCCTAAACATTACATATCCTGTCAGTCTTAATTCAGCATCTGTTATATCTATGTTGGCCCATGAATCATGATTCAGTTATACCAATTATGTGAGGGTCAATATCTTCTACCATAAAGATTAATTTCTAATAATACGTAGCATACTTGCTGGAGTGATCCACTGCGAGCCACTTACAGTATCTTTCGTCTGTCAGCCAAGATCTATTAAACGTACATTTCCCCATTGTTTGGTAAATTGGGTCGTTTATCGTGGACCATTACACAAATACAATAGCTGCTATTTGCATAGCACCAACTGCACATGACCGACCACCTGCCGCCTAGCGGCAGGTACATGGTCAGTGCATGCTTAGCCACCAGATGGCGCAACCGGTACATCTGTTTTTAATACATGGTTCTGATGGCTCTGCAGATCTCAACTACAATATATTAAACTTTGCGACATTTCAGCTCCGTGACATTTGTGCGTTGCGACATAAGCTGGTAAAATATCAGGAAAAAATATTATGGTGGCTAAATAAAATTTAAGACCATTTTAAGACCTTCCACAGAAAAGTTACCATTTTTAAGACTTTTCAACGCCTTGAAAATTGACAAATCAATATAAGACTTTAAGGATCTGTGGGAACCCTGAAGAAACACATTAAATGGGAATTTTTTATACTGGAAACACAACAACCAATTATATAGTATATATACAAAATTACAATAACATGTACTGCAGTAATGACCCATTGCCTACACACCTGCAATTCCTCGGGGGTCATTCGGACCTGGTCAGCCACATGGTGGCCATGTATGACAACACATTTCATCTCGTGCCGGTGCAGGAACGACAGACTCGAGCCAAGACTATCCAACTGAAAATGGAGAAATAATGCTCCAGGTAAAGATTCTCCCAGACGCTGCTGCTGTAGAATGTCAGAAATACAAATCTGGACAGTCTATGGTGTATGTCAATACAAATTTTGGGGTGAACCATAGATAAGTACTACACTTCATTCATCCAATTTTTAAATCTACCAGTTTCAGGCATTGCAGTGACATCACAAACATATTGCAAAGATGTCACAAACATGTGATGAATTGTAGAGCAAATTAGTACACCACTTGCAAAAGTGTTTAATTTGTCACAAGTAGATGGAATAGTTCCTTCAGAATGGAAAGAAGCAAACATTACACTGGATTAGGGATCGAGGAACAAGTCAGAAAATGACAATCTAGCCAATTCAACCATATGTTCAATTTGAAACTTTGTTGTTGGTAACAAAACCGACACAAAGGTGCTTTATTTAAGATTAGCGATAACGATCGTGGAATTCTACCTCCACAAAGAAGCTTGGTATAAACACCACTGGTATAAATCACAATGGCATGAGGACCTTTGCAGATATGTGATCTGTCGATGGGGCGCCTGAGCAATGGATAGGAGATTTTTTTGTGCTTGTTACTAACTTGTTCGTTTAACCATGCACTTTACCCTTCATCGAAAAAGAGCTGACAGTGTAAACACATGCGTGTGCCAAAATAACTGTGTTGTCTAGGTCCAATGTAGGGCATCAAGATAAACGTTAAAATACTCAGAAGTCAAAAATAAAAAAAATTGTGTACCCAAGTCAACAGAAGATGTCAACATGATTTCATTGACAATCATACCTGTACATAGTAAGCACTTCATTAGGTTTAACCAGTATCAGATTTGAAATTTTTTATTAAATGCCAATGGCTTAACATGTTGGTTACAAACATGACATTAACATTGAATCAAGGAGTTGCAGAAACAACTGGTTGTTTTTTTCTAATTAAATCAAGAAAATCCACCAGAAACATAATTAGTTCCTAAAATAGTTAGATAAGCGAAAACCAGCTATAGAAACAATAGTTCCTGGAAACACGTTTGTTCTCATACAAACAGTGACAGGTGAGCCTGGAAGGCAGACCAAATGCCAAATAATAACAAATACTGGAATTACGAATAACAACTACAATTGAAGTCACGCATGGAAGGAACTATATCCCATCACAGTAAGGTGTGCCACATCAGTGTCATAAAACAATCCAAACACTGCTATTGTTAATAATACAATCATTATTATCCAGCAAGCACCTGGTTCATATTACACATTCAAGGCCAGCCCTGCAGTCTAAACTGCGCCTGTATATTAGGTTACAAAACATATTTTTTTTCTCTTAATAAATGATCCAGACATCACACTGATATCGACTGGTCTGTGTTTACTGTAGAATTGGATTGCAGCTTATAACTTATTAAATCGCAACACACTCCATCTCCAGGGCTCGATTTTTACGACAATCCTAAGAACCCTAGATTTTGTAACAAATTACTACTTGTCAGAACAAGAATCCATTCGGATTACCACTTTATTTGCTGCCATTTTAGCAGGAAATAAAAATTCATGAATAAACTGAAAATTTTTAATCCCACTTGCCATCAAGCACTGGTAATAAATTTGAAAATAATTAATCTTCATGCCCTGACAACGTGTCTGTCTGATTACCTGGGAATTACTGAACCTAACACCTCAGTAATCCATCTGGATTACATACTTTTCCCATAAACATTTTACCTGATCTCCTTCTGCCTTCCTGCTTCCTATATAATCTCCCTTTCTTTAATCACACAAAAGCTGAGTCATCAAAGAAGGCAGCAAACTCACCATTTCTGGGTTCTCAAAGACGTCACTTTCCACCTGCACGATGGCGAATGGGCTGTATGGTTGAGAGCCTTGCTGGAACTGCTTCAGCCAGTACCTGGCTTCCTTTGCTTCAGTCCCCACCTAAATCACAATAATTGTAAGTTACTTTTTACTGTTATTCTTCCTACATCCATAAATGTTTGGAAAAATACAAAGGTTTTCTGTATAACTAATATCATTCATATCAAGTGAACTACTGCACACATGAAGCCACAAAGCATGAACTGAAATATTAGTATGGAAATAATGAATCTAATATAATATTCATTGTCAATACACATGCTAAATTTTACATTTTCTAAAAATTAAGTGCTTTACCGATTTTTAAACCTGCCCATAATCTTAGAGTACGGGCTGAACCATTAGTTTCTTAGTGTTTTAGTTAGTTAGACGTAAATCAATTCGGCGAGGTTACTCTTACGAGAGCTCGTCAGCGCATGCGCAAGATTTGCTACGGTTGCCGTAACCATACTTGGCTCGGCTATTCTTCCGTGAGTTTCCTCCGATCGCCGTAACCCGACTTTGCTGAATTATTGTTCCGTGAGCTTCCTCCGATCGCCGTAACCCAACCTGGCGGCGTTATTCTTCCGGAAGTTTCCCCGAGGTCGACTTGGCGGTATTAATATCCCATCAGTTCTAACAAGTAGGCCACATGCTATAAATATCTAATTACACTATCCCACGTTGATGTATGCTACCAACAATTAAATTAGCCCCCAAAAATAGATTTGCGGCAAGCCCTTGTCTTTTGTGCATACATTCGTTGTTGTATTGTATATCTTTGAATAAATATAACATATATATTGTGCTGCCATAACAATGAGTTTGTGATTAGAAGAATAACATTATATTATTCTTACCAACTTGATGAACATTTTCACCAAGAACAAACTGCCTTTTTATAGAAACATACACATTTACACATAAACAAATATTCTAGGTGTAAGGATAGATATTAATTGCTGATCTCAGCAGTTTTCCGGGAAATATATATGCACCGGGTATCAATCAACAACACATATTTATTTAGTGCCATTTACAATGAAAGGGTATGCATACTATATATATATATATATATATATATATATATATATATATATATATATATATATACATATAAATAAACAACAATACATCGTGCAGTTTAAAAACACTTTACTGAATATAAACGAACCAATGGAAGTAGTAACATACAAGGTAAAACAACAGTGCTGTCACAATACATTTGCAGTTCTTGAACTCATTATGACATGGTGCAAAACAATGGAATATGTGTGTTAAAAACATTGATACTATCGCATAGCTACACACATGCTTGAAAAAAATATACACTAAGCTAATCTGCATCCTTGAAGCAACCTCTTGTTTTTACAATGCTATCGCATAGCAACACACATGCTTGCAAACAATATACTCTAATATAAGCTAATCTGCATCAGTGAAGCAACATCTTGTTAAAATACTATAGCACAGCAAAACACGTGCTTGCAAAAAATATACACTAAATCTGCATCAGCGAAGCAACATCTTGTAAAATTACTATAACACAGCAAAACACATGCTTGCAAAAATAGCATCATCAATCAGCAGAAATTATGCCAATTAGCATCCCTTGCAAAACCATATTTTTGCTTTAGGGGCACACCTTACTCCAGCACAAGTAAAGTGATACCACTGAAGGCAGCCATCACATGCAACACAGTCATCCTCATCATCATTCAATGCCAATGTGCACGTCACACAATACCATAGACCCTCCTTCTGCAGGTCCTCTGCTATCCGTTCCACTGCATGCCAGGCCAGTGTCTCGCAGTACTTTTGTATTGCCTTGAGACATACATTGTTGTCAAGGCACGCAGCAGTCTTCGGGTTTCTTTTGATGTCTGAAGCTTTCAACATGCGATCACCATGTAGTGCTGCCTCCGGAACATCTCTTCTTACAAACCAGCACAGCATAACTACAAATGTATTTAAACTACATAAATACACATAGTATTGATGTCATCTAATATACAATGAATAGTACATGTATACATTTATATGTGAACAAATTACAAATAAATCTAAAGTGAATATAACAAGTCTTTAGATGCTTGGCACACTACAGACTGTAAATAATTAACCGTACCATGTTCTTTCCACAGGAAGTTTGGTCAGGAATTTGACCGGTTTGTCTTTTTTTCTCCTTTTGGGCAAACCAATGACAGTCGACCCCTCTTCCTCATCAACGTTGGCATTTTCATGCTACTGAGACCTGTCAACAGATTAGCAGAAATTAGGATAACCACTAACAAGGTCAACTAGGATACCCATTTATCTAATAATAAAATATGTTTATGGAAACCAACCAACCAATGAGTTTTGGAGTGGATTTATCGTTCAATGTTCACTTATTGGAGGAATAATAAATCACCTTAATATTAATGAATGATTCCGATAACTTAGGCTACTGCAAATATAATGTGGTATAAACGCACTAGTCTTTAATGACTCTGGGAGAGCAGAAGTGCCCTGGTTGTTGTTCTTGGTCATTGACTGCTGTTCATGTGCTGCATCAGCTGAAAACAAAGCAGAATTATAAATCAATTGATGTCACTGTGAACTTGGAAGTTTGTTGACGGGAACAGACAGCATTTATATGTAACTGAACATTTATAGTCATTCTCAATACTTACATGCACTGTGCAGGCTGACGGTTGTTCCTTGTGCCCAACAGCGTCTCACGTCTTGTAGGAAGGCCAGCCTTTCCTTGAAGCAGGGCATTCCGACCTCGGACGCCAAGCTTGCCAGATCTTTTGCCACAGAGAGTGCTGTTGAGTACTTTTGGTGTGATGACAGAACTGGGGGCACAGAAGGAACTCTTGCGATTGTCGCATCAACACTTCCGACATTTCCGACACACTTCAACCCACACGATATTTCATAGTATCTGGCGCTCCATCTTTCAGCCACCAGATCTGTGTCGAACGATGCAATGTTCTTTGTCTTCCTGTAGGCAAATATATGCCGACATGGTAGTCTCCTGGTCGTCCAGAATGAACATTGGCAAGAGGACGCTGTGACGTTAATGGGACATTCTGATGAGTCACACGGATGACCATCTTCTTCTGGCATCTTGACCGAATCTCGCAACAGCAGTTGCTTCAAGATGAGCGAGTAAGCATACGGCGTGACATAAGTGGCATACTTCATGTCTTCTGATGTTACTTCGTGTTGACGCATCGCAGGTGTCTTGATGCGTTGCATGATGTGACTATGGTTCTGTTCGCTGCGCAGGACACGTAACACATCGAAGAATTCGGAAAAGAATGTGTCCAAACTGGCAAACTTCGGGCAAACACTCTTTATCTTGCCGTTCATGCTTTCCAACCTGTTGTTGGTAAGTTCTCTGAGGGTAAACTTGGCGTTCTTATAGCACGTAGCCCACTCTTCTTTGATAGGCAGTCAGTTCTTCTCAAAGAAGTCGATCGCTGCTCGCACACCAAGGTTCTTCAAAGCTTCGTACTGTTCGTTGAACAGATGTGGCGACTTCGCATTTGCCATCTTCCCGAGGATTTCCAGCACAGTGTCACGTGTACCTGGACAAAGACCAAATTTGTCCAACGAAAACTTGCGCTTGAATGATCGCAGTGTGTGGAAGAGGCACAGCTGCAATGCTGCATCTGGAAATTCTTCTGACAGTGTCTTCCTCTCGGTGAGGTCCTTGTCAGTCATTACCACTGTTGTCATTTGCCATGCACTGTTCATTTTCTTGAATGCTTGCAGCATACCCTGAAGAGACGTGGCTGTTTCGCTGACGGTCAGGTACAGGCCAACAATTTCGGAATGGCCATTGCCATCGATGGCCATCAGGAGGTAAAGTGGCATGCGAAGTTCAGTCAGCTTGTAAGTCGCGTCGAAGAGGAGTACTTCCGGGTAACTGTTGAACACAGTCCTCATCATATTATCCTGGAAGAAGATTCCACGGAAATCCTCCTCGTCACTGAAGACTTCTACAACAGACCCTGAAAAAAGAGGATAACAGTTATGTTCAGGGTTATTTGTGAAAAAAAGTGATGGCAAGTGAAAATATAGCAAAGTGATGCACAAACAAATCAAGACACACCAACAAATGCATGTAAAAAAGGAGAACACATGCACTAAAACAAGAGTTATATTTGTGAAAATGCATATTAAACAAAAAGACTGTGGTATGATTCTTGACTTCTGATCTGACAGTCATTCCATAATACACCTATAATATTAAACATGAAACTAATCATGTAGCAACAGAAACACTGTTAACCTAATTTGTAATTTTTTACCATGCATGGCGTTCAGTCGCTCGACGAGTTTCACTAAGTCGTTGCGATGTGATGTCTTCTTCATGTTTCTGCTAATGTTTGTCATGTCACGGAGTGTAACGTTCTTGCCCGTGATGTCTTGCAGGCGTATGTTCAGTAATTTTTTGTTGGATTTCAAATTCATGAGCTTTTCTGCAGATGCACCGGATCTATTCGGCGTTGGCCTGGCAGATGTTGGTATACCTCCTACAGAATATCAAGATTTAACAAGATTTGCCATCCAAGCCAAAAGCCCAGATAGCAAGTGGACAAGGAAGCCATTGGCTTATCGAGAGTCCAACAATGTTCATCTACTTATAACCCGCCCTCCTGAGATATGTGTCAACCTTGTTTTTAAACATATTCACGCTGCTAGCAGTTACACAATCTGTAGACAATTTGTTCCATTCATTTATTGTCCTCTGTGAGAACGAGTGCTTCCTGATGTCCAATCTACATTGATCCTTTATTATTTTAACCTCATGTCCTCTAGTTCTGCTATCCTTCTTGAGTGAGAAAAACATATTTCTATCAATATTTTCATACCCATTCAATATCTTAAAAACTTCAATCTGATCTCCTCTTAACCTCCTTGTCTCTAGAGTTGTTAAACCACATTCTTTCAGGCGTTCTTCATAACTAAGGTCTCTAAGTTCTGGAATCATTTTAGTTGCTCTCCTTTGTATGCGTTCAAGCGTATCTATTTCCTTCTTACGATATGGTCTCCATGCTTGTATACATTATTCTAAATGAGGTCTAACTATTGCTTTATAAAGAGGTATAATTAACTTTTTTCCCTTGTATGTTATGTTTCTTCTAATCAATCCAAGAATTTGATTACCCTTTGAAGCTGCAATACCACACTGCTCTGAAACTTTCATATCAGCGTTTATTGTAACTCCTGATCTTTTCTTTTACGGTAGTACCCAGAACAGTATCTCCCATTTTATAGTTTACATTCAAGTTCCCATGTCCTGTATGTAGGCATTTACATTTCCCAAAATTGAACAACATCTGCCATTTCTCAGACCATTTCACTAATCTGTCTAGATCGTTTTGTAAATGTTGTTTATCACCATCAGTATTAACCTTTCTAAACAGTTTTGTGTCATCCGCAAATTTCAGTACTTTACTTGTTATACTGTCATCCAAGTCATTGATATAAATTAAGAATAATATAGGTCCTAATACTGATCCTTGAGGTACCCCACTCAAAACCGATTTCCAATTTGAAACTTCTCCATCTACTACAGCTCGTTGTCTTCTGTCAGTCAGCCATTGTTCTATCCAGTCAGTTGTGCTATCCCCGATACCATGGGCTTTTAATTTAAGTAGTAATCTTTGATGTGGCACTTTGTCAAAAGCTTTCTGAAAATCTAAGTAGATAATATCTACTGGCGATCCCACGTCTATCCACTTAGTGATTTCTTCCAAAAAACATAACATATTTGTTAAGCATGACCTCGCTTTAAGGAATTCATGTTGAGATGAATTTAATCATTTATGCTTAACGAGGAAGCCCACCATATGGTCTTTAATTAACCTTTCTAATAATTTACAAATCACTGACGTTAAACTCACTGGTCTGTAATTCTCTGACTTATTTCTCGAACCCTTTTTAAATAATGGTATGATGTTTGCTTCTTTCCATTCAAACGGAACAACTCCCTCTTTTAATGACAAGTTGAATACTCTTGCAAGTGGTATACTGATTTGTTCTACTGTTTCCATTAGTAATTTTGGAGGAATCCCATCCACTCCCGGTGATTTGTTATCCTTCATTGCCTTTATTTTCTTAGCTACCAATTCTGGAGTTACAACTAACGGACCTAAATAGTCAGATTTAGCCCCCTGAAATTTAGCATCAGCAACTGGTAATGAACCAATATCTTCTTTGGTAAACACTGAACTGAAGTAACCATTTAGGTCTTCCGCCATTAAAAACCCCTGTGATATTATATTTCCAGCACTGTCTTCTAGAGGTCCAACCTTGTCTTGTACGTTTTGTTTACTCCTGACATATGCATAAAAACTCTTGCTGTCATTTTTTATGCTACATGCTAGTTTTTGCTCATATCTTCTTTTAGATTGTCTGATTTCAGTTGTAGCTGCATTAAGTGCCTCTTTGTATTTTGCATAGTCTTCTTCCTTTCTGGTACGCCTATAAACCCTCCACATAGTTTGTTTTAGCATTATTTTTCTAATAGCCTCTTTTGACAAGTGTTTCTTTCTACACCGTTTTCCTTGTTTTTGGAAGGGAACAAATTTATCGATGATACTCTCAATTTCATATTTTAGAATATTCCAACATTCAATTGCAGTCTTATTCATCAGCATGTTATTCCAATCTAGCTTTGCTAAGTATTTTCTCATATCTTTGTAGTTACCTTTGTGGAAGTTTCTCTTGTACGTTTTCTTATTTTTACTTTCTGATTTTACATTGATGTCAAAATGTATTTGATTATGGTCACTATTACCCAATGGTTCAAATATTTTTACATTGTCCACTAATTCTTTTTGTGATGACAAAACTATATCTAATACATTTTCTCCCCTGGTTGGTTCTAGTACATGCTGAGTAAGAAAGCTATCATGGATTAAAAATAGAAATTGTTGGCCCTCAATCCCTGTGCTCTCTAGAGAATTCCATTGTATGTGTCCATGGTTAAAATCTCCCATTATGATACATTCCCCTTTACTAACTTCCTTTATAGCGTTTTTATTTTTGTGTTGTCCTCTTCGTTTATGTTTGGACTTCGGTAAACTATTCCAACAGTTAATTTTGAATTTCCTGAAACAATTTTGCACCAAACAGCTTCATCGCAATCTGCTTCCCTTTCTAGTTTTATTTCATAAGCCTGAATAGATTCTTGAACATATAAAATAACTCCCCCGCCACTTCTTCCTATTCGATCTTTCCTAAACATATCCTGTCAGTCCTAATTCAGCATCTGTTATATCTATGTTGGCCCATGATTCAGTTATACCAATTATGTGAGGGTCAATATCTTCTACCATAATGTTTAATTCATTTTTCTTATTTACTATGCTCCTTGCATTTAAACATACGCATCTATAACCTTTTTCAGAGATGTTTTTCGGATGATTTTATATTTGTTTATCTGTGCTAGTGGCCTCTTGTTCTGTTTGAGACACCTCTAGGTAACCCCCTGCACTTCTAGTTTAAAGAATGTTTACTTCTAAAAATATTTGTCATTGTACCCAAGTCACTATCTACTGCTGCTGAAAGTTTGTCCGTGAATACTGCCGCCCCCTTTCCACTTAAATGAAGCCCATCCTTCATGTACATATCAGCCCTCCCAACAAAACTTCCCCATAAATCCACAAATCCAACTTCCTCTTCCCTACATAGCTTCTGGACTAACATGTTAATTGCCATCCCCCGACAATTTCGATATTTGTGACCCCTCCTGCCCATTACAGGTAAAATCCCTGACAGTATTACCTGCTCAACCTGCGTCTGTTTTAGTGTTCTGACCAACTGCCTATATTTCCTAACTATGGCAGTTGTACCCTCCCCCTCTACGTTATTTGTCCCTACATGTACTAAAACAGATCCATCCTTACCCGAGCCTACAATGTTTTTTACCCTCTCAGTTATCGCCTCTATTTTGGCTCCAGGCAAGCAGACCACCACATCATCTCCCTTGTTTAAGACTCTGTCGGTCTTCCTAACTATCGAATCCCCCACAAACACCCTAGCTCTCTTCCTCACCCCCTCTATCACTGCTGCAGAATAACTCTTCCGTTCGATCCCCTCCATCACATTCTGTCCTGACCCCTTCCCTCCTGTCTCCTTCGCTCCTGTCTCCCCCACTTCCCACTCCTTTGCTCTTGTCTCTCCCACTCCCCTCTCCTTCACTCCGGTTGTTTTCCCTCCTGTCTCCCCCACTCCCTTCTCCTTCCCTCCTGTCTCCCCTACTCCCCTCTCCTTCACTCCGGTTGTCTTCCCTCCCATTCCTTTCCTTCCCGTCTCCGTACGTCCTGTCTCCCTATGACCTGTCACATTCCCTCCTCTCAGCTTCCTCCCAGGCTGCGGTGAGCTCTCCCTAGCATCTCTTGTGTCTTTCCCCACTTTATCATCTACTGTTCCCCCACCGGAACTACTGGCACAACCCCCCTGTTCCCTTCCCACCATTGCCACAACGAGCAGCCTCAGCTCTTCCAACTCCACCTCTAGTTCCTTCATCTTCATACATCCCCTACACTCAAAACTAAATATCATGCACACAACTGCTAAAATGATATTGTCTGTAACTGAAGCGGTTATCTAAGCTGAAAAGAGTAATAATACATCCCTTATTTGCATCTAAAAAGTTGAACCCACTGTTAAAGATTCGTGTTTTATGTAGTCTCCGTAGTTCCGTTGTGCCAGAGTTCGTCTTTTATATATCAACTGGCATTGAGACTGTCATTTGAGTAATTCTGCCTGTTAGCAGACCAGTAATAATCATTACTATACGCAGTGATCAACATGGTGGCAACGGGAATGAACGTATGTCGAAGATTGAAGTGTCCCGATAGACAACAAGCTGACATTCGCCAAAGTGAGTGAACTTAGCCGCGGCAGAAAAACCGTCTGCATTCAAGATGGCAGAGGCCAGTTATCGATTACTGCTAACACTTGATGCGAATGATGACAACATCAGTGAAGCATTTAAGAAGTGGAAACGTCAGTTGACAGTTTACTTGACAGCCAGTGGGACATCGGAGAAGTCCAACAAAGTGCAACAACTGATCATGTGGAACAAGTCACATCAGAAACCACTGGGTGAAACTACGCTAACAGTTATCAACCCCAGAAATGGTGAGAAGAATGATGTTGCATTTACGGTTGTTAACAATGAACTCTCGTGTTTGTTAGGACTGAAAACCATACAAGAGATGGGACTGATCACGGTAAATGAAGATACTTTCATTTCTCAAGTTAGTGGTGTAGAACCACTAGGTGACTTAGGAGAGGCCAAGTTGGAAGTGGATCCGAATGTATCACCCAGGGCTCTTCCATGTCGCAAAGTGCCAATAGTATTACAAGACGAAGTAAAGCGCGAATTGGACAATCTAGTCAAAAGAGGTGTTGTGATCCCCGTCAATGAACCTACTAAGTGGGTCAGTCAGATGGCTACAGTCAGGAAGGCGAATGGAAAGTTGAGGTTGTGCATTGATCCTCAACCGTTGAATGTTGCGGTAATGCAAGAACATTACAAACTGCCTACCTTTGACGATGTGTTGCCAAAATTGCACAATGCAAAGGTGTTTAGCAAGATCGACATAAAGGAAGCATACTGGCATGTGAAACTAGATGAACAGTCTAGTAAGCTGACGACAATGATCACACTGTCAGGTCGTTATCGTTGGGCAAGACTACCCTTCGGACTGAAAGTGTCGTCAGAACTCTTCCAGAAACGTCTACACCTTGCAATCGCATACCTTAACGGTGTCGTGTGCGTCACAGACGACATCATAATTGTTGGATGTGGGACAACTCAGGAACTGGCAGACCGGGATCATGCCAAGAATCTGGAAATACTCCTGGAGCGATGTCGCAAATGCAATATCCGAGTCAACGAGGAAAAGATGGCTCTGAAGCAAACAGAAGTAGAATTCTTGGGCCACAAGATCACAAGAGATGGCATTGAGGCAAGCCAAAAGAAGGTCCAGGCGATCGTTGAGATGCCAGCACCAACAGATGTCACTGGTGTACGTCGCCTCTGCGGAATGGTACAGTATTTGGCGCGTTACACGCCAAACTTAGCTGATGATCTGGAACCCACCCATGCTCTGACAAGGAGCAACACAGAGTTTGTGTGGTCACAGGTATGCCAGGATGCTTTCAGTCGCCTCAAGAGAAAGCTAAGTGAAACACCAGTACTCGCTTACTACAACCCAGACGAGACATTAGTACTGCAAGTTGACAGCAGTAAAGATGGTCTTGGAGCTGCTCTCATGCAAAATGGCAAACCAATCGAATATGCATCACGAAATCTACGGTCAAACGAGAGAAATTGGGCTCAGATTGAGAAAGAAACTCTTGCTCTTGTGTATGGACTTGAGAAATTCGACCAGTACACATACGGAAGGAAAGTGGTGGTTTACAATGACCATAAACCGTTAGCAGCAATTCTCAGCAAGCCTCTCAGTCATGCGCCAAGGAGACTGCAAAGTCTGATGATGAGACTGTATCGTTATGACATCGAATTTCACTACGTGAAAGGTGTACAGTTGTATTTGGCAGATACACTAAATCATGCTTATCTTCACACAGAAGAGAAGGACATGCATATCATGATGGCGGAATCGGTCAAAATTCCGGACCAGCGAATGAACGAAATTAGAGAAGCAACAGCTAGAGATCACACGATGCTAACACTCACCGAGTACATTGTGAATGGATGGCCTGATACCAAACAAGAGGTACCAGCTGAGATAAGGCCATACTTCGATGTGAGGGATACACTAAGCCAAGAGAATGGGGTAATCTTGAAGGGCGAGAGAATAGTGATTCCCAGTGAACTGCGAACAGACATGAAGAAGCGTCTTCATGCTGCACATCTTGGTTATGACAGTATGATGCGTAGAGCACGAGAGACAATCTTTTGGCCTGGAATGTCTCACGATGTGAGGCAAATGGCAGATAATTGTGTTAGTTGTCAGGAGTTGAAACCAGCAAATCGCAGGGAAACACTGCTACAACATGAGATTGGAAATGTACCATGGGAGAAAATAGGCTGTGATTTGTTCGAAATCAGTGGTCGCAATTACTTAATTGTGATTGACTATTTCTCCAACTTCATCGAGGTCGATCTGATGACAACCACAACAAGCACTCAAGTCGTGAGCAGTTTGAAGAAAATGTGTGCTCGATTTGGTACACCGAGACAAATTGTGTCTAATGGAGGACCTCAATTCACCTCGAGAGAATTTGAAGTATTCGTGAAGACATGGGGCATTGACCATGTCACTTCATCACCAAACCATCAACAAGCGAATGGCAAGGCAGAATCCGCCGTAAAGCTTGTGAAAGCCATGATGGAAAAATGTGTGAAAACTGGTAGTGACCAGTACTTGGCACTTTTGGAGCTGCGAAACACTCCAAGACAGGACACCAACGCTAGTCCTGCTCAAATGATGTTCTCACGGAAACTACTGTCAGTACTACCAGCAGTCTGCAACTCATCCAAATCATGTTATGATCCTGCGAAGCGAGCTAAGCGTCAGAAGTCTGTGAAGAAATACTATGACAAACGCGCTCATAATTTGCCACAGTTAGAACCAAACCAGTCAGTATTCTTTCGCAAGTTGGAAAATGATCACTGGAAAAAGGGTCGAGTTGTAGCTAAGCACAGTGATCGTGCTTACATAGTGAATGGTGAATCGGGTGGTGTGTATCGCAGAAACAGAGTGCACATCCGTCCTACAACTGTCACAGTTCAGGACTGTGAGCCACTCATGTCGGTGAGCCCAGTCGCAGATGAGTAACTAATGTCTTCACCATCAGCAACAGGGGAAGTGCATGAACCACCAACACCAATCGTACCTGGTGTGCCAGCTGAGTCAACACTTGTATCTGCCCGACCAGTCCGGACAAGGCAGAAACCAACTTACCTGAAGGACTATGTATAAGTGGTACAAACTGTGAAAGGAAACTGATTACAGGACTCTAGTAACCCTATGTGTGAAATATGTTACTGTTGTCTAAGTTTCTAATCCTGAACTGTTCATGCATTGCAGAGTTTGGGAACTGTGGAGTGTTGTGACTTTTTGAGACTTAACAAAGCCTCAGTTAATTAAGGGAATAATCTTAAAGAAAGAGGGATGTTAAAGATTCGTGTTTTATGTAGTCTCCATAGTTCCGTTGTGCCAGAGTTCGTCTTTTATATGGGGCAGTGGCCCACCATCTATAAATAAACGTAGCGTGTTCAACTGGCATTGAGACTGTCGTTTGAGTAATTCTGCCTGTTAGCAGACCAGTAATCATCGTTACTATACGCAGTGATCAACACCCACCACGTGAAAATATAGATAGACATAATAGATGACTTTGTAATAGATAATCAAAATGGATGCACAAACATACCAATACATGGAAAGAAGAACAAATGAATTTATGTGACAGCGGCGCATAAAGGATTTTATGCGAGATGACAAGGCAATGAAGGCGATTTGAGGTTAGACCTTTTATGGTAGAGAGAGTATTGGCCTAATTACTCGCTCACGCGTATGGATACACCAACCACGTGACCTAGAGCCAGCCTCACTCGATTTCCAAGTTAGCTTGTGTCGTTGTGAGACCTTTGCGCTGCAAATATTTCCGAATTTCTATTGTTACTGATTATTCGTTATCGCTGAATTTGTTGATTTTATTGCAAGATCAGTTTTGTTGTTCGGTTTATTCCGATGCGTTTGAAAAATCCCACCCTCCCTCCCTAATATTGTGTTAACAGTTGTTACCGAGTTTTATCTAATAAATCAAGTGGTGCATTATGTAGGGATACACTGTGAAACACTGTAGACAGAGAGGTAGTTCACAAAGTTTTTGAATTTTTTTGACGCTTTTCCCTGTTATAGTTTGGTACACGAGGTTCTGCATTAACGCTTTTCCCTCCACTAAGTTTTCAGTAGTGTACACAGGGTTTTTAGTGCGGGTACTTTTTACGAGTACATTTGTGTGGCTGTTTGGCCCTACCTCTCGGTCTGATGTTTTAGTAGTTATTGGTTGACTAATGTCTAGATATGTAACACCTTTATACATTGTGTGTTGTGTTTCCATAATGTTCATTATGAATTGTTCAAGAATGTTGGGTGGTTAGCCCACTATTTTCATTTACCATGTTTGGCTGGGAGATCGAGTACCCCAGCCTTTCTGTTTGTACATGTATGTGTATGGTTAATTCACGGCGGAGTGACCCCCACCGATACCATGTGAATTGTATATAAGTCAGTAGTGGTACAGATAGTACTGGTAGTGGGTAGCTGATAGGCATGATTTACTAATTATGTGTAAACACCTTTTGGGGGCCGGCATGCTTGCTGAGATTATTGGATGTATCTTATTTTGATGGTGTATGCTTGCCTAATTTCATGCTCCTTAATTAATAAATCTAAATGTCATTCTTTGGCCTATTTCAATCTACGCTGGACTTGTGTTGTTATTTTGCATAAAACATGCACTGTGTCGAAGCATGTTTAAGACAAATGGACATGTTTTCATAAACAATGTATCGACGTATCGACTTTGTTAATGCATGAAATACTTAGAGGTGATCTTTTACTTTCTGACCTAACAATGAAAACGACCACCTACAGCCGCCAAACTTCTCCTCATATATCTTACATACATATACACACACTACGTTACAAAAAAAAATTCTTACATTCCTATAACGATCAAAATTCACAAAACAAACTCAAGTAAAACTCGACCTCACCGGCGGCGACTACGCGTAGCTCCGCTGTTACCGTAAAATCGATATTGTGTCGAGGCGTAGCGCCCCCTGGCGACAATATTACCGCAAAACAGTGTCTCAGGGGCGATAATAGGGGATGACACGTGGCGCCCCGGTGGTGAAACTGCTCTCGACCAATCAGAAAGTGCTCCACATTTGAGCGATAATAGAGGATTTCACCTGGCGGTAATAAGCGCACGACCAATCAGAACGCTCCATTTCAAATTTCGACTAATCAGAATGAAGCAAATTGCTCCACATTTTTGATGTCAGAATTGCACATATACTACTTATGGTACAATACAAACTCAAATAGTTATTACTTTTATTCGTGGACGTTTCCATTAGACATTAATTACATGAATTTGGTTCTTCTTCTTCTTCCTATTTGTTATGTCAACCACTTTCTTTTAATTTATTTATATTGTTATATTTCTATAAATAATTCCAGATCATTATTATTATACTAGCGTGCGTATGTTTCTGTGCGCAATCATACTTTCCGCCGCTGCGTCTTTCTTATTGATTCAGGCCGTGGGCCGAAACGACTATTCTTAGATTTCCGCCGCTTAGACAGAGTGGGCTGAACCACGGGCAACTGAATCAACTTGGGCCTTTATAACTAATATATACTAAAGGGTATGCAACATGGAATGACACCACTCGCCTTTCAACATCCGTATCTGAGCTTTGCAATGCATAATCCGATTACTACGATCATACACACATGTCCAAATGAATAAGCTTTCACTATACCTACTTTTGATTACACATATGTCTGTATTTCTTAACGAAAATATATATTTTAACGACTGCGCGCAGAAAAGTACATACGACGAAATGTCATCACGTGACAACGCAGACGAAAGAGAGGTGCAACACACGTTACGGAAATAGTCGACCCAACAAAGAGACAGCAGCGTCTCTGTCTGACAGCTTCTACGTGCGGTTATATTTTTGATCTATCAATGAAGACGTCGGAAGACATAACCTTTTGGTAATTCATATATAACCGCACGTAGAAGCTGTCAGACAGAGACGCCGTTGGCTTTTTGTTGCGTCGACTATTTCCGTAACAAAGTGTGTCTGCGTTGTCACGTGATGACATTTCGTCGTATGTACTTTTCTGCGCGCAGTCGTTAAAATATATATTTTCGTTAAGAAATACAGACATATGTGTAATCAAAAGTAGGCATAGTGAAAGCTTATTCATTTGGACATGTGTGTATGATCGTAGTAATCGGATTATGCATTGCAAAGCTCAGATACGGATGTTGAAAGGCGAGTGGTGTCATACCCTTTAGTATATATTAGTTATAATGGCCCAAGTTGATTCAGTTGCCCGTGGGCTGAACCGACCGTCGCTGATTTCAATAGCGACAGTGAAATGGGCCGAACCATCCGTCTGCGTGGGCCGAATCGACTAGGCCGAACCATCCATCGGCGTGGGCCGAACCCGTCATGGGCCAAACCATCCGGGACCCATAAATGATATGATGGCCCAGTGGTAAATTACCAAACCAATTGAATTATACTGTGTTAACGTGGGCGATAACGGGGAAGTGGAATGTTTTCGTGCCGTAGTTTGAATTACAAACCGACATCACTACACATATCTTTTAATCTTCTATCTTTTAATTATTACATATGACAACTATTGCATGGCTTTGTGAACGTACATTTTATATTTGCAGTGAGAATGTAATTAGACACGACTGCCGGTGCATTACCAACGGTGGGAGTAGCCATGCATGGCCTATGGTAATGGGACAGGTCCGGCTTTTTTCCTCGGAATTCTATTTTTTTTACCAGATTCTGTTTGCTAGTTTATGCAAGTAATTTTCTAGCGGTATGATTGGAACTTCTTGGCGCCATCATAGTCGGTTTGATGCAAATAATTTATTATTCATGCAGCTACTAAACTGGAAAATACTTTTTATTGCATTTGGCTCATTCCAATTTCTAAAGATCTGAATGAATTATAAAAAATGAAAGCGGTAAAGGAGGTCAGTATATTATTCATATGCACACACTTACATGTTCACACACATGACGTGCATAGTATTTATTATACATTACGCACGTATTATGTTGTTGCTTTCCTCTTTCCTCCTGAAGTCCGGTTGAGCTTGGCATCGATACTGGGTGTCAACTTCCCCTTCACTACCGTACCCACCACCTGTCACCACTCCCTCTATCCCTCGCTGTTGTTCTCCATTCTCCTCCCAAACCCGCCAAATCTTTCTTCACACAGTCCTTCCACCTTTTCCACGAAAACCGCCACATGGCTGATCCAACCAGACGTCAACTGATTGTAGGCCTCTAAGCTTTTCCACGCCTTCACCCATGGTGTAGAAACTCTTAGTAAATATCAAATAATTTATTATGTCTGGGTAGGACAGTGCTGGAAAACTTGCTTAACTGTTGGACCATGCTGAATTTGGCAACGCATACAGATCTACATCAACGATTCGTAATTTCTCCAAATACTCTGGTCTGATTTTCATGCTGTTGTGGACATAATTACTCAGGCAGTTGAAAGTGAAACCTCAACTGCTACAATTGCCTCTTTGTGAGCTCCGCTTGGAGCAGAATAGGACTGTGTCTATTGTGTGTTTCATGAGCTCGCAACCTGGCAGCAGAATAAGTATGATGCAGTTGGATAAACATCTTTATTCTCAAAACATCAATCACATACATAATAATAAGTGTAACAAATTTAAAATAAACATTTTAATAATGTTATCATCAGATGCAAATAAATACTTAATGCGGAACTAATATGGAAGGCATACAACGAACAACTAACCGTAACAATACCTTCCTAATTTATTATTTTTCATTAAACAATTATAAATAATGCTGTATTGCTTATTATTGTGAAGGATGCGTGCAGGGGGAGTTTGTTGTAACAGCTCGTTGGCTTATTTAGTTACAGTTGTGTTTACCAATATTGTGCATATCAATCGACTGTCCGCGCATCCGGAGATTACATGACGCACAATGAAACCCCTAATAAACACTTACCCAGTGATAAAACAATGAAAACTAAACGAAAATCACCGACATTTACTGCACCAAACTTTGCGATGATCCCTGGTCCTACTGTGACATACTCATATCGGGGAGCACCGCGGTGTTTTCGTTTTCCATATAGCCGATGTACTATGTATCTCCGTTTAGTTTATCAATGTTTTTATCGTTATATGACAGTCACTGAATATGTGTTTATAGTACATCTACTATAAAACTTTGTGCATCGTGTGATCTCCATACGTGATTGATATGCGCTAATGTGGTTCGTAGTAGACGAATTGTCCCGATAGACCAAATGTCGTAGTAGACGAATTGTCCCGTTAGACCAAATGTCGTAGTAGACGAATTGTCGCATTAGACCAAATGTCGTTAGACGAAAAGTCGTAGACCCGTTTAATTTTGTCGGAAAATTTAGAAAAAGAAGGAAATTTATCCCCAACGTTGATTCCTACAAACTCATTCGAAACTTCCATTTTGCGAACTGCGTAGATCCTGCGCATGCGTGGCTATGCTTTGGCGAAGTAGGCTTATGGCGCATGTGCGGCCCAATTCACGGACGAATAACTACCCGAATCTGGGTTACGGCAACCGGAAGAATAACCACTTCGTAACTAATATCATTCATATCAAGTGAACTAATGCACACATGAAACCACAAAGCATGAATTGAAATGTTAGTATGGAAATAATGAATCTAATATAATATTCATTGTCAATACACATGCTAAATTTGACATTTTCTAAAAATTAAAAGTGCTTTACCGATTTTTAAACCTGCCCATAATCTTAGAGTACGGGCTGAACCATTAGTTTCTTAGTATTTTAGTTAGTTAGACGTAAATCGATTCGGCGAGGTTACTCTTACGAGAGCTCGTCAGCGCATGCGCAATATTTGCCGTTGCCGTAACCATACTTGGCTCGGCTATTCTTCCGTGAGTTTCCTCCGATCGCCGTAACCCAACCTGGCGGCGTTATTCTTCCGTGAGTTTCCCGAGGTCAACTTGGCGGTATTAATATCCCGTCAGTTCTACCAAGTAGGCCACATGCTATAAATATCTAATTACACTATCCCACGTTGATGCATATATGATGCATTGAAATATATTATCCAAAGAATGTTGTATTCGCCAGCAATTCGAGGTACAACCCAACACCGATTCAAAATGGCAGCGTTGACTGCTAGACCCTTGGAATCAGCCATTTAACACCGACTTTATCGTCTTCTAAAGTAGAGAGTCACAAGGAGTCTCAGACTCACCGGAAAATAGAAGCTTGCTTACAATGAACTTACCTCTTCGAGGAAGCGTTTGAGGTCCTGACCGTTGGTGCTTCGTGACGTGTGTGTGATGGACGCGGAGGGGGTAGGGTAGCGGTTCCAGTCTATACATGGCTTGGCAGGGACTGGGGTGGTCTCTCCACCACTTCTCTCACTGTGGGCAAACATGACCACTGCAGAAATGAACTGAAATAACATTACAGTCGAGCCTCGTTATAACGCGGTCGTCGGGGTCTTCGGACCGCGCTGTACGCGAGGCGCGTTAGGTGTTCCCATATCTGCCACCAGGGAGCTACTAAACAACAGCGATCGCCGCCCACTGTATCAAGTCCATGAACTCTGTCGAAGCTCTGTGTGCTTGCAGGACTGTCTTTTACGCCAACATGCAGTTTATGGAACTTGTTAAACTTATTATACTAGCATCAACGTGTATTATTTTTAAATGTCACACCCTGTTGATTCTTGAACTGAATAAAACCCATGTACACATACCGTTATGGAATAGATCTACGATGATGATGTACTGAACCAATAGACCTACGAATCGAAAATAATAACCTAGATCTGAGCAGCCGAAAACGTGTATGATTTGACAAAGATAGTATGTGTAAGCTGTGGGTGGTAAGCTTATGCCTAAATTAAGAATAGACCACTGTAAGGCAAATTTGATAAAACTGCGTTTATTACAGTTTAACTACTAAAATTATACAAAACCAAGTTTCTCAGTCCTTGCACAATTTGCACTACTGATCTAACTTCGGTAACTCATCAAAGTATAAAATGTCAACCGAAAGTTCAAAAAACAACCAAAAGCAAGAGCGTTAAGAACAACAATAAAATGTGAAAGAACAGATGGCATTAAACACAATAATAAAGACGACCCTAAAGACGACTCAAAATAAGACTTAAACGACGACTTAAAAGACGTCTTAAAAGACGACTGGCCACAATCAGGAGTGGGCCAAGACTTGCGTTCACCTGTACAAATCATAGAGTTACATCATTAATCACCCCCCTATAAACAAGAGCGACAAGCCAGCTCACTGCAGTGAAGCGGGTGTGTACCACTGGCCGGCATTTCATTGCACGGCAGAAACAGTTGCATCCACTGCAAGACACATAGGGTAGTAATGTTTATAGTGTGAATATAGCATGTTAAAATAGTTGTCTAACATATGTAAGTAAGTGAGTAAGTAAGTTAATGTATTTCCTCCTCACCATCATCATTTACAATATAAGGCAAACAAAAGCAATGAAGATGAGGTGGCTACCAGAGAATTATAAACTAGTGACAATGACACCAGAAACCAATTAACTTGAAGATTTGTCATTGTCATTTGTTCTTAATGGAACATGGTCATGGCTACCAGACTGATAAATAATTTGGGTGAGGGTGGTCCCAGCAGTTGTGTTATAAGTGTGGGCAGTTGCGCCATTAGGGTGATAAAGAACGCATATTTAGTCTTGCAAACAGACACTAGTAAGATGTAACATGAACATTTAATGCAGAACAAGAAAACACGACCAACCGAAATCAAACCCGAAGAGCGAGAGCGCCCTTGACCCGGGGAGCCGGGGTCACCCACAAACAGCCATAGACGTGAATTATAATTGATCGTCTATTGGCGTGACTTCTTTCTTCTCCTTATACTATATATGACTAATTATAGAGAAAGCAACTATACAATAATATTATTGCAATTATAGTCTAAGTGACAAAGTCGCTTAGATACTCGGGAGGTCTGCGTCTTCTGGTTGATCGACGGGGAAGCTCCTCGGCGGGGAAGTTCTCTTCATCTTCGGACTCTTGCCTCTCCTCGTCCGGAACGACCGGAGTCTGCGCATCCGGAATCGGATGTACCGACTGAGCGTCGTCAGGTGTGGTAGGGTTCAGTAGCTGTGTTTGTATGCTCGATCGAGGTTCTGGAGTGGGGTCATATGTCGGCGTATTCGTCGAGTCGCCGTATTGATACGCCGTTGGCGGATCAAGTGTATGGGCAGCAACCTTGTAGCATTCCGTCCGTTTCACTCGATAGGAGGTGGCTCGCAATTGATTGCCGATGAATTTGCTGACATTGAGCCAGACCCCATCTACACTCACTACTAGGTACCGACACCGAGAACGTGACTTGTTTCGGTCACAGTACAGATACACAATGTCACCAACATCAATATTTAGTGCTTTGGATACGGTATGACTGGGTGACTTCGATAGTTGACTTGGAGCGTGGTTGGCATTTCGCAAAGAATGCTGCTGGCGAATGAGGTCGTAATCGGTTAACGGCAGTTGTTCGTTTGTGAACTGGTCTCGCTGGGTCCACAACTCTCTGGCGGAAAACCCCCTGTTTCGTATACGAGTGTTGAGGTTTCGGTGGCAATAGATAGAACAAGCTGCGTGACAGCCCCGCCTGTGGGTTGTTGGTGTAACAGTTCATGCTCGAGCTCGCGTACAGCCTTTTCTGCAACCGGATTTTTATTGACGTTCTTGACGCGTCCAAGTTCAATCGTGAGTCGATACGTGGACAGCAGGGCGTCCTTGACGAGAGCAGCGAACCCTGGGGCGGGGTCAGTGCGTATGACAGCAGGAGGCCCATCTAGTGGTCGTAAGCCAATGCACAGCTTGACCAGAGAGTCTCGTAGTGTGTCGCGGCGTTCGTCATCGATTAAACACGACGCAGTGTATGACGTTACGCACTCGCGTAGGACCAAGATGAGTTGTTTCTCACGTTTGATGACGTCTGCGGCATAGGAAATTCCTACCACCTCTGGAGGATTGCCTGTAGACTGTGGGATAGTCGTGTGTGGAGTATCGCGTAGTGAGGCACATTGGTGACAGCTACGCGACGCTGTGTCGATTGCTTTGTCCAGGTCCAACGCGTACAGATAGCGATGCATGACCTGTTTCAACTGGTAACATGAGGGATGGTCCAGTTGAATGTGTAGTGCTGTCACTAGCTCGTCAAGGACCATGCGGGGAACGATGATGCAATCTCGTGCTGGGCTGAGTGGATCGTTACGACGTACGACTAGCAGACCATCACGGGCGATGGATGCGACGTTTAGATATCGCTTGACGTCTTTGGCATTCGTTATTTTCTTGGATGGTCGCGTCCCTTGTGTGAGGTGTGAAAGTGTGCGTCGCAAATCAGGGCATTCGGCTTGGATAGCTAGCCACGTTGATCTGCTGGTGAACGGAAGTCGAGCCCTCCCAGATGTCACATCTTTGGTAGTGACGCATTGCAGGACAACCGACTCCTCCATTTGCCTGACGAAGGTGCATACTTGACACTGTTGTTCGAGACATGTCGGTGCGTTGCGACTAGCAAAGTCTGGTGGGACATTTGCTGAGCCGGCGAGGTGTTGGACAGTTGCCTGATAGCGGCTGACTACCGACAAGAATGTAGAGACTCGCGGACTCACAGAGAACTCGCCGCGACACAGTTTTTCATGAGCTTGTGCGCAAGGCTTGCTGTCAGTGAGGATAGACGCAGTGTGACTCGACTGTACGATGTACGGGCTGAAATGCTTCACTGCGGCTGCAATGGATAACGCCTCTATCTCGCAAGGCAGCCACGTAGTTTGTCGCCCGCGTAATTTCGCACTGAAGAATCCGGCCAGCTTCAATTTGCCAGCACGCATCACGTACAAGGTAGCCCCTAGTCCGTACTGTTTGGTGGAGCCATCGGTCACAAGCCATAGCTTGTCGGAGGGTCGAGGCAACGTGATAGCCTTGTTCGTATGTAGACTGTCCTGTGCATGCTTGAAGGCCTTCCGTAACGAGTCTGTCCAAACGATGTGTTCAGAAGACTGGCGTCCGCCAGTTGCGTTATCGAAAGGTGCGAGTAAGGCAGAGTGAGGACTCGCCCGAATGGTACCCATATTCCATATCCAACCGAGAATGGTAGTTGACGTCGGAAAAATCGTTGTCTTGGTGGCTGATAGTCGCAAACCACTGTTGGCGAAGCATTGTAACAGCCTTTTGACGTTTTGTTGAAGTTCAACAATGGTGTTGCCGCCGCAGTAGATGTCGTCTGCAAGTTTAGCGACACTGCCTTCTTGCAACAGATCTCCGAGTATGCGACATAGCAATTCTTCGAGTGCAGTTTCTGACCCGGGCATCCCCATTGCAGAGCGTGCATACACGCGTACGCCGCGGAACGGCGTGACGACACCGCAGTATCTCATTGATTCACGGGAGAGTGGTATTTGATAGAAAGCATTCGATAAATCTGTTATTGCGATGTGCTTCCATTGTGCGATTTTACGCAGGGTGCTATCAACGTCGGGCATCAGGGATGGTTGTGGTTTGCTATAGCGTCCCACGTCTGTGAATGCAGTGACTAATCAGTGTCCACCGTTTCGCTTCTTAACGAGGAACGACGGATTGAGGTACTCGACGTTCACAGGAACATCCTCAGGTCGGA
Source organism: Lamellibrachia columna (assembly GCA_963662155.1). NCBI lineage: Eukaryota > Metazoa > Annelida > Polychaeta > Sabellida > Siboglinidae > Lamellibrachia > Lamellibrachia columna. The sequence continues at coordinate 36,297,205 of OY759271.1, read as the reverse complement.
CGACAACGCCCATCGTCTCAAGTTCGTCGAATTTGCTCTGAAGCTCAACGAGCTGATTTCGAGCGTATTGTGGTAGGCGGCCTTTCCGTTGAGGTGGTTGAACAGGGCCCATGTTTACGACCGCTTCGAAAGGTCCAACATGGCCGTTATAGCCAGTGTAGTTAGGGTCAAATACATCGTCGTATTCTTCAATGATGGCGCGGAATGATGCACGTTCATCGGATGATAGTTTCATGTCCGGATCGATTTGGACAGAGGCAGGTGTATATCTGCGAGGTTGTAGGTCTATGGCCTTACTGATAACGTCAGAACGTAAGGGAGTGTTTGTTGGAACGTCCGGTACAAACACGTCTCGAATTTGGCAAAAGTGTTCGTTTCGTTTCAGCAAGCGAGTGGCGTTTGTCAGGTTGGGTCTACGTACCACGCCATCTACGCTGGTAACGAGCGACGGTTGTGGCCACAGGTCACTGTCTCGTGTGAACTTGTTGTCTGTAATGTCAAGGCGTGGCTCCAAAGCGAATGTGGAGTCCGTAGTAAATAAGTCAGTGGGGAGGTTTACTTCCACGAACTCGCCAGGCCAAACCGTGGTATTGGTGGGGGGCGCTCGCAACACGTGGGTGCATCGGACTGCATGTCGGTTGAGAGATTCATCGGTTGTACCATACGTGTAAGTCGTGCCATCAGACAGCGTGATGATTCTCTTAGCTGGACGTATGGTCACGTCGTTGACTTCCATAAATGGAGTGCCAGCTAGAACTTCGACATCCAAGTTCTTCACGACTAACCCACAAAACGAGGTGTGGTTTTTGCGCGTTAGACGCACTGTAGTCTCGCCAATTATGGCTAGGGGCGATGTCCCATCAGCTTGATGAGCCGATTGAGAAGAGGTCTTGATCTCACAACCGAGTCTCAGAGCAGTGGAATGTCGGATCATGTTGCCTGTTGCACCGCTGTCGATGGTGACTCGGACCGTGTGATGGCCACAAAACGTGTCCAGATAAGGCGACTGACGTATGTCGATGCGTTGTGCCGTAGCGAGGCCTAACGTAGGCTGGTCAACGATTTCGGGTTGATGGAGCTCATGGCTGTACTCATACTCGTCGTCCTCTTCGTGTACGTCAGTGACTTGACGGATCTTAGCCATGTAGCGACGATCTTGTTCGGGAAGATATGGGCATTCGCTCAAGAAATGCTGCACGTTGCTGCGGCCAGCTTGTTTGCAGAGTGGACATGCTTTTGTACTGGTAGACCGCCTTGGAGCAGAAAATGGAGATGGTTGACGCCTTGAGAAGGACTGTCTCTGCCCAAATTTGTTCTGTTGATAGTGAGCCGTAGCTGTACGCATGATCTTTGCATCATCGGCGGAAGTGATTTCATCAAGTAGTGAGTCTAGGGCCTGGGAAATTTCAGGCTTAATCGACGCCAGTGTTCTAGCTCTCAGTTCAGTGCCGTATCGTTGCTTGACGAGCTTTGGGAGTGCCACGTTAATTAATCTCAACCATGTGAGCACAACCATGTTTTCGAGCGAAGGTGTCATTTCTTCGTCGACATTTATGGCGTCACCATGGTGAAGAATAACACTCCCTCGCTGGAGCATGTTGTCTTCAACGAAGGCCACTAAGCGCTGATACAGATCTTCAGGACGTTCATCAGCCTGGAGCTGAATGTCGGCAAAGTCAGGCTTGCGTAGCTGACTACCTTTCCATTTTGCGTGAGGATAGCCCCTAAGCCGAGAGGGCTGGCATCGACGAATACTTCCGACGACTTGTTGGGGTCGAAGTAGGTCATCGTGCTCGTGTTTGTCAGCGCGTGTGTTAGCGCCTGGAACGATTGTTCGTGTTTAGGCTGCCAATTCCACAGTTCGTCTTGTTTGGTTAATTCTCGCAGTGGTGCAACGATGTTGGCGAAGTCGGCAATGAATCGAGAGACATACTGCGCCATGCCAAGTAGAGAGCGTACTTCTGATGGGTTTGTTGGTCGCCTCGCCTTCGAAATTGATTCGAGTTTCTTTGGGTCAGCACGCAGTCCATGCGCACCGAAAACGTGTCCGTAGAAAGTGACAGTTGGCTGCGAGAATTTGCATTTTTCTCGGTTCAGGCGAACGTTGTTTTCTCTTAACCTGTCCAAGACTGCTCTCAAATTCGCATTGTGTTCTGCAGGCGTCTTGCCGTGTACAATAATGTCGTCTGAAATATTTCTGCACCCATTCAGGCCGTGTAGAAGTTCTGCGATCGTATTCTGAAAGATTTCCGTTGCGGCGTTAATGCCAAACATTAACCGTTTGTACCTGTAGAGAGCGACGTGTGTGCTGAATGTTGTGATTTGTCGACTTTCAGGGTCGAGTTCCAGTTGATGATATCCGGCTCTCAGGTCGAGTGTACTGAACATTGTCGCACCATTCAGATCTGTAATTAGGTAATCGATGGTGGGCATTAGATGTTTTTCTCGTTTTACTGCTTTGTTGGCTTCGCGCATGTCAACGCAGATGCGCACGGCTCCCGTTTTCTTTGGCACAACGACAATCGGACTCACCCACGGTGTCGGGCCGTCCGACTTCTCGATCACGTCGTCTGCTTCGAGTCGTGCTAGTTCACGTTCGACGTCCTTACGTATGTGGAACGGTATGCGGCGATGCTTTTGCTGTTTTGGCGTGACAGTCTCGTCGATGTGCAGTGTGATCAACCTGTCCTTGATCTTTCCCATTCCTTCGAATAGGTCGCTGTAGTCCTCTATGACCTTGACCTTGTCAGCAGCTGTCGTGATCTGTCTTGCCATCGTCAGTATCTTGAGGTTCTCGGCCGCTGCATAGCCAAACAAGTTTCCACTGTTGCCTTCGATCACATGAAAAGGCACTGATAGTTGCTCACCATTGTGTTGCAATTCGAAGTTCGCCATGCCAAGCACAGACAGTGGCGTTGTCGCGCCATACGGGAATACGCGAGTTGTCGTGGGCTGCAATGTTGGCTTCACTCTCAGGCTGTCATACGTGTGCGATTCAAGAATGTTGACTGATGCTCCTGTGTCCACTATCATTTCTACCTGTTGACCTTGAACTTGGATGAGGCGTTTTGGGATGCGTTGTTTTCCCAGTGCGACGTGAACTTGCTCATCTTCTGGACACGTAGTGAACACGTACTCTTCATCGTCATCGTTGGTAGCAGCGTGTATTGTCACGGTGTTCGCAACCGGATGTCGCGACATTGGACGCGATACATGTTGGGTAGTGCGCCGTGATGATCGACAAACTGATTCAAAATGTCAGATTTTGAGGCATGCATTGCACTTCCTGCCGCGCGCCGGGCAACCAGAACGATGTGGTAGTTGATTACCGCAGTAATTGCAGGCCTTATGCTTAACGTGTTGGTGTCTGATTGTAGCATCGGGGCGATTGGTCGAGTTGTAACGCGCACCTCTATCGCCAAAATTGCGATTTCTGTATGTGGACCGTCCCCTGGCGGATGACTGTGAAGTAGTGGCGTTGATTGGACGATCAGCTTTCGTCCCACCTTCGACGGCGTTTGCTTGTTGCTCGCTTAACTCAAGCGCTCTAGCGGCGGCGATCAGCTTGTCCAGCGATAGATCGTCCCGCAACGCACGTATGCGTAGCGGTTTAGATTGACAGGCAAAAATAATTTGGTTAGCGATCTCCCTGTCGACGATTGCAAAGTCACAGGATTTTGCCAGTTTGCGTAACCGTGTTGCGTAATTGTCAATCGTTTCCGTCTCACCTTGTGTAGCTTGGCGAAAACTATATAATTTATCTCAAAAGCGGTGTTAGTTTTTGGCGTGAAATAGTCAGTCAGTGAGTTGGCGGCTGTTTGGTAAGCATTGACGTCATCGGTGACGTCAGACACAATCAGCGTGTCGAATAATTCGTCGACTTCGTGTCCCGCGTAATGGAGAAGCAACGCGCGCATGCGCGTCGGCTCGCTGACTGCCATGGCCGTGGGCGTGGTCAATCGTTCAAAACGGTCTAGCCATTTTCTCCAACGAGGTCCCAAATTGCCATCCATTCGCATATCAAACTGTGCAAACGCGGGTAGAGCCATTGTAGACGTAGCAGTGGGTGTTTGTGGAATTACGGGATCAGCTGTAGATGTAGTACTTACAGCCGTGTTCATGCCGCACGCCAGAAGTAGCAATGACGTCAGCAGAGCGAGCGCCGTTCTTGTCGAAAAAACAGCGGCGTGTTCCGTTCATAAATTCACCATTTAGAGAACTCCAGTCCAACTCCGTAGCTCGTTTCCACTGCATAGGCGTCTATGACTGTGGGTTATAGTATACCTCGTCGCCAGATGTTGTATCTAGTAGTTTAGATATAGTTAATCTCGTATTTACGCAGAGGAATAGAAGTGCGCTTATTGAATTCACATTTGCGGCGCTACATCACGCTATGCCTTGCACGCGCGTAGCCGCGTCATCAATAGTACGTCATCACATTAGCATGCAACAAGTAACTTGTGGCTCATTATAATATTGTTGTAAACACAGCAAATGAGAGAGCACATTTCTTTACATGAGGCGTGTCCTTGGGCAAGTTGGCCAGATAACATTCGAGAGATCTTGATCGGCAGGTGGAAATAGCTGTGATGGAGCAGCTGGGGAATGTGTTGGAAGATGGGAAAAGAATATTTTTGGGACCTTAGAGAAGAATGTCCAACAGGGCTTAATGAGATTTTGACTTCTTGCAGTCATTAGCTAATACATGTATAGAGCACTTCAAAAAGTTCAGTTTCGATCATGTTTAGCGGTGCTACTGTTATAGTTAATATGTTATGGTATTTGATTTATCAAGGTGCATGGATAGATTGTGCATGTAATAAGGTATTAGGTATATATAGCTATATAGTAATAATCTCTTATTAGTACTGTATATCTATAGATATATGATGAAGACTGGGTGCTGTACAGTATAAACACTGGGCCTCCAGTGGGTTCTTGCCGTGCAGTAGTATGAATGTCACTGGTCCATGCCGGCATCACTTTATCATGTGTCAACTGATAAGAGCTTAGCGGTCTTGTTTTACTAACGGGTGTTCTATTTATGTCTATGGTACAAATACAAAACCGAACAAGTAAGCTATTTGCATATCATAGTGTCCAGTGTGAGATGACACATCAACATCTGTTAAATACCATAGTTCCAACACATTGGTGTTGTTCACAGTATTGTCTGTAAAATACCTGTTATCTTATTCAGTACTAATATATAATCATACTTGTAGGTATTAATGTAATACTAGTACTCTACATGTAAAACACCCTTAATATAATAAATTCAACTGTCAACAATGTTGTCAATTTCACATGTTCATGCCCTGACTAGCCTAGCCGTCATTCCACTGTTGTTTACAGGCAAGTCTTGGACACTGCTCAACTTACATGTCTCTAGGGAATACTCAAGATCAGCCCTCTCCCAGCCACCTCCTAGAGCAATTAATCAATGTAACTTCAAAGGGAGAGAGGGTACCAAACTGATCCTGGCTTAACTGTAGGGACAGTTACATAATACCTATATACATGCACAATTTATGCTTGCACCATGTCTATCACATCTTATAACATATTAACTATAACAGTAGCACCACTAAACATGATCAAAACTGAACTTTCTAAAGGGATCTGTACATTTACCAGCTACTGACTGCAAGTGGTCAAAATCTCATTAAGCCCTGTTGGGCATTCTTCCCTAAGGTCCAACGACCACTTATTCCTGATCTTCCACACATTAGTAATCAAAGTCACCACTAAGTAATTATAACTGATAAAGTAAATACCTTGACATAAACAGATGGACAATTCTCTATCACACAGTATGATACAATTATAAATTGAAAACATTGCTTAATAAGGTAGAAAACATAATTTAGGAACTTACCAAAACAGAGTTGTCATTAACTGTAGAATCACGCCTGGCCCACTGACGCAGGGCCCCTTCCACTGACCACACGTGACCCCTGTCTCTATGATAAAATTTATGTTTAAACAACTGAATTATTAGTAATAAAACCAACTACCTACACAGTAAATACAACTAATTACAGGACAAATAGTCATAGCAATAATAGTTCACTAACTATATTCTCTAAATTACATTACATTACCCTGGGTGCTGCCATCATGTGGTGGGTAACTAAACTAATTGAACCGACAAGTGACTGTCACATATGTAAGCTGATAAAACACAGAAAACAACAATAGGTAGAATTAATAATTGTTTCACTTTGTCTTTCAACCGATGTCGACCGAAGCATAAATTTAAAATCGATTCTTCGTTTCATATACGGGTGACGAATTCGTATTTGCGCGCACCGGTAGAACCTTGTCCTTGCCTTGCCTTGGGTTAGGAATTTGGCATGTTGGTTTCGCGTCGCTAAAACTATTAAATTTACGATGTAATGGAAGCATGTCATTTCACCCAAGTGTTATGTTGGTATCGCATACTAAATGCATTTAAAACTATTTATCTGATTCTTATGCGATGCGTATTTGTGAATCTCGATTGTAATTTACAAACCGTCGTCGCGTCGAAGCGAAGCCAGCGACAACGATTGATGTCGGCGACAGCGCAAAACAAACAACACGTTGATACTCGTTCATTGATATTGTTCACCTAATGTTTCTTGAGAATTGTCAAAGCAATTCTAAGTAGGTTTAAACAGGCCCATTTGGCATTTTCCCCTGGCGGCAGAAAATCGGGGTCCACGACCGACCGCGTTATATCCGAATCCGCGTAATAACGAGGCGCGACTGTACTTAACTGTGAAATGGCAACAACAGTCAACGAAAACTGCTCCGAAGGGTCCAAATAAAAACAAAATTCTGCAAAACCACTTCACATTTTAAACAACATTATGTGGTCACTGTCGAGTTAAATAAATAAGATGAAAAAAATTTCTTTTGTGGTATAAACATTTTCCCCACCTTAGCTTTTCCTGGTCTTTCTTATGGGGATCACCCCAGGCAGTTTTGCGGCATTCTCCTCCGGCTCGTGCGTGGGCTCCACCAGGTGGGACTCGCTCGCCGACTGCCACATCAGACTGCGCATTCGCTGCGTCCAGAAACCATGACTGGATGGCTTGATAATCTTCATCGTCCAATGACTAGCCTTCAGCCTGAACAGCTAAGCTGCAAGACACAATGAGACGCCATGTTCATCCCATTCCCATTTGTAATTTAACTTTTAAAAAACTTGACTGTCTCGAAAAGTAAACATCATCGTGACATCGAGACAAACTTTGTTGTCACCAGCCGATAATCAGACACACTGAAGGAGTTCATAATAACCTGGAAACACAGCTAGGCAAGCAGGACATCTAGCTACACACTACATTTAGAAAAATTTAACAGGTCGTGAATTATTTACACATTGGCCTAAAAAATGTACATGATTTTGTTGCTGCTGCACCACGCGTGGTGGACAACAAGATTTTATGGAATGAGTCAACCATCATTTTACTGAAAACTGGAACTACATTCATACATGATGCTACACCCACTGAGGAAGGTTGTCCATGGATCAAGGGACAAGACAAGACGTAGGAAGAAAAATAGCATCAGAGTGATTAACTACGTAGTGAACCAAGTTTTCAAAAGTTGACAAGTAGTAAGGGTAAAGGTCTGCTCCCACAAAGCACTGTATCCAGTCATTGGGACTGTTCAAAACGCTTTACACTTACCCCAAGCAGACCTGTTCATTCCAATGCCAACTTGACTTGTCTAGGAAACATTCAGCATCACTGCAATTACTGTGTGAAAACTATTCACCACTGTCTGTAGCCAGGTACTAATTTATACAGCTGAGTGAACTGGAGCATTGTGGATTGAAAGAAATTGCCCAATTTCCAAACGGGCAGTGGGAGGATTCAAAACCAGGATCTCTCGATCAAGAGTCCAGTATTCTAACCATTATGCTACCACATCCCAAGTAGTAAAGGTAACTGCGTCCTAGTCACCTGTTTGTCATTCAAAGCATGGGTAAATTTACTTCAGTCCAAATTGCCTCAGTTCACTGAACTGTATAAGTACCTGAAATATAATGAGCTTTTGTGCAGCCACTGCAGCATGGTTGAATGGCTATATACTTATTTATATTAGTTATTAATTCTAATGGGACAGTGTAATCAAGAAAAGACTGCTTGGTTACAAATAAACAAGCCTGGATTCATATTTAACACCTATGAATCATATTTTAACACCTATCAAGGCAGTATTTTTAATGATAAATGATCACTTATTTGATTTCCCCAATGCTGTTTTATATACTGCTTGGGTGGCTGGGTGGCGTAAATGCCCGGATCTCACTGATATATACATGCCCCAAATAAATGGACATCTACAACATGGTCCAACAGCTGAGGCAAGTTTCAACCTTACATGCCATATAATAGGTAGAATGTCCAGCCACCTCTTTCAGAATCCCAAATATAAAGGACATGTGTTTACCAGAACAAATCCAGCTATTGTTCACCATATCAAATGAATGACATCAACCTAGATTTAGTGACTACTAGAAATAGGATCAATCTCGCACATTGACCTGTCTTTGTTGCTGCAGCAAATGTGTCACCAGGCATATTCCACTCATGGACTAACTCAATTAGGCAAATTTGCATATAACATAATCAGAGTTAGTTACTCCAGTGTATACAAGTTCAATTTAACTTTAATTTTGTTACCAACATGTTAATAAATCACTGAACAATCGAAAACTTTGGAATTGAATAAAATGCCAACACAAATCTTAATGATCCAATTCTTTCAAATCCAAACCAGCTATTTGGAAGCAAAACATATGCATAAATCATAATGGTAACCAATAAAATTTAAGTAGCTGTCAAGAAAACAAATATAACATATACATGCAGTTCAGGATTACAAGGTATAGACAATTTTAATTCATATTTGTATGGACTGTGTGTAATGGTATTGTTGATATTGAGTTAATCCAGTAATAATGGTCTTCACTGCCATGGAGCAGTAAGAATTCAGGGGTTTTATCCCTTACATGAGGTAGCGAAGGAGTTTTTGGGGCGCTATGATGCTTTCCCCTTCTACAGAGGGATTGATTTGTCAATTTAAGGAGGGTCCAACACCTGCGTGTGGTTAGTTCCCCTCACCTTTGCTGTTAGTTTATTTATTAGAATTATATAGGCTAAGGCACATCTTGTATATATTGTATTTTATATATATACATGTTTAATGTTTGGCTTAATACAAAGCTCTGGTACAAACTTATATCTGCCTTGTTATTTACAGCAAACTAGCCATGATTCCGAGTCAATAACTCCACTACAGCAACAGGGTGCACTGTCCCACATAAATAAAATTTAAGTAGCTGTCAAGAAAACAAATATAACATATACATGCAGTTCAATGCATTACACATGTGTTAAAAAGATACATAATTACCAAAAAGCATAACATAGTTAAACTATTATTTAAATAACAAGATTGCCATCCAAGGCAAAGGCCCAGATGGTAAGTGGACAAGGAAGCCATTGGCTTGTTGAGAATCCAACAATTATTCATCTATGTGTAACCTGCCCTTCTTAGATATTTGTCAACCTTGTTTTTAAACATATTCACACTGCTAGCATTTACACAATCTGTAGATAATTTGTTCCATTCATTTATTGTCATTCATAACTTAGGTAGGCCTATCTCAGTTCTGGAATCATTTTAGTTGCTCTCCTCTGTGTTCATTCAAGTGTATCTATATCCTTCTTACGATATGGTCTACTACTATATACTTCTGAAATATTTATCATATCTGACCTTGTGCATGGACTATTTACTTAAATGGTCGTGTTAATTGGTCTGACAAATATTAAATATAATATATATATAATATAAAATGTGCATAATATGTCTAATAACATATTACTATATTAGTTTTGTATTTGTGAAAATGTTCATCAAGTTGGTATATATATATATATATATATATATATATATATATATATATACCAACTTGATGAACACTGCGGTGCACATATCTTGCGCATATCATGTAAATTATACTAGTTTAATAGCAACTACACCATCCACATGTCGACACGCACGCACGCACGCACGCACGCACGCACACACTGTAATTTGACTAGTGTAGAACAACTGAAAAGTGTCACCATCTGGTGTTAAACAGTTGGCACCGCTTTTCAGTTCTACATTAGTCACCAAATGACACCACTAGTGTTAAACAGTTACCTTATTGTCTAGAGAAAAAATTTGATGTACGCTTATAAGAACACGTTCTTTGACATTTTTCCATGGCCTAATTTTGTACTGCAAGATATTGCATGTACCCAACAAATCGGCATTCAGTGAACTCCATGTTTAACAGTTTTGATAATGTTGTTTCCAAAAACCGTTTTCCCAAACAGCCACCCCTATAAAATAAGCATCTGCTCAGTCAGATCACAAAACACGAGCAGCAAGTATATAATTATATATTCCTTTAGGGCGGCATGCGTTCCTGTTTTTGGCAGATGATAATTATTGTTCTAAATTTGTTGAGTCTCATAATTGAATTATTTGGAAATTTTAAAGGCTGGCTCAAATCCAACACTAATAAAATACCACAAAAGACAGTAAGTAAGTAGTTGCCAAATTTAATATCTTATTTGGTACAAAGTAAATTCGATTTCAAAATTAACACTTTCTTTGTACAAGAACAACAGTCCATTAAACAGCCCACATTTTCTATATTTTTTTCTAAAATATTGATCAATATCTCATAATTAATTAGATTACGGATATGATTTTCAAATATCTATCTACTAGCCCTAGCATGCACTGTTTTAACCTATCATATGGTTATGTTGTTACAACAGTAAAATGCTTGGTGTCGGTAACTTTTTCGAAGGTCTCACACTGTTCGAGTACTTATAAAATACAGGTTGGTGTGCCACATTTTAAATGTGATTGATACGGTATGACTCGCATTCCTCGGCAACTGAACGTGACCTAACGAGAATTCACGACAGCACGTTGATAATGGCTGACAGAAGACGAAGAAGGCCAAAAATCGCCAATTCCGATTCGGAATGTAGTGAGGAAGAAGATGTTGTTGCAGCAAAACGTGAACAGAAAGTAAGTTAATGGAGTGAATATTTTAAAAAGGTGGCTATAAATGCAACTGTTTATCTTATACTTTAAATACTGAACATAAGCATGTGAACCGTTTCCAATTTCCCGGTTGGAAGTTTCGTTTCATCCAACTCCCGGTGAAATGTTTTTTCTAGAAAAAAGATACTGTTGTCATTACCGTGTTATTAATATTTGATGTAAATCTGCGATATACTTCGTATTGTGTACGTAGTAATAACAATTGTCGGTCCGTTTTCATAACTCGACGGTTTTCGCTTTTATCACGGTGCCGTTGATAAAATGTGCAAACTGTTATCTTAAAACAGTACTGGTAAGTAGGCTCCGTCTAATCCCTATTCAAACTATTATCAACTCTAGTCAAGACGAGTCGGTCCATGTTAAGAAAGGGCGATCTTTTATTTCCTGAAAACGACCATCTAGACAGTAGAGCCACCAAACTTCTCCCACTAATATGCACACGTCATGATACAAAATTTTACTTTCTTAGCCTTAGCCTTAGGTAGGTATATCAAGTTCCGCTAGATGGCGTCACTTTTTCGTTGTCGAAAAAAAAATAGCGTCGTTTTATGTGTCCCATATTTGGTACGAAGGCGTGACGCTCGCGTCACATGGTCGCGGGAAAAGCCAAAATACTCGGTATGCAAATGACGTGGCCGAGTTTGTTTACCTTCATATCGACCAATGAATGTCTTCTTTACATAATGGGCGCGGAAAAATTTTCATTCCGACGCTTTTGTGACTGTATGAAGGTGAGTAAATTTTGTTTTGCTTAAACTTGTTAAAAAGTACATATAATATAAAGAAGAATTTTATAGGAATAAAAAGAACTACCGTTTTTCAGAAAAACGTGGGCAACATGACCCGGTGTGCGCTAACTTGTTATGTTTTGTCGTTCGGAAGCTACGGTCGGTGGCTTCGAGTGAATTAATATTTTAAAGACCCTTCGTCGCATTGTAATCCGTTGACATTCGTATTCGTGCAGTTAACTAATTGCATGTTTTGTTGATAAAAGTTATTATAAATGTATTATTTTTGTCTATCCGTCAATATTTTTATGTTAAACATCATGAAAGGTAAATTAATGCAAGATGATTTGACAGCGTTATGGCGTCATCTGCAATACGCGAATAGGAAATCTTTCCGAAGAATCCGAGCAATCCACATTTCAACAATTAATTGCTGGCACATTTTGTTTATAGCATTTGTTATATATGTATTTCTGTGTAGCAGTATTTACTAGTTGTTATGTCAGAAATTATGTTTTATTGGTTTTTTTTTGCGTTTTACTGCATACCTTTTTTACTGATTATATAATTTGTAAATGTGAGTTGTGTAGCGTTTCTAAGGTATGCATTGATAATGAATACTTTATGATGAATAAAAAATATTTTGTGTATTTGTATATACCTATGTTCGGTCGCCTTCCAGTGATTACTGTTAAAAACCAAGTAATAATTTTTTAAAGCTGCGGATACTTTTCACTTTAATATTTGATCATGCATATTTTATACTTAATATCTGCCACTATTTGTGTTTTGTTAATTTTTATTTGCAGTGATCATTTATGCCAACTTTAATATCTTCTTAATTATCGTTATTTTATTTTACACATTATTTGACATCTTGGATTTTAGAAGATCCAGTTTTTATTTGTGCAAAATTTACTGTTATAAAATTTACTTTTGATATTTTATCATCTGATTATATCAGATATATAATATTATAATTATTAATTTAATTATTCAAAAGTATTTTGTGTTACAGGTAAAGGTAGTCAACAGCAACTTGTGTGTACAGACTTCAGCTAGTTTGTGATTTATATGGATTACAATCGGCTGTTATGATACAAATGAATCGAATGATGAACACCTTGGAGATAACACTGCATGCACTATTGCAACATCATATAAGAATTCATCTCAGGACAACTGTTCCTTTCTTCGGTGACGATTTGAGATAGATTCATCGTCCATCGATGAGCGACATCATAGTGATCAATTCTGGTTTTGACAAATGTGCTGTCGTCTATGATAACCATATACTCTTACACATGGAAATTATTGCCATGCACTCATCTAACATGATAAACAAAATCATGAGCTTGATGCTGAGACAGTGTGCTTCTGGAACATTGACACACTATTGCATTTGCCTGCAAGAAATAAAAAATATGACGAACGTAGATAGGCATTGACATTGTCTGAAGAAACGTATGTACATATAGAAATAAATAGTTGTTTTTGAATAACATGCTATAACCTTTTCATAATTAATACATGGTAAAATATGTATAATTAACTGTAATATAATCTAAACACATACAATTATTTTGATGCCCCTAGCCCTGTATGGGTGGCCCAACTTATTACCATGCTATTACTCCCTGTAAATAGGTCAAGTGTGAAATGCAGGTAAACTAATTAGGTAATGTAAAATTACATGGTCACATAGTATTCAAGTTGATAAATTGACATTTTCCATCCATTAAAAGTTAAATAGGCCAATTACCTATTAAATAACAGCTAAATTAGCCCATTAATCTACATAAATAGGTCAAATGTAAAATGTAGGTCAATTAATTAGGTCATCAAAAATATGGATTTACCAAGTCACATGACATTGAAGTAGATACATTGACAATTTCTATCCCATAAAGGTTTAATAAACCCATTTAATAATTAATTACAACCAAATAATGCCATTACTCCATGTAAATAGGTCAAAGGTTAAATGTAGGTCAACTAATTAGGCCATGTCAAGGTCATATTATTAACATTAGTTTCTGGGTCATATACCTTTTTATTTCACATCAATATGTTCAATACATTAAAAACTATTGCTATTTTCATATAAATGAAATACAGTCCTCCGCATTCCGGGTCACAAGAAATGGAACCAAATTGTATAGACATCAATGCTAATTTTCAGAGATCAAAAAGTGGAATAACTTCGGAAATAATGTAGATATCAACAAAATTCCAAAAGTGTTATAAACTTCATAGGACACTCTATCCTGTGGAACCATTTAAATGATCATCTGATCGATTTGAATTTTTTTTTGAGATACCTACCTTAGGTGATGTTATAGTCACCATTGCAGTTTTTGCTCCATTTTGCCTCATGTTGAGATCTCACATTAGATATGTCATTAGCCAGATATAAAATCATATCGGTCACCGTCATTTTCGTATAAAATATATCTAATTCAACATTAATGACTAGATGGCAGTACAGGGTTGACACATCAGTGCACTCTGTAAATATGCCATATTTCACTTTATCAGACGAAAATGTATGCAACTATTCGTAATAATCACTACAGGAAAGTGATCGGGTGACATGGTGTTGTCCAACTAATTGGACGCATCGTTTCTTGTTGATTTCAAGAAGCGATCCATCCAGTTGGTTGTCTGCATTTGATGGATCTGTCATCTGTGCAATCTGCAGATTGTGCACCCATCTGCCGATCATGCAGCGTGATCTGCCAGATTCATAAAACATTTCCAGAATTGATCGATCGTGCAACTTTATCGACCATGATGTGCAGTCAGCAGATTGAAGTGCAATCTAGTGATTCACAGATTGTGCAGATCCATCAAATATCCAACATATATTAATTTATTATTGGCAGCTATTTGGCAACATACTGTTAGATAACCCTACATCATGAGTGCCTGTAGCCTGGAAGAACTACTACCTCTAGGCTTATTGGTCATTTAGTCATCAAGTCAAGCGTCAGTGTCCTGGTCAATGTTTCAGCCACCATGGAAACAGATTAGACCAGTATCTCCCACTTGTAGAACACATTCTGAGTAAACAACTGACATGATATTCTTGATTGTAGTTGCAAATGGTTAGTTTTTTAACTGTTGTTAGGTGCATTGTCCCAAAACCAAGCTTTTGTTTCACTTTAACAGTTTGATATTTTCTTAGAATAGTGTGATTTTTATTTAAAAACCGCTTCAGATTCCACAAAATCTGCCAGAATATCTAAATAATCATCCAGTTTACATTAATTGAATGATAAATGTTGATGCATTTGTAGTTGAGTGAAGGCGGGAAAAGCTGCACAAGCAACGATGGTATGTATCTAAGAATGTTTAGATTATTAGAACACCTGAATGCCTTGGGTCTGAATATATTTATCATGCATTTTGCCTTTGACTATAAACAAAATGCTTTTTGTAATACTAAATTATTCATTTTGTTTAAAAGCACTGCCAGGCTTGTATTATGATTATGTTTGTTACAGGAATAAAAGGCTGCAAAACATACTAAATATTCAATTAATTCTTTGTTTGTCAAAGAATGTTAGGGTTGAACATGGAAATAAATAGTACAAAGGAAATTTGTTCAGGATAGTTACAAAATACCGTATTGAACAACACATCAAAAGTCCCGTAGTTTCCCGTTTGTCACAACGAGGCCAGGTGCGTGAGAACTATTGTTGACATATGGCATGGATATCTCTCAACGTAGAATAAAGGGCATGGGGCCATGTCATCTAGCTGTTTATTTGTTTCATTGCTTGTTGTGTGTGAGACTGAGTTTGTGTTTCTGCTGAAGGGTCTGATGAAGACAGTGCTACCGAAGACAATGAGGTGGGTAAATCTTATTTCATTGTTTCTCAGTCACATCTGTATTGCTGTAATTCATTGGTGATCTGTGTTAAGAACCTAGTCAACATACATTTTGAAATGAGTTTTTCATGGCTAGTTGCAAACACGGTAATGCTATAACTTTGTGTTGGTTTCAGGAAAATTACAAGACAAAACCTACAATTGTTAATGCCAATGATATAAATTATAAGTATTAAGCAAAATTATTATTTGAGTTGCAAATGTCTACATATAAATTGCTTCGTGCAGCTTTATAATACTTTCAAAACATGTTGCAAACAAACTTGGGTTCCATGACATTGTAATTAGAATTGGAACTCCAATTCCAGAATTGGTGTTTTGTTTTTTAAAAGAAATGTGTTCTTTTTTTTATTAAAATACTTTTTCAGTTACATAGTTAATTTTTTAACTCAAAATATTTGCTATAAATAATCAATAAAATGTTGCACATTTGTTTGCCACTATGTACCATAATATGCTTAAATTAAATAAAGCTGTTCTAAAATAGATGTTATTTTTGCAATGAGTATGCTCGATTTACTTTTATTTCAATATGGAATTAATAATTGGAACTTGTATTTTTAGGGTTGAATTGGTATTTGGAATTGATATTAAAAAATTTGTAGTATTTATGTATTCATTTTATGTACAGCGCTGCAAACTTATGGATGTTGCACTATATAAAAATAAATATTATTATATAATGTAATTGATTACAAATAGTGTATGTAGAGTATGGTTGAAATTGTTCCTGGTCACCAACTTTAGGATGAGACGGGGGAAGAAGAGGAGACAGAGGAGGGAACAGAGTATGAGGAGGAGGAAGAGGAGGAGGGACAGTACAAGGGAGGTGTGAAGGGAGAACGTCAGAGTGGGGATGGACAGGTATGTCATTAACAAACAGCTTACATCTACTGTACAGTCGAACCTCAATCTACAGTCACCTTAGAAATACAGCCACCCTGGGACTGTCCAAAATGATTTCCATAAGAGTAAAGTATAGGACGTTAGTCCCACTAATACGATCACCTTGCTATTTAGGTCACTTTGGCCTGGTCCCGAGGGTGACCTTAATAGTGAGGTTCAACTACATGTAATGTTATGACATATATGGAATAATTTTGGATATTTGACAATTTGCTGAATGTTCAAAATATATATTTACCATCATGTTGTATCTTGGAAGAATGGGTAATATTTTGACAATTACAATGTTTTTTTTATTTCAAATTATTGTATTGTTCAGGTAACATGGTAAATTTTTTACATCACCAGGCCTGTTGTGTTTCTGAGTCTTCCACAGAGAGCATCAGCTGCTTGTGTTATTGTGGATGCAATTCACTGCGATATTTGGACTGCAAAAGTGTCCTAAGATGCAATATTTAAAAAAGAATATGTTTTTATACATGGAATCATTGAATGAATGCATTGGCGTAGAAAAAATTAAGTAACAATGTTGCTTAGCGGAGTAAATAAAGGATAGTTTAATTAATGAGACATAATGTCAGGACTCATTCGCATGCATAAAGATTTGTCCAGTGTATCTGTGAATTATAATTGTGTACCATATTATAGGGTATATGTTTCCAGACAGCTGAGACTAATTATTTTAAGTGTCTCAAACATTTCGCCAATATTGTACTAATTTGAATTTTTTTCAAATCTACTGACCTGTTTTTTTATTAGAAAAAATCTGTAAATGTACTAAAAAAGTAAAAGGCCTTATATGTTGCAGTAATATATTGCTTTTCAAAACAAATCCTGTCTTCTCTGCCATGAACACGTTTGTTTCTTTTTTCTGAAGCTCATGTTATAAGAAAAGAAAGACAGTATGAATGATTCGGTCAGAGAAAGTGACAGTTTGCATCCTTCATACAGGAACAGCCCGAGTCACTGGATGATGACGAAGATCGCAAGAATCCTGCCTATATCCCTCGGCGTGGTGCATTTTATGAACACGATACACGTATCAGTGACGAGGTGGACCCCAAGGAAGCAGCAAGGTGTGGAATGAATGTTATTCTTCTGTTCACAAAGAACGACATAATGTTAATGCTTTACAATTTTGTTGAGTTCCTATGTAGAACGTTTTAGGGTCATACGTAAAACGTTCCTACTGTTAGTTGATATTGTAATAAAACTTACAGTGACATTTTTTTTCTTTTTTTTAGAATTATCTGTTTGACAGTACATACTTTGGCTTCCACACCAGCTGTGTAGACCTATGTTGTTTTGTCACTGGCAACTTACATTTTAAATGGCATTTTTTGTTGCATTTACGAAGGTCAAACTGTTCGTGTTTCATATTGCTGCTTGTACTAGTAGTCATTTGAGTGATCAAGTGTGGGTTTAGATGTAAACAAACAAGCAACTATTTTATAAACCCCCCATAGTAAGTAGCTCAGTAGCTGTTTAAATAGCCAGTTTTGGTGACTTCAAAATGGGTTTATTTTTTTAGTGTCGGAAACCTCTCATTCTGTTTCAGGGCACAAAAGAAGCTGTGGGTTGACAAGGGGAAGTGGGGGCATGACAGGTTTGTTGACACCTTCCAAGCTCCCAAGTCTACGGAAGAAATAATTGCTGAATATGGCTACGATATCAGGGCCTATGACACACCCCCGGATGCACCACCTAAGAGCTTCGGCAGAGGACGGTATGACATTATTGTATTTTACGCTGTAGAATCAGGGGGTATGAGAAGATGTATGGCAGGGTCTTGAAAACCCTTGAATTTTTCCAACGTTATAATCAGCAGCGTAAAAATAAACTGCTCATAGGACAAACACATCGATAATAGGAAATGATAAAACAACGAAATAGGAAGTGATAAAACGACAACTCTGATATCGTCATTCTTTGAAAATTCAGTAATTTATTTGCTGATAGACTATCGGTTGTTTTGTGTGATTGCATACCATGATAAACTAAGAAATGGAGCCTTGATTTTTCTTCTCGGTAGCCTTAAAAAGTCTTCAAATGACCATGAATTTGAAATCTGCCTTACAGGCCCAGCTATGGGCACTATAAGTAGATATAGCTCTAACAGAATTTTTAATTAAAGTAATTGTAAGCGATTCATTAGAAAGAAGAAGTAAACCAGATTACTACCACCCTCTCATCCTTTACTGTGTACGCATTGCATTGCAACAATCTAGCAAACCTAGGGCACATTTAGCTAGATAATTTTTAATAGCTGTCTCTGTCTATTACAGGCGTGATCATAACCGCAGTAACAAACTCAGTGACTTCATTGATATGGGGGCGGGTGGAGACGGTTACCACAACAATAGGGGTGGTTACCCGCCACGTGGTCGTGGTCGGCGTGGAGCTCGCAGTTATGGTGGGGATGGAGGTCGTTACACCTACAGTCAGGTGAGGGACGGCGGAGATGCAAGAAACTATGTCAACAACCAGAAGCAGTTCGGGGACAAGTACGACCAGGATTACCCCAGCCGTGATGACCGACCAGAACGGAATCATGGTGGTTACCATGACAACAGATCGGAGAGGAATCGTGGTAGTTACCACGACGACAGGCCGAACCGGAATCGTGGCAGTTACCATGATGATAGACCAGACCGGATTCAAGGTAGTTACCATGACAACAGATCAGACCGTAATAAAGATAGTTACCACGATGACAGACCGGACCGGAATCAAGGTAGTTACTATGACGATAGACCGGAGCGGAATCGAGGCAGTTACCAGGATGACAGATCGGAGAGGAATCAGCGTGGCAACAGCCAAGAGAAGTACTATGATCGAGGCGATGGGTACGAGTATGACAGCCGGCCAAGTCAGTCTATGGGTAGAGGTGGTCGCGGTGGCCGGGGTGTGGTCACCACAGAGACACTTGGTGAGGAGGATGACTTAAGATCTCCGCCACGTAACAGACAATGGACTAATTCAAACACGCGGGGTGGCGCCAACAAACGTGGCTCCGGCCCTTCATTGCGTGGTAACGCCAGATACCCCCCTCAATCACAGCAACAGCAGTCCAGCACGCAGGCAAGTGAGTATCCACCTACGACTACAGCACCGCCTAGCAGGAGTTCACAAGACCAGCGGAATGTTGATCGACCCCCAGCAGAGAACACCAACGTGAACGTCAATAATCAAACGCAAGACGTGCGGCACAGTAAGGTCGGTCGGCCCCGCATACAGGAGACATCTGCGTATGGCAGAAACCATCCTTCAGAGCCCCGTGTGGAGTCGGATAACAGGGCACGCCAGAACAAAGGTAACATTTTTTTATCATAGTGTCAAGCTAATGTTGGGATGAGAAGATGAAAGTGTCTATGGAATTTCCTGGTAAACTTCTTCCCTCACAAACTGTCCGGCGTGTATTTGTATAGGGTTGTGTTTCTGACAGTCAGGTATTACTGACAGGATATTGTCAGAAACTAGTTTCTGACAGGTTTCTGGCATCAGAATTTGTCAGAAACTGTCGGTATTTAATCTCTTATGGATTTATGTACGCTATTGCTCATTATATGGCCTATTAAATAGACAATCATGAGTACCGGTAATGTTACGTTACTATGCACTTCATCAAAGTGTTCCCACACAGCTTCAGCTGGACTGCCACCCTTAAGCATAGTGTAGTACTGTACACACAAATATGGGTAATAAATTTGCACTACTTTCACATGTAACAATATATCTCTATGTGAAGGTTTAGCAACTGGCGGCTGGCCAAGCAGAGTTAAGTAGAAAGCAGTGGGCCAGTCGGCTTGAAACACACACTCTGTACAGTCAAGAAAGCAAACCCGGCTGTGGCTTACTATCAGCTCAGAACAGTAATCTGACTTTTTATTTGGGCAGTACAACAGCCTGGAACTGAGTTGAAATCTTTGATGTTGAACCAGAGCATGCATAATTAAATTAAATTTAATTTCAACAAGAGGAGCTTTTAACTGACCAATGCAGCTTCTAACTACATTTGTATTGCTTAAATGGAATAACAACAATGATTGCTTGAAATCATATTATAGTACATCTCAATTATGCATGTTTTTCCTACACTTATCGGCAAGCTTCGGTGTGACGTCACTGATGATAAGGAAATGCTATGAGACTGGAACTTTATTGTGCTGCATTTTATTGTAATGGGATAGTAGTAAGAATAAAGTAACATGTTGGACCAACTAAGTTGGTTTAAGTTCCCTACGGAGCCAACTTTGTTTAAAAAAGCAAACGTCAAGCCGGCGAAGCACAGCCGGCTTTGCTCGCTTCAAGAAAACTTGTTTTGACTGCGATCCGGACCAGAGAAGGTGCAGCCCTGGGTTATCCTGGTGCTAAAATCTCTTTGAAAGAGGATGATGCGCCCACATTATTCCCAATAGTGGAAGCTATGTTGATACCACCAATCCATAGAATGTCGACTACCACGGTCTATCTAGGATCAAACAGTCAGCTCACAGTGAATTCAACCCTGTGAATTCGGACAGCATTTTTTGGAGAGTTCAACCCACAACTTCAGCCTCAGAGCACAACGGGCATAGTGATCTCAGCCCAAACGATTGTGTAGCAAGCACATGAAGTTTAGTGTGTTTTACTGTGAATAAAGCATAATATTTATTCTCTCATTTGTTAATTTATTTTGTTCCACATTAACCTGAAATTGTAACTTTGTAACTGCTTTTGTAGCTTTCTCTTCCTTTGGCATAAAAAAGTATGGCAATATGTTTTTTTCAATTTTAACACAGTCAAAGAGACGATCATTAGATTGTTGTATCCTTAAGATTCATATCATATAATATATGATATATTACACAAAAACTATAATATTATAATACAGTTTAATAGTTTAAATACATTAAATTACAATTATCATAATATCTTGTTTCTATGTTTTACATTTTCAAACGTTTCCCCTCATCAGGGGAAATTCTCCCCAGATTTGTTTTAATTAAATCAAATACAGAGCAATGACAGCAATTATTGTATTGTGAATACAACGGAGCCACCTGCATGTGATCTTTGACCTATACAGTGTTTTTCATTAGATTACTTTGAATGTGAAACATGGTCTTTTATTCACACCTGCTCACTGTACGAAACAGACAAAGCATTGTACTTCAACAGTATCTAGTTAAACTTAGCATCCCTTTGATGACAAGTGCAGGAATAACAAACCCTTAAAAGTGAAGACTAATCCATTACTATCTAGAACTGAGTAGATCTTGCGTGTCACGTCAATCACTGACATCACCAAGCAAAAATAACATTGCAATTGGGCCGAATTCTCCTAGAGCCGAAATCACCATCAACGCTACTCCTGCTACAACCGCGATGTTGCTTTCTGACCTAACCACACAACGACCACCTAGAGATGCCAAACTTCTCATATACCATACATATACACATGTCACATGGTCAGACATTACTCTTACTTCCATGTAACGATAACAAATTACAAAAGCTAGCTAAATCTTCTACACCTAGCTCTGCAAAGCTATGCATAGATGACATTTTTTTTCTTTATGTGGAAGTACACTGTAAGAGTAATGTTTGACCATGTCACACGTGTATGCGTACGATAGATATATGAGAAGTTTGGCAGCTCTGTGGTCATTTTCGTGGTTCAGTCAGAAAGTAAAGGTAAAGGTATGTTCTTATATAGCGCGGTATCAGGTCCATAGGACTGCTCAAAGCGCTTTACACTTCACCCCCTGGCAGACCTGTTCATTCCAAGGCCATCGCAACTTCTTTGGGAAGTATTCAGCCACGCTGCAATTGCTGCGCGAAGGCTATTCGTTCACATATCCACCACTGTCTGTATTGCCAGGTACTCATTTATACAGCTGAGTGAACTGTGGCAACGTGGGGTGATCAAACTTGCCAAAGGTTCGAAGCAACCGCAGTGGGATTTGAAACCGGGTTCTCTCGATTGAGAGTCCGGCCTTCTAACCGGTATGCTATCGCGCCCCACTAAAGAAAGTAAATATGTTCGAAGTCAAAGGCTACTGGTGTTGCTAAACTGCACCGAAAGAGCCAAATTCAAAGATGATTCTGCAGTATCACTTGCCGCTTGCGGTTCGAAATCATTACATTATACTTTTTATTCTAGAAAATTTACATCGCCATCATTCGTAGTAATGTGAGTGAAACTATACCAAAGTATTGTGTCGAAATTACAGGCTGAATGTAAACCCTAGACTCATTAAACATCAAATTTTGCCTATAAATAAATATTTCAAAAGTTCGATTTATTTTGGCATGTAGTAGATACAATATTAAACTTTGTACACACAGAAAAAGCATTTTCACTAGTGTCTTGTTATTCCCATTAATCTTAACTCTAGAGCTCCACAAAGAAATCCTTGTCTAGCCTTTTATTGTCATCCCAATTGTCACTGACACCTGTCCACAGTCCTAACTCGGTTCATTGATGTCATCTCCAATGTTTATTACTGGTATGTACTTACACCCCAGCCAGTTTCCTCCATGCTTTCCCAATTGTCACTGACACCTGTCCTGTTGTTTTAAAAGCTAGCTGCCTAGTGAAACCACAGTGACAATTATTTCTGTAATCATTATGTACAGCCTGTACTTTGAACACAATATAATGCACATAGTCAAAGTTGTACTTGCATATAATAATTATGAATGGTGACAGGATAATAAAGCATTATTATATTGAATTTAAATTACAGTCTACACCAGTGTTTCTTAACCTTTTTTGGGGTCACGGACCCCTTTGAGAATCTAAAGAAAGCTATGTATAGCTGTACCCCCCCAAAATGCACATAAACAGAAAGGAACTCGACGAAATAATAAATTTTTGCCCCCAGTACGCAGACCCCCTGAAACCCTTCCATGGACTCCCTAGGGGTTCATGGACCACAGGTTAAGAACCCCTGATCTACACATTAAATAAAATGGCACGTCTTGTTTAGTTTCTGACGTCAGAAGGGTATTTCTGAGGGGTTCTGACAGTTTCTGATGCTTTAGATACCAGAAAGGTATTTATGACAAGATGGTAAATACTGTGGTATCAACCATCTCGTTAGAAATGTGCCAACCCTGTGTTTGTATTATACAATATTTTAGCCATCTGTTGTCTCTCCTCTACTTTTGCATGATGTTGACATCTCATTTGTGGCACTTTTGTAGACTGTGACCACATGTCAATAATTGTGATTAGTCAAAGCAGAGAAACATTCTTTTTTATAGATGGTACAGAATAAAATAATTTATCTGTATTTGGCATATATTGGAAAGTAGTTTCTGAAAAGGTACTTTTCCGTTTGGACGCATTAGTGGTTTAACAATTGGCAATTGCCTGACTGTGCGTGACATCTGTTGGCTTCAGTAGCAGTTCCGCCATCAATCGTGCCGCCGACAACAGTTGCGTCAACAAAGCTGCGCCACACCAGTGACAGGCGTGGCACGACTGACAGTGGTGTCACATCGACAGCTTCGAAGCACGACACTGCTGCTACCACAGTGCCATCAGGGGGCACCACTCAGAACCGACCAAAGCGCTACTCCTCGCAGCGACAACGAAATGCGCCCGAGGTGGTTGCATACCAGGAGCCAGTCGCCACGGACACACAGCCACCGCCGGCTCCAGCACATGTGGCACCACGTGGTCTTACAAGTCCACCTAGACCACTGCGCCGTCCTGCACCACAGGCCTACTTCCAACCTGGTAAGTTGCAATGACTTGTAGGTAATTAGCACCTGTCCAGGGCTCTGTGTACTCTAAAGGTCTCTAACCAGACTGCAAACTGGTACAGTATTAAACTATTGTAGCCCAGACTGTCTCACTTGAGTCAACATGCTGAATTGGTAACAACTAGCACAAGCTCTAAGTGGACTTAAATTCAGGGCTTCTGACTTGAAAAGATACTTCCTCTTGAAGACAAGTTTGTGTGGCTTCACTGCATTCAGAAAGGGAATAGCTCAAACATACACAACGTCATAAAATATTTGAAAATCAGGCTATCTGGTGACAATACAACTACACAAGTGTGCACACATTGAGCTTTTGTATTAAAAAACACAAAACTTTGTTGATCTCGATGCTTGTAAACAGTTATTTGTGTTAAATTCATATAAATCAACAATTAAACAAATCGGAAATAAAAAATCATAAATCAATGATTTTGAGTGATTTAAATCATGCATGCATGTATGTATGTACATTGAACGATTATAACAAATATGGTATTTCATCTGAGATGTGTGAAGAACGAAATCTCTAGACAATCCAAAACCTGTGAGTATGAGATTATGAGTGTATGCATGGCAGACTTGGCAGTATGTATGATATGTATTGCAAATTTGTTGTAGTGTATGCGACACAGCCTCCCACTGTGTTCCACCCGCGGGCTGACCGTTCACCCCCGCACACTGTCGCCTCGTTTCCACGACAACATCCACCCCACCTGCTGGCCTACACAATTCCTGGTAGGTACTTCTGACCCTCAGTCAGTACATGTCATTTTTTGGTACACTGAGTGATGTGCATGCAGTAATTTGACTGGGGCTTGTGATGTACTAAATACACAATAATGTGGGTGCAGATGACTGGAACTGGCCCCCCTTATTCTCTGTAAATACCTGAGAAGTTTAAAAAATAGTTTGCCCAGCAATTTCATTAATAACTCATTGATGAAATTGCTGGGCAGAATAAAAAATGTTGGACAAATTTAAAAAATTTTGCAGAGCTAATATTATAAAAACAAAATTACAATATCACATGCAGATAAGATATCTTGTGCAATGAGATAAATAAGGTCAGTGGTATTCCTTGTCTGTAGGTACGAATCAGCTGCAATCACCGCCACAGATCTACAATGCTGTGCCCGCAGCGATGGCACCGCCACCACCACCGGCGTCCATGGCAACAGCCCAGCCGACCCCAATCATTGCGCCCCAGTACATAGCAGGCGCCCCCATGTTGAACTATGTCCAGCCGGCTCAGCCCGCCCCCTACCAGATGGCCACTGGCCCTGCCGCCATGCAGTTCCCCGCACCACAGGTGGGTTTTGTGCGTGCGTGTGTCTGAACAACAATTGTTTACGCTTTTGATTATGGTCCATCGCTTGAATTCTAAGGTTCCGTGGTCTGTTCCAGTATATGGAACAATTTACCAATGGACAATCCATGGTCCCTTCCCCGAAATCTGCAGTCCTGATTCCGGACCGTAGATTGCCTTAAAAAATCACTATGTGTGCATGCATGTATACAGTCACTGTTATACAATCGAAAGATGTACCTTCCATACCTAATCAACTTTAACTAAGGACAAATCTATTGTGTTCAGTGACGTATCTGGGATCTCACAATGGGGGGGGCAAGCTTAGACTTAGTCACCCATTAGTTTACCAT
This sequence comes from Lamellibrachia columna, assembly GCA_963662155.1. Taxonomy (NCBI): domain Eukaryota; kingdom Metazoa; phylum Annelida; class Polychaeta; order Sabellida; family Siboglinidae; genus Lamellibrachia; species Lamellibrachia columna. The sequence continues at coordinate 36,271,133 of OY759271.1, read as the reverse complement.
CTACCATGTAGCGGTGCAATGGTACTGAATGCAAGTCATTGAAAAAAATCAAGACGGTTATTTTAAGTTAAATATAGATTACTGCTGCTAATGAAATGTTATAATATTGGGCAGAAATGAAACGTGGCTGGAATAATTTTGCAGCTTGTGGCAACGTCACATTAACCCATTAGACCCCACAACGGCCACAGCCGGCCGCTCTGTGGTGTCCTGGAACAGGACCCTCTATTAAAAAAAAAATCCTGGCGAATAACTACTGAACTAAACGCTACCAAATTTTGCCACACCCTAGCAGATACATTTTGCAACAACAGTTCATGTGTTGCCCTTTCGGAAATCTTGATTTTCATCGGTTTTGTTCACGCTATCTCGAAAAATTTTATTTCTATATTTGTCATGATGAAATATGGTGTAACCTGAAAAATAACTCAGAATTTGATAATTTTTTCAATGGTGCAAAGCTGACACATATAGCTACATTTTCTTCGCTGGGTTGCATAGGGTTATAGCATGGGATCATTGTCAAATGTCAGTCGCAACTTTCAAAGTTTTAACAAATTTACTATTTGTCTTTGCAAATTGTGATCAAATGTCAACAATTTATTAATATATCCTATTTTTATGTATACATGCATGTAGAGAAATTACTACTCTTCAAAATAAACACAACTTGTAATTGTCAATATTGAATAGTTTTTTCTACAGATTTTTGAACACAAGGAGATAAAATCGCTCAAAATTTGCCAGAAATCCTGGGAACAAGGGAGCATGTTTTAATAAAATCCTGGGGCCTATTGGGTTAAGGATGTTAATGTTTGGACCACATTGTTGTCCACAGCAGCCACAGCCCCAGCCACAACCACAGCAGCCACAGCAACAGGACGCGATCCACATGCGTGGCGGCACCGTCTACTTCAACCCTGACGTACAGCAGCAGCTGATCCCATCAAGGTCACCAGTCCGGCGTGTGAAGGTCGCAATACCCATCGTCAATCCAGAGGTACAGTTAGATTCCTTCTTGATGATAATTAATGTTGCTTAAATTCCACGTAAAATTATGCTATGTTTAGGATAATGCCAAAAAGTTGTTTTGGGTGAGTAGGTTTGGTGAAACAGCTGACATATTGGAAATATGGTTTGTCATTTCTCGGGCCATATTTCTGTGTGATTCATTTGTTGCGCCATCCTTTTCTGGTGATCGTCAGTAGGATTGCGTTCATTTTATTAAAGTTTTTTTAAATTACAATTACGAAAGTCCAGAATTTGTTATTACAATTACATTTATTCTGTCTATAAAAATATGATCACAAGTGCACAAATTGTGATTACTTTTTGTTCTAGATATGATAAAGGTACCCATGAATTAATAATATCTTTGAGATAACTTTCACGTACACTTAATTGTGGGATATTCTGTCTTATACTGTCAGTTGTTTGCTACAGGAGGTTGTGCAGAACCAGGGCATGTACATCCAGATAAACGACAACCAACAGCCGGCGTACGCTCCCACCTACTACCACCTGACAACGGCTGACTTTGACCAATACGACCAGGAGGATGACACAGAGTATGACGACATGGAAGATGCGAGACCAGATGCAGAAGCAGAGGCTGCCGAACCAGAGTTCTACGAATGTGTAGAGCCGGCGTCGGGCTCGGCCGACGAAGGTGGAAATAGCCAAGAAACGAGTGATGCTGTGAGCAGGAAAACACCAGATACATCAGAGGAGATTGTGCACAAGGATGACAGAACTTCGACAGATGGCTCGAGGGATGTCGACTCGGTGAAAAATATTGAAAGTGAAAGCAGTTCTGCAAGTACGAATGAAAATAAAACGACAGAGGTTACAGTTATTGAAGAAAATGTTCGAACTGAAAATGAAAGGGACATTGCTACTGTGAAAGTAGAAAGTGAAACTGTTGTGGGGGACAGTGAACAGACTAGTGCAGAGATTGCAGAAGATGATACAAAACAGAGTGATAAAACCAGCGAAGAACGTATCAAAAGTGAAAGTGATCCAATTTGTGCAGACACAGTAGATGGTACAAGTGAAGCATCAGATCATGCATGTGAGGATCACGCCACCACTTCTGATCAGGAGACTGCAGAAGCCGCGTGTGTGGAGAATAACTCCCGCAAAAATGAATGTGGACATACTGAAATAGAAATTCATCCAGTTAGCGCAGACGAGGGGAGTGCTAAAAGTGAAACAACCAATAATGAAACATATCCTGAATCTGTAGATCATGTCTCCAACCCTAAGCAGCACCTTGAAGGTGAAGCATCAAGTGCGAAGGAATTGGACATTGATCTAGATGAGGGAAAGACAGATTTGGCTAACACAAATGGAGAAGTTTCTACCAGCGTTAGTGAAGGGGATAGTGAAAATAGGCAAATTGAAACTGAAAACGAGCTGGCTGGCTCAGAAGAGGTAAATTTTAAAACCGAAACAACTACTAATGAAGCTTCAGACAAGAATGTCAAAGAAGTAGCGGAGGTGAATCACGCCAGTGTCGTGGAAGGAAACGCTAGTATTAAAACTGAAACAACCACTAATGAAGCTTCAGACAAGTATGTCAAAGAAGTATCGGAGGTGAATCACGCCAGTGTCGTGGAAGGAAATGCTAGTACTAAAACTGAAACAACCGCTAACGAAGCTTCAGACAAGAATGTCGAAGAAGTATCGCAGGTAAATAATGCAAGTGTCATGGGGGAAAATGCCAGTTCTGTTGACACTGAGGAAGGCTCTGGTTCCACCGATGTCATTAAGGAAGAAATCACAGAAACCATATCCCCAGATGTCGACAGCAGCTCCACGAGTGATGTTAAAATCGAGGAGCCTGTCAGTGGAGGTATGCCAGTGTAACAGGTGTGTAATACTTGGTGACATGTCACCCTTTCTTGTGGTAACGGTTGCTGTGGTATGCACCAATTATATTTGGGCTGGCTACATCTGTTGTTATTTGGGCACGAATGTTTGATGTTTAAAGATTGCCAGCGCCCCGTTGTGGTATGCAACTGGTAATGGATGCAAAGAACTCAAGCTTGATTCGTATTTGGTTTTATACACAGTATATAAAAATATGCTTTCATTGATGTATGTTGAAATGTTGCTGTGTGTCACAACTGTCTGTTTACCTCAAATGGTGCTTTGGCTACTGCACTGTATATAATACCACTTGTGTTTTCAGCGGTTCATTGTAGCAGCTATTTTGTTGGTTTGAAGTTATCGGCGAGAATCTATGTGCGTCAGACTAACACTCAAAGAATATTCTGTCAGTTTCGATTAATTGCCTTTTTTTGCCGAACGTTAGGAACTGTTGTGTAGTATTACTACTGGGACGGAAACAATACAAACATTTGGTGGCTGAGTGTGCAACGTGTGCATCTTTCGCACTTTATGTAATATCTACTTGTCAAGCAAGAAAATTAATATTAAATATGCAAGACATTTGTAACATGTTTACAAGAACTGTCCTTATTTGTTTTGACAATGTTAAGTTTTTTATGAAGTTGATTAGTTATTCAGAGTAGATCGACACCTTTCAAGGAAGCCCATCAGTCCAGTAAGGTCTCTCTACATGAAAATAATTTGATGCTTTATTTTATTTTAACAGTTCTCTGATGTATGTTGTTTGTAGTACGGTTGGGCTGATATTTAAGTAGACATTGATTGAAAGGTACGTGTTTGTTGTTAATATTTGCTTTGACATGTCTGGCTTGAAATGGTAGTGGCAAATTGCAGCCAACAAGTGGTACTTACCAAATGATACTTATGCACGTCACACTGACAAATCTCATTGTATGCTTTGTACAGGTTCAACTACAATGGCTAATTTTTTGCTGTATAAAGTTTTCATTTTGATACACTAAAAATAAAATCCTGGCTATGTTTGTCTTACATTCTTGTTCGAGTCTGAAGCCAACTAAATGCTGTTGAGCAAGAAATCTGTCTCGGTTTATCAGAGTTCACATGGCTTCTTCATTTTATAGTTTTCTTATTTGCGCTGTAACTACAATTTTTTTCTACCCAAACTGTATGGTGGATCTTACCGAGGAAAAAAAAAATTTCTACCAGGTTCCTGTTTCCATGGTAACAGAAAATGGCCACCATTTTGAACAAAGATATTGCAACTATTGTTTAATCAGTTTACGAAAACACTAGTTAAATTAAATAAGACAAATATGTTATATAAGTAACATTCCATTTTAGTTCAGATTTTATTCAAAAACGTACATTGAACACATGTAATATTGAACACACCAAGTTGATCAGAATCGACCAACTTTTACCTTGTCATATATAGTCGGTGGTTTCTGTCTACACCTAACCCTGGTGGACATCCAACAAAATAGTTCTATATAACCAGCCAATGTAGCTGCTTATGCAATACAACAATACAAACAGATCTTATTGATCATGAAGCAAACAAAGCCATTGCTAAAGTGCACACTGCTTTAATCACTGGCCCATCCTCGGTTTTCTTAAACCAATAGCCGTGTATGACCTATAGCTTAGGACACCATTCAAAATATATTTAGTATCTTTTGCCAATACTGTACAGTAATCCATTTATAGTGATTGTCAAGTGAAGGTCCCATGATAATTATTATTGACACCGACATCACCCTGGCCACCACTGTTGCGTTAACCGATGGGCTACGTCCCTCCAACTTTCGGGCATTTGGGATGTGGCCAATCGTGGATGTAATGTTCGGGAAGTAACTTAACTTTAATTGGCAGTGGACCTGTTGTTGTTGGTCAGACGTGTAATTCCGTGAAACTCTATTTGAAGTTTGGCAGGGTGCGTCTAGTTCCTAGAAAGACGTCAACCAAGACAGAAAGTTTGACAAAATACAAATGATTCAGCCTACATTCACACATAGCATGGGAAAAAATTAAAGTTCTGTGTTTCTACAGGTTTATCTGCCAGTGGTAGTAGTATAGTGCTACTAACAACACTACCCCTGCTTAGTGAGGATGACTGACAGTATAGTACTGGCAAGGACAAATGTAAAATAATGATATGTGATATTACTACATCACACATGCAAACTGACCAATCAAGTGGGAAATACTAGTCAATTGTGTTGGACATGATTCACACTATGTATGTATGTTATTGATACATGAATCAGGTTTGACAACAAAGAGAATACTACTGAATCAAGTACCTTAGAAACACCGGGAGTACAGGTTGATTAACTATTTTAGAACAGGAAGTATATTAAGCAATTAATAACATTTTAAAAAACCATTAGATATACCAACAATGTACATTTGTGATTACAATTTGACCATAACATTTTGCTCTGTTTGCCAGACCATTTAACAATCAAATCTTACATTGTTCTACACCAATAAGGAAAAACAACTTATTTAACCGACATTTACCAAAATGTTGTGACCAGCTTTCTCCCTGTGTATTTCTACAGAAACGTACACGTCCATCGGATCAGTAGATTGAAAATCTAACAATACAAATGACTGTGTGTAAACAACAAAAATGTAAATTAAAATTATAATAAAATAAGTATATTCAATTTGTGGCCTGTCTGTTTGTTAGCCAGGCTAAATGCCAAGCTAGACTTGGTGAAAATGCTTTTACTGCCATCTTTGTGAACAACGTTTGCAATCAGAAAACACAACAGTTGTACAGTGTGTACGATAGTTCTCTGACACAATTGTACACTTTTGATGTCTATTTTGGATAGACCTTTCAGGTGCGTTAATAGCAGTGTTGCAAACAACTAACTGAACATTGCTGTTCCACAATACTGATTGAGTATCATGTTGACGTGGTGTCGGGCAAAATGACAGTTCACTTTGTAGCTTGGAGGTGCCCTCGTTCAAGTCTTGGGTTCAGACGCTGCCTCTTCGTCCTCCTCGGTCTCCCCTACAACATCCAAGGCATCACTAATGTTGACATCACACTCGCCATTCGAAGGAAGTTGACATAAAGCCAGGAATGTGACAGCACCCAAAATGGATGCACATTTCAAACAAAGGAGATGGGACTTTTCTCTGTTATCACTTTTTCAAAGTTTCTTTTACAAGCTCCCGTACTGACTGGAGTTTCTACTACGAATCCACTCACTAATTTCTTCTATGAACCCACCCACTGACTGGAGTTTCACACAGCATGTTTCATCACTCATGCGTGACATGTGGAAGGTGGAGAAATACACTAGAGGATTGTGAGGCATGAGTCTCAATTGCAGTTTTTAGGGGCCAACCTCCCATAAATTTTGAGTCCACCTCCCACTTCCAACCTATTTTTGAGGCCAACCTCCCACCAATTTTTAGGATCAACCGCCCACTTCCTGCCACCCTGTCACACTAGTGCTTGATGGGCGTGTTCACAGCATCAAATTTATAGCTGGAACTGCATTACGGCTATGTATGAGATACATTCTATTTATAGGCTATACGTTAAGTAGTTGGAAGCGAAAAATTTATAACTGAAACTGTCTGGTATTTTACATAATAACAAATACGCTGACTGACCTTTGCTAGCAAAGGATTGTGGGAGGCCAAGTGAATAGTCGATGAGTCTGGATGACTGGTGATGATCAGTGATGCCATACCAGAAAACAATCCAGTCCTTCTCGCACCAGCTCCCCTCACATCGCTTGAAGTACCTGGATAATACAATGACAAAATTTAACAAGATTGCCATCCAAAGTAGGGTTGGGTTTTTCCCGGAAAAACACAGTTTTGGACAGGGCAGTAGAAAAAAACATGAGAAAATACTTAACAAAGCTAGATTGGAATAACATGCTTAGAAAAAACACCGCAATTGAATGTTGGAACATTCTAAAATATGAAATTGAGAGTATCACTGAACAATTTGTTTCCTCGAAAAAACATGGAAAACGGTCTAGAAACACTTGTCAAAAGAAGCTATTATAAAATAGCCTACAAGCAAACTATGTGGAGGGTTTATAGGCGTACCAAAAAAGATGAAGAATCCACAAATTATGAAGAGGCACTTAATGCAGATACGACTGAAATTAGAAAATCTAAAAGCTATGAGCAAAAGTTAGCATGTAACATAAAAAATTACAGCAAAAGATTTTATGCATATGTCAGGAGGAAAACAAAACGTACAAGACAAGGTTGGACCACTAGAAGACATTGCAGGAAATATAATATAATATCAGAGTTTTTTAATGGCATATGACCTAAATGAATACTTTAGTTCAGTGTTTACCAGAGAGGATATTAGTTCTGACTATTTAGGGCAGTTAATTGTAACTCCAGAAATGGTAGCTAAGAAAATAAAGGCAATGAAGGATCATAAATCATCTGGAGTGAATAGAATTCCGATAAAGCTACTAATGGAAACAGTAGAGCAAATTAGTATATCACTTGCAAATATGTTCAACTTGTCATTAAAAGAAGGAGCGGTTCCATTTGAATGGAAAGAAATAATCATACCAAGAGTTTGAGAAATAAGTCCAGTGAGTTTAAAGGTTAATTAAAGACCACATGGTGGACTTCCTTGTTAGGCATAAATTATTAAATTCATCTCAACATGGATTCCTAAAAGTGAAGTTATGTTAACGGGAGACTCGGGTCGGATTTGACGGATTTTTGACAATAAAATGAATTTCGAGTTGTTGCTATTTCCGTGTATAAATATTATTCAACTTGCCATTCATGTAAGTTGCACTGTCGAAATAAACACTTTTCTGTCATAAAACGTGTCTTTTGTATGATGCCTATCATTGCTAAGTCTTTGTTTATGTCAAATGAACCGAGACTAATGGGACATTAGGTGATTTTCCGCGAGCCATTGCATGCCGGAAAACGCTGCCATTCCAACATGGCGCATATCACGGGAAAGCCCCATTTTCGCTCTGTATGATGGTACAAACAGTTTTAAAATGTGCCCGGAGGTATCCGAGTAATTCCGACTATAAATGACCGCCTCTGAACCATCTCGGTGACAAAGGAATGGGGAATGCCACGACGATTCGCCGGATTCCCTCAAATCAAGCGCTCTAATTGGTTGTAATACTAATTTCCATCCTCTGACGTCAGCTTGAAATACCAGCTACGTTCGATTCGATCGACTTTTTTATCCCATGAGTTTCGTTCATTTATATCGCTTTGTAAAACGACATTATGCCGTTTGGTCGAAAGCGAGTGGGCGGTTACGGTACTGGGAGGCAGCGAAAGTTTGCATCGTTGCAGTTAGCGCGTGATGCGAAGGCATCGAGGGTTGAATTCGCCAATGAACCTGCGGCGACAACTTCGTCTTCTTCGACCATCACCGTCCGTGGTGCCAGCGAGAATGGCACGCAGTGTAAGTTTAATTCTGATATTTCATATGTTCACTTGCGTTTTATCCAAACATCGCCTTTGTGGCATAACTATTACTGTATAAACGATTTGACGCTGATCTAGTTCATGCTGTTGATGTTCGTGGTTGTGTTGACATTCCGGCCCAGGGGCCATCCAGGCACATCAGAAGCAGAGTTGTAACTATGGTTTATTATATTACTACAATTTGCCCTGGTAATTATTGTATACATAGCCTATATACACACACGCGCGCGGGTGTGTGTGTGTATAATATGGCAATGCCAATAAAATAAATTGCATTCAATGCCATACCCCTGCATACGTAGTAAGGGGGGGGGGGCTTTTGTTGTTGAACATGTCTTGGATACTTTTTGTTCATGAAATACATTTATATTGTGTATTTTTTCCAGGCATCAAGGCGGTCATCAACAGTACCAGCTGATCCGTCTCGGAGACTGTCTGTCACTGAACGGAAGTTTGGTTATGCAGATCTTCTGGAGGAGATAGGTGTCCCGCGATTCCTGGTTGAGGATGAGACAGATGCTGATGGAGATCTTTCAACAGTACTTGTACGCTGTGCCGTGTTGCCATCACTTGTTGCGAACCTGCTATGCACGTTGTGTAGGAAGCATACACTCTCCACCCCAGCTGTCGACCGCACCGCACCCTCGGCATGGTGTGTGGCCTCGAGACTTTCTGCACCAGTTGCGACAAGGTCATCAATGCAACTCTGTCATCAGACTGTATCGATGGGACTCAGGCGACGAATGTCCCATTTGTCGTGGTGAGATCAGCTGTGTCGGCAACGATGGACATAGGTGTCGGGTACTCGGGACTTGTGTGAAATTTATTTTACAATGCCAATGACTCTTAACTTTGCCTTTTGATAGATTATACATTCAGTAATATGTATGCAAAGTTTCAATCATCTAGGTTGCTTTTCAGATGTTGAAATGTATGTGCCAATGTACATAAACTTTGAACACGATTTTCTCAAAAACATGTTTTCCCTCACACCTACTGCCTCCCGTGTCACTTATCTCTGCTATTGTTTGACAGAATTACTTGAAACTTTCTACAGTGTTTCTTGATAGTATGCTCTTGAAAACTATGTAGTAACTTTTTAGAAAACATTATTTATATTTTATATAATGAACCATCAATGTAAAATTTCATGATGAAAAAATACATTCAGATGTAAAAAAATCATGAAAACAAAAGTTTTTTGAAAACTTGGAAAGTCAACTGACTGTTTTCATTGGGATTATGTGGAGTAACTACACACCAAATTTGAGTCCTCTAAATCCAATGGTTACTGATATAAGTCACACGCAACATTCAATCCAAGATGGCTGCATACCGTGGGAAAATATGTATGAAACTTTCTGAAAAAATTTCACAGCATTACTCTTACCTGGACTTGCAATCTATGAAAGTTTCAGCTCTGTAGGTTCAGTGATAATGAAATAAGAAAATAAAACGCGTTTAGACCCAAGCGACGCCTTAACAAATATGTTATGTTTTTTAGAAGAAATCATACACATTCAATATCTAAAAAAAAACCTCAATTGGATCTTGTCTTAAGCCATTCTTTCAGGTGTTCTTAATAATTTAGAATATACCAACAACAACAATTACTGCTTGAAGTACCTGGACAACACCAACTACAATATCAACACTTCCAATCTCTGTAAGCCCCAAATCAAAAGAATTCTACTGAGGTGGAATGAAGTCTTAATTCTGAGACAAACAGTGGGCATTGAGTCCACGTGCACATCTAACCTATCTGTTACTAGTAAAGTATTGTACAAGAAAGCCGCCAAACAAATTTTTTTATCAAACGAGCCGCAAGACATGTTTGTCAGTGAGAAATACAACTACTCTTGAGTGGTTGATGCGATTGTTACTCACCAGGGGTTGATACGGTTGTTGCCACGGGAACGCCAGAAGATGTGCTTGAAGTCCCTGGTCAGCAGATCCCACAACATTTCTCCAGTGCCATGTCCCTACAGGGAAACATGGATAAACAATCTAATGGGAGTAATGACCATACGATGCTGAAAATAAATAAAACTAATCTGACTACATTTTGTGAAAGTGACAAATTTGTCAGAAGAATCCAGGAAGCATACAATTCCATGAATCTAATCATCAGAATTACGTACATACGTAATTATATGCCTGTGCGCATATGTGCATACATATTTTTCTTTTGTTTTTTAGCTTGCAGTAGCTGTTACGGCAAGCTGATTTTACGGAATAACAAAACAAACTGTGTTCTTACAGGGCAAATTATCACAAGTTTGCTTAATGTCTGGCTGGGAAGCTAATTCATCCAGTTCAGAGAGATACCGGCATATTGTGTTGGGACAGAATACGAGAGGTTTATGAAACATCTAAAAGTTCTCTATTACAATGTTACTTACTTGTTTGGCGAGACTGACAGCGAACTTGTCAAGATATGGTGTGGACACCCCTGGTTCCTTGGTCACAATGGCAGCAGCATTGTACCTAGACCCATACACAGCTATATGGAACAACAGCACTGGTTACTGCCATGTCTACTGTATACCACACTTTGTGATTAAAAGTAAAGGTTTGTTCTTCTACAGCACAGTATCCAGTCCTTGGGACTGCTCAAAGTGCTTTACACTTCACCCCTGGCAGACCTGTTCATTCCAAGGCCATTTTGACTTCTCTGGGAAGCATTCAGCCACGCTGCAATTACTGTGCGAACACTATTCGTTCAGATATACTATGGCAACATGGGGTTAACAGAATTGCCAGTTTCAAATGGCAGCAAGAGGCTTTGAACCTGGGTTTCTCGATTGAGAGAACAGCATTCTAACTGCTACGCTACATTAATGAAGTGGTTTTACTGCTCCTACAAACATTATAGCTCAGCAACTTTGTGGCATGTTTCCTGCAGAACTATTCAAGACAACAGGACACACCTGATTGAATAGCTAGAGTTGACACATGAACGTATCCGTATGAACGTACCCATCAGAAAGATAGAGAGTGTGTAGTTTCTGCTCAAGTCCATCGAAGTAGTCCTCCAGCAGTCCCTTGCCAAAAGACCTGCCAATAACACTCACTCATTAGTTTTCACTTGTTATATATCCGGCTTACAATGTTTAAACTGTATCTGACACAGAAAATATTCTTAATATTCAACTGTATTATGTATCCTTTGGCCATACTCAAACACCTGTATGAAACCCATACTACTATTTGGGAGCCATAATGTTAATTCATTTACAGAAAATGCTTGTTCCAACTTTCAAGCAACGTGCTATAAGAAGCAATAAGAAGCCACATTTTAAAACTTTACATTAACCACACTAAGTTGCAAATAAATAAACAATAAATTTTTACAAACTGCACTTAAAAGGAAACATACCGCCCAATCAGATCGCGTAGTCTTTTCAAGTCAACAGTCTTGAGGGAATGATGAATGCGAATCGTCTCCATGTTCTTGAAGAATGTCCCAGACCCTAAGATACAGAATATTCAATAAGATGTACATACGTATGTACACACATACACGGATACATACACATGTATACATAACTAACAATAGCAGTGGTATTATGACCATCTCAGAAGTGTGACCATCATGTTATATTCCATCTTTGACTAGTCTCACAGGGCTTATTTCTCAGGTTTATATAATTGTGTCGACCAAAACTAACAATATTAATCATTCAGAAATACTATTTGTTACAATAATTTATTTATCATAGCTTAGCGATTCACTGTTTACTGAAAATATTGATTTGTTTAATTGATTCACCCTACATATGATTTTTGTCCGAGCACTTCCATTATTGATTAGTTACCGTGATGTGTGAATAGCTCTGTAAGTAGTTTCGTAGCAGACGTGATGACGACGGAACTGTGAGAAGGTAGCAGATTCACCAGGAATGCAATGTAGCGGATCTACAACGATGCCAGATATTTTCATTTTGTTCTGGCAAACCCAATGCAATAATTATATGAGTGTTCATTAAGAATTTAATAAATCTTGTCAGATAAATACGTTTTCAGCCAAGGTTCAATCCCAAGTTTATAAGAACCCTACAAGCACCTACATTAAAGTTATGCACATGCATGCATGCTTGCACGCACGCACACATCACTGATGGGCTATGAAAGGAGGCAATTGTAAATTAGAAAAACAAAGAATAACTTTGTTTGCACATACAGCCACTTAAACGTTTATAATATACAAACTACAGATAACGTATATACAAACCAATTGTCAAATAATATCACTGACTTACCCTGTGCTTGATTTCCGGTGTACACCAAGGCTTGTCAAATGCAGAATCCAGAGTGACAGGCAGGTTGATGTTGGCTATGACCTAGGACAAAACAATTACAAGACACCTTTGCATTGCATGTATTTAAACAAATGAAATTTACAAAGAAGAATCAAAGCACTGATGCATTACACTTTTTGAAAAGTTATGCTGCAATATGAAATAAATCAACTTTTCTCTTTAACCTATAACATTAGCTCCATCATTAATTTGTATTGAAGATTCTTTCACATAGAAATTACATTTTAAACTAACAAGTTCATATAATATTATGCGAGACAAATAGCATACTAGTTTGAACATTAGACTTTCAAACAAGAGAATCCTCTTGCTGCCACACGAAACCTGGGCAATTTTGTTTAGTCCATGTTGCCCCAGTTTATTCAGCTGTATGAATGCCTGAATAGACAGCTGTGTAATTATTTCAATGAACAGTTTTCAAGCAGTAATAGCAAAAATGGCTGAATGCTTCTCAGACGAGTTGAGCTGGTGTTGGAATGATCAGGTCTGCTAGAGGGTGTAAAGTGGTTTGAGCAGTCTTAAGGACTGGATACCGAACTATACAAAAACCCACTTTTTTGCTTTTATTTAAACGCTAATCACTAAATATGAAAGACAACATAATTATTCTATGAGTCAGTAAAGAAAATTCTTATTCTACCTCTCCTTTCTCATCTTGGATGCCACCAGTGGCATTGACAAAGATCACTTTGCGTGGCTGCATGCCACTGGAGACTGCTGCGGTCACTTGTGATATGTCCAGGTTGATGAGCTGACCACGGGGGGACTCTCCAATGCTCTGTAGCACGGGGATGTGGCCGGAGCGCATCGCCCACTTGATAGGGTCAGTGTTGATCTGGCTCAGGCTGCCCTCTAGTGTATTCCTGGTGAATTACAAGAAATCGTCATGTCCAAAATGTTCAGTGCATATTCTGTCATTGTCTGGCAAATATTTTACAAGTTACTTTTGCAAAAAACAATGCACGAATACGTAGTTGCATCAATATTTTATTAGTATTTTACCTGTTCTCAGCATGCACACATATACACACGCACACATGCTAAAATAAAACGGGTTAAGAACTGCATCTAATGGAATTTCATACATTTCTATTTAACAAACCAAATAAAATATGTGCTTGCATGCACACCCGTCGCATGGGTAAATGTAAAAGGGTGGTCTTACCAAGAGTCGAGTTCGCCTTGAAGAACGCCACTACCAACAAAGAGAGGACGTGCATGGGCGCCATGCGACTCGAGCATGCTCACCAGCATCATGTTGTCCTGAGCCATCCGACTCCTAGCCTCCTTCAACATATAAACTCATCTGTGTCAACACAAGGCCTTCTGTACCTACACCCCACCGACAGTAGTTGGTAGTTTCTTTCAGTTTCATTGGATAGGTTTTCCATGGCATATTTCTAGTTTTTTGAAAAGATATTTCAAAGAACTTTTTGAGGAATATTTTACATTCTTCCTACTTTTTCCTTAGGGGTATAGTTTTCAAAAAAGTGTCATGTCAATAAAGTTTAATTTAACTTGGCAGAGGAAAAATTTCATTGATGCAATTAAGAAACAGTTCAAAATCTTTCGATGCCGGATTAACAGGAAACCAGCTGGCATACTAGAATGGTTTGTAACTTGTCAAGTGGATGATCGGCAAATCGAACATAGCTTTTCCAGTGCAGAATCTAGGTCAGCAATAAAATCACATCAGAAGAGCCATAACTGCTTTAACGGCATTTTAAGAACAGGGTTCAAGCACCTTTCAGCCAATCACATTTAAGACCTTTTTAAGACTTTTCTATACCAATTTAAAAAAAACACCTATATTAGAATTTGCCTCTGTAACAGTTGTAACAGTATTGGTATTCGCCGACACGTAATTGGTTATTCAATTCACCTTCTTTTTCCCACATGTCTCCATTTTTTTTGTGTTTCACGCTCTGTATATGTGAATCTAGGGCTCTTACACCCATTGTTCCAAGTTGGAACAACCGTTCGCAAACACTATAATACGTAGCATACTTGCTGGAGTGATCCACTGCGAGCCACTTACGGTATCTTTCGTCTGTCAGCCAAGATCTATTAAACGTACATTTCCCCATTGTTTGGTAAATTGGGTCGTTTATCGTGGACCATTACACAAATACAATAGCTGCCATTTGCATAGCACCAACTGCACATGACCGACCACCTGCCGCCTAGCGGCAGGTACATAGTTAGTGCATGCTTAGCCACCAGATGGCGCAACAGGTACATGTGTTAATACATGGTTCTGATGGCTCTGCAGATCTCAACTACAATATTTTCAACTTTGCGACATTTCAGCTCCGTGACATTTGTGCGTTGCGACATAAGCTGGTAAAACATCAGGAAAAAATATTATGGTGGCTAAATAAAATTTAAGACAATTTTAAGACCTTCCACAGAAAAGTTACCATTTTTAAGACTTTTCAACGCCTTGAAAATGGACAAATCAATATAAGACTTTAAGGATCTGTGGGAACCCTGAAGAAACACATTAAATTGGAATTTTTTATACTGAAAACACAACAACCAATTATATAGTATATATAAAAAATTACAATAACATGTACTGCAGTGATGACCCATTGCCTACACACCTGCAATTCCTCGGGGGTCATTCGGACCTGGTCAGCCACATGGTGGCCATGTATGACAACACATTTCATCTCGTGCCGGTGCAGGAACGACAGACTCGAGCCAAGACTATCCAGCTGAAAGTGGAGAAATAATGCTCCAGGTAAAGATTCTCCCAGACAGGCTGCTGCTGTAGAATGTCAGAAATACAAATCTGGACAGTCTATTGTGTATGTCAATACAAATTTTGGGGTGAACCATAGATAAGTACTACACTTCATTCATCCAATTTCAAAACCTACCAGTTTCAGGCATTGCAGTGACATCACAAACATATTGCAAAGATGTCACAAACATGTGATGAGATGCCATACTATCATGGGATACCACCAAAATTGTAGAGCAAATTAGTACACCACTTGCAAAAGTGTTTAATTTGTCACAAGTAGATGGAATAGTTCCTTCAGAATGGAAAGAAGCAAACATTACACTGGATTAGGGATCGAGGAACAAGTCAGAAAATGACAATCTAGCCAATTCAACCATATGTTCAATTTGAAACTTTGTTGTTGGTAACAAAACCGACACAAAGGTGCTTTATTTAAGATTAGCGATAACGATCGTGGAATTCTACCTCAACAAACATGCCTTTTTCTCTAGGCATGACTACTGAAGCTTAGTGTAAAAACCACTGGTATAAATCACAATGGCATGAGGTCCTTTGCAGATATGTGATCCGTCGACGGGGCGCCTGAGCAATGGATAAGAGATTGTTTTGTGCTTGTTATTAACTTGTTCGTTTAACCATGCACTTTACCCTTCATCGAAAAGAGAGCTGACAGTGTAAACACAGGCGTGTACCAAAATAACTGTGTTGTCTAGGTCCAATGTAGGGCATCAAGATAAACGTTAAAATACTCAGAAGTCAAAAAATGTTTAAATGTTGTACCCAAGTCAACAGAAGATGTCAACATGATTTCATTGACAATCATACCTGTACATTGCAAGCACTTCGTTAGGTTTAACCAGTATCGGATTTGAAAATTTTTATTAAATGCCAATGGCTTAACATGTTGGTTACAAACATGACATTAACATTGAATCAAGGAGTTGCAGAAACAACTGGTTGTTTTTTCTAATTAAATCAAGAAAATCCACCAGAAACATAATTAGTTCCTAAAATAGTTAGATAAGCGAAGACCAGCTATAGAAACAATAGTTCCTGGAAACACGTTTGTTCTCATACAAACAGTGACAGGTGAGCCTGGAAGGCAGACCAAATGCCA
The DNA here is from genome assembly GCA_963662155.1 of Lamellibrachia columna. Taxonomy (NCBI): domain Eukaryota; kingdom Metazoa; phylum Annelida; class Polychaeta; order Sabellida; family Siboglinidae; genus Lamellibrachia; species Lamellibrachia columna. The sequence goes on along the minus strand of OY759271.1, from coordinate 36,254,605 downwards.
AATAATAACAAATACTGGAATTACGAATAACAACTACAATTGAAGTCACGCATGGAAGGAACTATATCCCATCACAGTAAGGCGTGCCACATCAGTGTCATAAAACAATCCAAACACTGCTGTTATTAATAATACAATCGTTATTATCCAGCAAGCAGCTGGTTCATATTACACATTCAAGGCCAGCCCTGCAGTCTAAACTGCGCCTGTATATTAGGTTACAAAACATAATTTTCTCTCTTAATAAATGATCCAGACATCACACTGATATCGACTGGTCTGTGTTTACTGTAGAATTGGATTGCAGCTTATAACTTATTAAATCGCAACACACTCCATCTCCAGGGATCGATTTTTACGGCAATCCCAAGAACCCTAGCTTTTGTAACAAATTACTACTTGTCAGAACAAGAATCCATTCGGATTACCACTTTATTTGCTGCCATTTTAGCGGGAAATAAAAATTCATGAATAAACTGAAAATTTTAAATCCCACTTGCGATCAAGCAATGGTAATAAATTTGAAAATAATCAATCTTCATGCCCTGACAACGTGTCTGTCCCTCCATCATTCGCTGTTTTGTTTGGTACCAAAATAAACCCCATAACATGTTGCCTATCCATCAGTCTTGGTCCATGGATCCACCCCTTTGCCTATAATCGGTGTACACACGCACGCACGCATGCACCCACGCACACACACACTAGTTTTGACCAAGCATCACCATATATTATTTGTTTAGCTTCAGACTGAACATTGCCTTATAACGAATGTAATTATACCCATAGTGCACCATGTTTCCAAATGTAAACAAATTTAGCAAAGCATGCTTGCAATGTTTTCTTGCAATGAAAACTGTCTCTGATAACAGTAGCTTAGAAATTCCTAAACGAATGAAATTTAACAAGAACCCTACATTCGGTAAAAAAAAGGCAAGAAGGCAAAACTGTTGCAAGTAACTCTCGAAAATGGCATTTAGGATAGGGAACACAGGTGGAAAAGGCTCTGCAAGCAGTTTGAGGCTGTACTGAACAAGTAGTGAGGTGTATTGCCATTAATTTATTCTGTCTTGCGGTGTCCTGTTATTGTGGATTACCAGATTAGCTGGGAATTACTGAACCTAATACCTACTTTTCCCATAAACATTTTACTTGATCTCCTTCTGCCTTCCTGCTTCCTATATAATCTCCCTTTCTTTAATCGCACAAAAGCTGAGTCATCAAAGAAGGCAGCAAACTCACCATTTCTGGGTTCTCAAAGACGTCACTTTCCACCTGCACGATGGCGAATGGGCTGTATGGTTGAGAGCCTTGCTGGAACTGCTTCAGCCAGTACCTGGCTTCCTTCGCTTCAGTCCCCACCTAAATCACAATGATTGTAAGTTACTTTTTACTGTTATTCTTCCTACATCCATAAATGTTTGGAAAAATACAAAGGTTTTCTGTATAACTAATATCATTCATATCAAGTGAACTAATGCACACATGAAGCCACAAAGCATGAACTGAAATATTAGTATGGAAATAATGAATCTAATATAATATTCATTGTCAATGCACATGCTAAATTTGACATTTTCTAAAAATTAAAAGTGCTTTACCGATTTTTAAACCTGCCCATAATCTTAGAGTACGGGCTGAACCATTAGTTTCTTAGTGTTTTAGTTAGTTAGCATTGAAATATATTATCCAAAGAATGTTGTATTTGGCAGCAATTCGAGGTACAACCCAGCACCGATTCAAGATGGCAGCGTTGACAGACCCTAGGAATCAGCCACTTTAACACCCGACTTTATCGTCTTCTAAAGTAGAGAGTCACACGGAGTCTCAGACTCACCGGGAAATAGAAGCTTGCTTACAATGAACTGACCTCTTCGAGGAAGCGTTTGAGGTCCTGACCGTTGGTGCTTAGTGACGTGTGTGTGATGGAGGCGGAGGGGGTAGGGTAGCGGTTCCAGTCTATATATGGCTTGGCAGAGACTGGGGTGGTCTCTCCACCACTTCTCTCACTGTGGGCAAACATGACCACTGCAGAAATGAACTGAAATAACATTACAGTTGAGCCTCGTTATAACGTGGTGGTCAGGGTCCACGACTTCGGACCGCGCTGTACGGGAGGCACGTTAGGTGTTCCGATTCTGCCACCAGGGAGCTACTAAACAACAGCGATCACCGCCCGTTGTACCAAGCCCATGAATGCTATCGAAGCCCTGTGTGCTTGCAGCACTGTCTTATACGCCAACATGCAGTTTATGGAACTTGTTAAACTTATTAAACTAGCATCAACATGTATTATTTTTAAATGTCACACCCTGTTAATTCTTGAACTGAATTAAACATGTACGTATACCGTTATGGAATAGATCTACTACGATGATGATGTACTGAACCAATAGACCTACGAATCGAAAATAATAACCTGGATCTGAGCAGCCGAAAACGTGTATGATTTGACAAATGTAGTATGTAAGCTGATAAAACACAGAAAACAACAATAGGTAGAATTAATAATATGTTTCACTTCGTCTTTCACCCGATCTCGACCGAAGCATAAATTTATTACGCACCACTTAACATCAATTCTTCGTTTGATATACGGGTGACGAATTCATATTTTCGCGCACCAGTAGAGCCTTGGGTTAGGAATTTGGTATGTTGACGTCACGAAAATTATTAAATTTACGATGTAATGGAAGTATGTCATTTCACCCAAGTGTTATGTTGGTATCGCATACTAAATGCATCTAAAACTATTGATCTGATTCTTATGCGAGGCGTATTTGTGAATCTCGATTGCAATTTGCAAACCGTCGAAGCGAAGCCAATGATTGATGTCAGCGACAGCGCAAAACAAACAACACATTGATACTCATTCATTGATATTGTTCACCTAATGTTTCTTGAGAATTGTCAAAGCAATTCTAAGTAGGTTTAAGCAGGCCCATTTGGCATTTTCCCATGGCGGCAGATAATCGGGGTCCACGACCGACCGCGTTATATCCAAATCTGCGTAATAACAAGGCGCGACTGTACTTAACTGTGAAATGGCAACAACAGTCAACAAAAACTGCTCCGAAGGGTCGAAATAAAAACAAAATTCTGCAAAACGACTTCACATTTTAAACAACATTATGTGGTCACTGTCGAGTTAAATAAATGAAATGACAATTTTTTTCTTTTGTGGTATAAACATTTCCCCACCTTGGCTTTTCCTGGTCTTTCTTATGGGGCATCACCCCAGGCAGTTTTGCAGCATTCTCCTCCGGCTCATGCGTGGGCTCCACCAGGTTGGCGACCATGTGGGACTCGCTCGCCGACTGCCACAGCAGACTGCGCATTCGCTGCGTCCAGAAACCATGACTGGATGGCTTGATAATCTTCATCGTCCAGTGACTAGCCTTCAGCCTGAACAGCTAAGCTGCAAGACACAATGAGACGCCATGTTCATCCCATTACCATTTGTAATTTAACTTTTAAAAAACTTGACTGTCTCGAAAAGTAATCCATGTCCGGAAATTTTTTATTTTCACCGAGACAAACTTTGTCGTCACCAGCCGATAATCAGACACACTGAATGAGTTCATAATAACCTGGAAACACAGCTAGGCAAGCAGGACATCTAGCTGCACACTACATTTAGAGAAATTTAACAGGTCATTGTGAATTATTTACACATTGGCCTAAAAAATGTACATGATTTTGTTGCTGCTGCACCACGCGTGGTGGACAACAAGATTTTATGGAATGAGTCAACCATCATTTTACTGAAAACTGGAACTACATTCATACATGATGCTACACCCACTGAGGAAGGTTGTCCATGGATCAAGGGACAAGACAAGACGTAGGAAGAAAAATAGCATCAAAGTGATTAACTACGTAGTGAACCAAGTTTTCAAAAGTTGACAAGTAGTAAGGGTAAAGGTCTGCTCCCACAATAACTACGTAGTGAACCAAGTTTTCAAAAGTTGACAAGTAGTAAGGGTAAAGGTCTGCTCCCACAAAGCACTGTATCCAGTCATTGGGACTGTTCAAAACGCTTTACAATTACCCCAAGCAGACCTGTTCATTCCAATGCCAACTTGACTTGTCTAGGAAACATTCAGCATCACTGCACTTACTGTGTGAAAACTATTCACCACTGTCTGTAGCCAGGTACTAATTTATACAGCTGAGTGAACTGGAGCATTGTGGATTGAAAGAAATTGCCCAATTTCCAAACGGGCAGTGGGAGGATTCAAAACCAGGATCTCTCGATCAAGAGTCCAGTATTCTAACCATTATGCTACCACATCCCAAGTAGTAAAGGTAACTGCGTCCTAGTCACCTGTTTGTCATTCAAAGCATGGGTAAATTTACTTCAGTCCAAATTGCCTCAGTTCACTGAACTGTATAAGTACCTGAAATATAATGAGCTTTTGTGCAGCAACTGCAGCATGGTTGAATGGCTATATACTTATTTATATTAGTTATTAATTCTAATGGGACAGTGTAATCAAGAAAAGACTGCTTGGTTACAAATAAACAAGCCTGGATTCATATTTAACACCTATGAATCATATTTTAACAACTATCAAGGCAGTATTTTTAATGATAAATGATCACTTATTTGATTTCCCCAATGCAGTTTTGTATACTGCTTGGGTGGCTGGGTGGCGTAAATGCCCGGATCTCACTGATATATACATGCCCCAAATAAATGGACATCTACAACATGGTCCAACAGCTGAGGCAAGTTTGCACCTTACATGCCATATAATAGGTAGAATGTCCAGCCACCTCTTTCAGAATCCCAAATGTAAAGGACATGTGTTTACCAGAACAAATCCAGCTGTTGTTCACCATATCAAATGAATGACATCAACCTAGATTTAGTGACTGTACTAGAAATAGGATCAATCTCGCACATTGACCTGTCTTTGTTGCTGCAGCAAATGTGTCACCAGGCATATCCCACTCTTGGACTAACTCAATTAGGCCAATTTGCAGATAACATAATCAGAAATAGTTACTCCAGTGTATACAAGTTCAATTTAACTTTAATTTTGTTACCAACATGTTAATAAATCACTGAACAACCGAAAACTTTGGAATTGAATAAAATGTCAACACAAATCTTAATGATCCAATTCTTTCAAATCAAAACCAACTATTTGGAAGCAAAACATATGCATAAATCATAATGGTAACCAATAAAATTTAAGTAGCTGTCAAGAAAACAAATATAACATATACATGCAATTCAATGCATTACACATCTGTTAAAAAGATACATATTTACCAATAAGCATAACATAGTTTAACTATTATTTAAATAACAAGATTTAACAAGATTGCCATACAAGGCAAAGGCCCAGATGGCAAGTGGACAAGGAAGCCACTGGCTTGTCGAGAATTCAACAATTGTTCATCTATGTGTAACCTGCCCTTATGAGATATTTGTCAACCTTGTTTTTAAACTCATTCACACTGCTAGCATTTACACAATCTGTAGATAATTTGTTCCATCAATTTATTGTCATTCATAACTTAGGTAGGCCTATCTCAGTTCTGGAATCATTTTAGTTGCTCTCCTCTGTGTTCATTCAAGTGTATCTATATCCTTCTTACGATATGGTATCCACGAAAGTTAATGTTAATAATGACTTGTATAATGAAATGGGTCAAGGTAACAACAATCATGTTTTTTTCAAATAATTGTTAATAATGTATCTGCAGTTCAAATGTGTGTGGATAAAAAGCACACTAGTTTTAGTTAGTTCTGGTTAGTTTCCAGCAATTTGCACATTCTATTAACTGGCTAGTTTATGTTGCAATTATCAGATGGTGTTAACACATTAAACTAATCATCATTTCCATTTATACTAGGAAAAACTAAGGAATCAAACTAGTGAATGTTGTTGCCAGAATACTCAAACCACACAAAGAACATAACCACACTAATGTGGCAGGACTTGAAATGATCAACTATATACTTCTGAAATATTTATCATATCTGACCTTGTGCATGAACTATTTACTTAAATGGTCGTGTTAATTGGTCTGACAAATAGTAAATCTGCATAATATGTCTAACAACATTACTATATTAGTTTTGTATTTGTGAAAATGTTCATAAAGTTGGTATATATATATATATATATATATATATATATATATATCTCTCTCTGCCTGGAAAATGCTCTTTGAGAATCTCCTGCCGGTCCCAAGCCCGGAAAAAAGAGGAGGGTTGGGCGTGGGGCCAGCAACCCCACCCCGTAAAAACAGCCTAGCTACGGAAACTGAAACAAGAGAGAAAACTGCACCGGGCGGTAGGAGAGAAGCAGTACAGGCAACTGGACTTATGAAGGATGGGGACCAAACCCGCAAGGAAGTCTTCAACCCGATGGCGGATCTCCTTACACCCAAAACTTTTATCAACATCGGATGCTGGAATGTGAGAACACTATATCAGACAGGAAGACTGGCACAGGTTCTCCAGGAAATGCACCAATACAAAATCAGCCTTCTAGGTATCATGGAGGCTAGATGGATTGGAGCTGGAAAATGACAACTGGCGACAGGAGACACCATACTGTGGTCAGGCAGAGAGGACAACCAGCATAGACAGGGAGTAGCCCTGATCATCCAGAAGGAGAAAGGTAACACTCTTCTTGAATGGAAACCAATAACTGAACGATTTCTTTATGCTAGATTTAAGTCCAGATTTATCAAACTCTCAGTGGTAACCTGTTACGCACCTACAGAGGAAGCAGAAAAAGAAGAAAAAGATAACTTCTATGACAGTCTTCAGTCAATTTTGGAAGACATCCCCAAACATGACGTACTAGTGGTTCTTGGAGATTTCAATGCACGAGTTGGGAGCGACAACACTAACAGAGAAAGGATCATGGGCAAACACGGAACAGGTACAATGACTGATAACGCCAGCAGATTGTGTGACATATGTGGGGAGAATGACCTCGTGATTGGAGGGACACTCTTCCAACATAAGACAATACATAAGCTGACATGGAGATCCCCAGACGGCAGAACTGAGAGTCAAATAGATCACATCCTTGTAAATGGAAAATGGAGACGCTCTCTACAAGACGTCAAAACAAGGAGACTAGCTGATGTTGGCAGCGACCACAACCTGTTGATAGGAAAACTTGCTCTGAAACTGAGAAAGGCAAAGACAGGAGAGAAGAAGAAAGAGCGTTTTGATACCACCAAGCTACAAAACCCAGAAACCAAGCAACAGTGCACAATTGCTCTGAAGAACAGTTTTGGTATTCTGCAGGAGAAAACAGAGATGACTATACACAGTTTCAACATGGCCATGGAGCTAGCAGGGAAAGCAGTGCTAGGCTACAGAAGAGCAAAGAAAGAGCAGTGGATTTCCACATCAACTTGGGACAAAATAGACCAAAGGAAAGGAATAAAGAAAAAGCTGCTCACCACAAAGTCCCCAAGACTCAAAGAAAGACTTTCAAGAGAATACTCACAAAAAGACAAAGAAGTAAAACGGAGTACCAGAGTAGACAAACGCACTTACATTGAAAACCTCGCAGAAGACGCAGAAGCAGCAGCAAGAAGAAAGGATATGAAGTCACTCTACCAAATAACCAAGAAGCTGAACGGAGATACAGGTCCAAACCAGAATCTCCCACTGAAAGATGCAGATGGAAAGATAATCACAGTCGAGAAAGAGAAGATAGAGAGATGGAAGGAGCATTTCCAACAGGTTCTCAATCGTGCAGATCCACCCAGACTTGCAGACATCCCAGAGGCAGCAGATGACCTTGAAATCAACCTCGACCAAATCACAGAAGCAGAAGTCAGAGAAGCCATTAAAGCCCAGAAGAATGGAAAAGCACCAGGAAGCGACAGCGTCTGCGCAGAAATGCTGAAAGCAGATGAACAAGAGACACCCAGAATCCTGTGCCAGATCTTCCAGAGAATATGGGATGAAGAAGACACACCAGATGACTGGAAGACAGGCACAATTATCAAGCTACCAAAGAAGGGCGACTTGGGGAATTGTAACAACTGGTGGGGCATAACCTTGTTATCAATGACATGCAAGATTTTCAGCCGCATAATCCTGAAGAGAATATCAGCAGCTACTGATACAATCCTCCGCCAAGAACAAGCCGGATTCAGAAGAGGAAAGTCATGCATCGACCACATTTTCACGCTACGGCAGATTTTGGAACAAAGCACGGAATGGAACAGTACGATCTACATTGCCTTCATTGACTTTGAAAAGGCCTTTGACAGCCTTCACAGAGAATCCCTGTGGAGAATACTACGGCACTACGGGATCCCACAGAAGATGGTAAATGTGATCAAGATAATTTACACAAACGTCCAGTGTCAAGTCGCCTGTAACAGTCACATGTCAGACAGCTTTAGCGTAAAATCCGGAGTAAAACAGGGATGCATTCTCTCACCATTTCTTTTCACCCTTGCCATCGACTGGCTGATGATAGAAATCACCAAAAATGGAAACAGAGGCATCAGATGGACACTTACCTCGATCTTGGAAGACATGGACTATGCAGATGACATTGGACTGCTGTCTAACAGGCACAAGGACATGCAAGAAAAGATGGACAAACTCACAACAACAGCACCACAGATTGGGTTAAAGCTCAACACAGCAAAAACCAAACTGATGAGGATCAACAACAAGACAGATAACCCCATCACCATAAACAACACAAACAACAGTGATGCTTTGGAAGACGTTCAGGACTTTGCATACCTGGGAAGCAAAATCACAACAGATGGAGACTCTGCAAAAGATGAGGATCAGAAAGGCAAGTCAGATCTTCGCTATGCTGAAACCCATCTGGAAATCCAAGCAACTGAGATTGGAAACAAAACTGAGACTGTACAATCGTAATGTTCTCAGTGTACTTCTCTACGGCTCCGAGTGCTGGAAACTGACAGCCAAGCTAGCACACAAGCTTGAGACCTTCCAAAACAAGTGTCTACGGAAGATCCTAGGAGTATTTTGGCCCAACACCATCACTAATGAAGAGCTGCTCCGCAAAACAGATGCAACATCCTTGGCCACACAGATAAAGAAGAGAAGATGGAGATGGCTTGGACACGTGTACCGAATGTCACCTGGCGCACTGCCCAAGACAGCCTTACACTGGACAGCAGATGGAAAGAGGAGACGTGGTCGCCCAAAAGGAACATGGAGACGAACAGTGGAGAAGGAGATGAAAGAATGCGGCCTGACATGGAACACCATCACCAAATGGGCTGCAGACCGACAGCAGTGGCGCTCTCTTGTTGATGCCTTATGTGCCACTGGGCACGAAGAGGACTAAGTATATATATATATATATATATATATATATATATATATATATATATATATATATATATATATATATATATATAACCACTTGAGTGGGGGATGATTTGAAATGTAACTAGCATTGTAGCACATTAGTAACATGTTCCATTCTGCATTTATAGCATATGGACAATAAAGACAAGTGTGGCTATAGCAAAATATTTGATTTATAAACCTGTGGGCTCTGTATTGTCCACGGGTTGGAGAGCGGGTTAGTAGGCCTGGAGGGGGGTGGGGGGGTGATCTCAATAATGTTATTTAGAATTTTGTAGGTCTGTAATATTTTTAACAAATCTGGCAGCTCTGATTCCATCACAGGAATGTATTGTTACTAAAAAGTTTAACATTGTCAATACTGTGTGTCTTTTTCATGAAGTCGTTTGTCATTTTTTAACAATTGACACATAAGCTGCATGTTCAGCCCAATTTCTAAAGGAGAACATTTTTGCAACAGGCAGAGATTCAGATAACACCAGGTCAGTTAATCTGACCTGTCAAACAAATAGGTGGTAACTGACAACATGAATAAACACAGTCATTAATATTGTGACATTAATCTTTCCTGTAGTTCAACATTGAATTGGTAAGATGCAATGTGAAAAGTTCACTTTGCATCCCATCAGATGCAGTGTTTATTTTTCACAGATTCTGATTTGAGGGTAACGGATGCAAGATTCTTCATCCGTTATGTTTGCCACAAATTATTAATAAAATTAAATATAGTTTGTGCCTGTCTTTGTTCCCTCATATCTCTGTTAGTTCCACATGTACGGGGGCTGAAATGTTGTAGGCATGCTCCGGGGCCGTTGGGGTGGTTTGTACCTTTTGGAAAGACACAATATATTGCATATGATGATCATGCCAGTGAGCATGATGACTGTGTCTAAAAACACGGTTTAGTCTCTCAGGTGTTGTGAGAGACTGCACTGGGAAGTATCTAGTGACACTGTCATCAATATCCTACTGACCTAGGGATAGGCTATAATTTACTAAGTGGTTATTTACACTACAGCGGTATACCAAACAGTAATCTCATTCATTCAGTTTTTTTACTGCTAAATGTGAGGGTACATTCACATAAACTTAACCACAAGTTATATACTATGTTAAAAGTTACCATTTTGGTGTCAATATACATACATACATACATACATACATACATACATACATACATACATACATACATACATACATACATACATACATACATACATACATACATACATACATACATACTGAAGTTTATATATCGAGGTGTCAATATATTGCATACATCGCTGCATCGAGTGCACAAAAAACAAAATACGCCTTGCACACACAACACAAGTCTGACAAGACTTGATTTGATTCTTGTGGTGACGCGCCCAAAAATCCTTGCGTCCACTACTGCGGTGCACATATCTTGCGCATATCATGTAAATTATACTAGTTTAATAGCAACTACACTATCCACATGTCGATGAGTGGTAGGCAAAGCCAATCGCCATACAATTTTTTCTATCTGGCTGTTGCTGTTGTACAGAGACCAAGAGTGGGGCGGACGAGCCTGCCTAGATGAGTTCAACGCACGGCCATCGCCACCGGCGTCTCCTGGATATATGTCTCACAATTCTTACCTCGTATTTTCTGTGCACTGAAAAGATCATGTATGTGATTTTACGGTGGTCATTTAGTTCAAAGACATCTTCCTGGCAATATGCATGCGACTATTACGACGTGATGCAACAGTTCAAAGATAAAACATCCCCGCCACAGTGCAAAACGTCACGACTTGTGTACTTAGATCACGTGGCAACGCGCGGGTGAAGTTTACGAAACTGCAGACGCACGATCTTTTCTGGACTGAAAATTAAGAGCATGACGTGGTTGTAAAATCCATACGCGGACATACGCGGTTTGAAATGCTGCCCATAACATAATTGTGTTCCAAATGACATAGTGTGATTTACTATAATAATGCGACCAGTTGTGCCACATGTTGAGTTTTTTAATATAACGTAATGATTTGGTCTCCTCTTAGTCTCCTGGTCTCTAGTGTTGTCAAACCACATTGTAATAAGCAGCTTTCATAACTATAAGGTCTCTCAATTCTGGAATCATTTTAGTTGCTTTTCGTTGTATTCTTTCTAGCTTGTCTATGTCATTCTTACGATACGGCCTCCATGCTTGTATACAATATTCCAAATGTAATCTAACTATTGCTTTGTACAGGAGTACAATTAGCTGTTTCTCCTTATATATATATATACGTGATGGTTCTCATAATTAGCCCTAAAATTTGATTTCCTTTCGAAGCAGCAATCCCACATTGCTCTGAAACTTTCATGGCAGCACTAAATGTTACTCCTAAGTCATTTTCTTGTGTGGTTCTATCTAGTACAGCATCCCCCATTTTATATTCTTCGTCCATGTTTCCAAGTCTTATGTATATGCATTTACACTTCCCAAAATTGAATAACATTTGCCATTTGTCTGACCATTTAACTAATTTATCTAGATCATCATGTAAACTTTGTTTATCTATATCATTAGTAACATTTCTGAATACTTTTGTATCATCTACAAATTTCAGTACTTTGCTAGGTATGTCATCTTCCAAATCATTTATATATATATATATATATATATATATATATATATATATATATATATATATATATATATATATATATATATATATATATATATATATATATATATATATATATATATATATATATATATATATATATAGTAGAGTAAAATATAGTAGGACGTCAACATTATTAAATACCGACAGTAAATCAATACTGCAGACTGTCTGTCAATTATGACGCACGTGACACTGCGTGGTTTTCCCCAGAAAAATAGCCACAAAAGTGATGACGTGGCAAGAGTACACATATTCGTGTATTACGTTTGCTTTGCCGACGCCATATTTTAATGCTAGTAACGTACGTAGATTTATCACATCTAAAACATGTGTCTGTCAAAGTTTATACAGTTGTTACAATCTAACGCACGTTCGTCTTTGATGATATAAAAGTGATACTATATGGAATACTTTGTAACAAATGTATCCGTTGTCCATACAAAGAGTTACAATGATTTATAAGTGACGAATATGCCTTCAGTAAAGAAATGTGTGCGGCTATATTCGTGAGAATTTGACAGATTTTATGTACGTGCGTTATAAATTGACAGACACTGTTAACATTCGTCGATGGGTTGACGAACATATTGTCATTTGTTTCATTTAAACTGCGCTGTGTGTCCGTACAAGTTTTTGCTATAATAAATACAGTCTGCATTAGTATTGCACATTTTGTTTGTTTATTTTCTTTATATAGATACATTGTCTGTCAAATGTAACGTACGTGCGTTTAGCTTAATAAGCAAACAGAACAGCTCAAAACATCCATATTACAGATAATTATGTCCACTAGCCCGTTAAAGTGCTAGGTAGCATCCTAATTTATTTAAAGCAGGAAAATAATCCTGTGAAGTTACATTTTCAGTTATTACTACAATTGTTCTTGCAGTAGCACGTGATATGGCTAACGGCGAGTGTTGTATACAACGTCAGTAATGTACAACTTTGTCATATAAATAGTGTAATGTTGTCGAGTATTTTACCTTACACTGTAAATTGAAGCATTTTTGTCAATAACAATTGATCAGGTGTGTTCAAAACATACTTTTCTTCCATTTTGTCCGTCAAAAATAACGCACGTTAACACATATTTTTTTCTCCAAAATATAAAAACAAAATAGGTAAAGGTCACGTGATTGTATCGTGCTTAGTGAATCCTAAACATATGTTATCCTAGCTTACAGAAAACATCAGTTTCAAAAGGAAATACCAAAAAAATATTTTGGTGCATGTGTCCACGATTTGTAACACCTTACCATGCTTTTGCTCATATATATTAAAAACAGTATAGGGCCTAATACTGATCCCTGTGGTATCCCACTCAAAACAGATTTCCAGTTTGAAATATCACCATCTACTACTCTCTGTCTTCTATGTGTAAGCCACTTTTCTATCCAGTTAATTACATCATTACCTATACCACTGGCTTTCAGTTTAAGTAACAGTCTGACGTTGCACTTTATTGAAAGCTTTCCGTTGTGTGAGTTATGGCATGGTTATATCTTTTTATGCAGCCAGCAAAGCCACTAACGTTTTATCTGTTTCTGTTTCTTTTTGTTGACTATGCGTACTGTTCAGACACATGTCCATCGTCATGTTATTTTGTTTTGTTTGCGGAGCATCATCTAACAAATAATACAGACAAACAAAATTACACAAATACTCAAAACAACATAATGCTTTTTGCGATCACATATACACTATATACGACCTCTGTAACGCATACACCTTCATTATACATTGGATTAACATTTAACAAATACGCATATACTTGTCATTCATACCTCTTAAAGAGCTAATTAATGACAGAACACTTTGATCGCGTTTTTCTTTCACAATTGGGTAGCGTTGAAAACAACAATTTAATTAACACGATAGATCTTGATAACAATGAATTGCAAGTTATAAAACATTCTTCTTATTACGACATAGACCATTTCAAGATACTAGTGGCCGAAACAAATTAACACTTTTCAGTACTTAGTTTAAATATTCAATCTGTAAATGCTAAAATTTATTAATTATCAGCATTCGTTAGTTCACTACAGGACATACATTATAAATTTAATGTAATTTGCCTACAAGAATGCTAGATATCTAACCTGACCGATTTATCAAATATACAATTACCTGGGTATGACTGCATTGCGCAAGGAAAGAGCAGTAGTAAGAATGGAGGCTTAACAATATATGTAGACAACAGATTCCAATATGAAGTACAATTAAATATAAACACGTACGAATACTGGGAGGGACTGATAATTAAGATAACAGGGGGTGGATTATCAAAAACAATTACTATTGGTAACATATACAGACCACCGAGTATGGTAAGTGAGCATATTAGACGATCTAGACAGATTAGTGAAATGGTCTGAGAAATGGCAGATGCTGTTCAATTTTGGGAAATGTAAATGCCTACATACAGGACATGGGAACTTGAATGTAAACTATAAAATGGGAGATACTGTTCTGGGTACTACTGTAAAAGAAAAGGACTTAGGAGTTACAATAAGCGCTGATATGAAAGTTTCAGAGCAGTGTGGTATTGCAGCTTCAAAGGGTAATCAAATCTTTCTCACCTCACTACATGCTATGACATACACCACAGCAGCATAATAAAACAACAATCCAGGTTTTCGTTGACGGTGGACTTTACTACATTTTAATATTGATAACTTTATATCTATAGTCTTTGCTTTCCTCAGAAACTAAAATAAAAGAATACGACGGGTGGCTCCAACGGTAGCGACTTTTAATAAGTTATAACAACGTTGAGTAATTTCAATTCACATACTGACCCGCTATTTAAAAAATTAAAGTTACTAAAAGTGAATGATATGCTAGCCCCTCAAAAATAATTTTTTTATTAGAAATGTATACATAATAAATTACCTACATACCTACAACATTGGCAGATAGCAACAAACTCCAAGATACATGGTCATAATACACGCAACCAAAATAAAATTCGCATGTATAGTACAAAACATACTTTTGCAAAACAATGTCTTAAATACAGTTTAACAAATACTTCTCAAAGTATGAAAGACAAACTTTATACACACAGTTTACAGGGTTTCATAAATTATGCAAAGTATCATAACATTAAGAATTATAAAAACACGTGCACAATCAACAACTGTTATACATGTACATACATGCGCAATCAACTTCAATGATGTTAGCTACACTCAAACACTATAAATACATTTTCACTTTCTCACCTCACTACATGCTATGACATACACCACAGCAGCATAATAAAACAACAATCCAGGTTTTCGTTGACGGTGGACTTTACTACATTTTAATATTGATAACTTTATATCTATAGTCTTTGCTTTCCTCAGAAACTAAAATAAAAGAATACGATACTACCAACGGTAGCGACTTTTAATAAGTCTTTGTGAGAGTCTCCATCATCCTCTCTGTATACAGTAATATTTTATTACGTACAATTATATGATATATTATTATTATTTAATGCGTGTGCATTTTGGATCTAATAAATTACTCACTTACTTACTTACTTCTGAAAATCTAAGTACTCAACATCCACTGGTGACCCGTCATCTGCCCACTTTGTAATTTCTTCCAAAAAAACAAAAGATTGGTTAGATATGACCTTGCTTTTAGGAACCCATGTTAAGATATATTTATTAATTTATATTTTACAAGGAATTCCACCATATGGTCTCTAATTATTGTTTCGAGTAATTTACATACAATTCTTAAATAACCGCTGCAAGAACATCATAACCCTAAATAATTAGAAATGGAAACTAGTGTCCAGGAATTGGAGGAACAGCCAATACGTGAACATGAGGCCATGGATGCGGCACAAGCTGCTGCAGCTGGTGTGAGGCCAGGCCTTGCTTTATAATAGTAAATAGGCTGATCAATAGCCTAAGGTTCCTGAAGACGGCTAGTGAACGAGACCTCACCGAGAATTGACTGAGGCTTGGTGAGCAGGTGGTGTTCTTAATGGAACACATCGCAAGCACATCCAAATGCGACAACAGGCTCCCGATAAGCCACCATATGTTTCGCCACAAGATCCAGCTAGATAACTCGATCGATCGGACCTCACTTCATTTGTGGTAGTCGGCCGACCGGACGTCGGTGTTTGTATGTTATCCGGTTGTTGCATGGATGCTTGCTCAGACTCATAAAGGAAAGTCACCCGGAGATAGATGTAGGTGATCGGAGGGAATGAACCAACCACGAAGACAGCAGAAAGTTAATCGGGGTCAGAGGATAGTCGCTATGCATCTCGTCATGGCCACTGGCCTCCCACACAAGGACGTTCGAAGCTACGACACAACCCGAAGTTGCTGGAGATGAACCTCCGAGTAGAGAGGACAAACAGTAGAACACGCCTAACAAGGCGTTCCCGGGGTGCCGGCAAGTCTCGGTTGTGCTTGACCTTCTTGTATTCCCTCACGGTTGCAGAGGCCAGCACGAGGCACCTGCCAAGGTATGTGGTACTAGGTGCTACAGTTGAAGCCATGGAGGCACAGCACCAACATATCTACTCGAATCCTTAATACTCGAGGCAATAGTGGAGACTGTGATAGCCTCTGGAAGATCCACCAGGAAAACCACATGCAGAGACAGCAGTGTGTTGGCATTCACATTAACCATGGAACTAAGTCAGGTCGCTGACCGTGCCAGGACTTTCCCAAAGGCCAGTTCTCCCACGTTGTAGCAAAAGTAGCCGGGAACGGGGTCACCCAGTTTCATTGTCCTCGTATGAAATGTCAACGCACGTGCGACTTGTCATCGATGACTTAGACTGTATCCTCTCATTCCAACGTAGACTCATTTAATTATACCTTCTTTCGCTTGCTTCTCGTGTACCCCCAGCTGTCGTTCCAATGTCCATATCTTTTATTTGGAATATAGTGGCAAGTGCAATTTCTACCAACGCTTGCTTACAGGAAAATAATGTTTACAATAATGATATGTGGCCGATACCGTCGCCAACATCTGCTGCTCCTTGATGAGTTCGATTCCTTCAGTGAGTTACACATGGTCACCATCTACGTCCTGTTCCTGAATAACCTCTAATGCTCCATGCTATTATAGACACGTTCTAGTGCCGGCGTCCGACCACTTCCTGGCTCATGAACACCCTCTGGCCCGGCCTTAGTCCTGTGTAGCCTCCTTTATTTACTTCAACTGCGTTTGTGCTCCTAAATTATAGTTCTGGCATCTCCTACATTGATCGTTGTGCACCTGCGAAAACGTCAGAAAGGCGAGTAATTGGAGAACAAAACAAAACTAAACACTGGCAACACTCTGGAGAGTCTCTGCGACTCTTAATACTGAGTGAGCGCGCATCATTGCCCATAATAAATGTTATAAGTGTTCAAACTCTTCGTTTACAATGTATCGGGTCATTATGCTAAATTGTCAATGAATGCAAATTTAATGTTTGTACATACGTTCCCATATAGAGCAGCAGTATTCCCCAGTGGAAGGATTCGTGCGTTGCACCTCTAGTTGCATGGTCCCTGTCAACGTGTTGATGATGTTGTTGTGCTTTCATCTTTTTACTCCCCACATAGCAAGGCCGGTCTCGCGTCAGCATTGTGAAGGTGGAAAGCTTACCATCTAAATATCTTGCCCAACAGGCTAGGGAACTGGCTTGGAATTGGTTTGTGTACGTATATTTGTTTATTTTAGCTGTTCCTTGAAGGCCTTCCCAATCTGCCCGTTTGGCATAAACATATATTATGCTTGGTGACAGTTCTGTCTCTGGTGATATACCCAGTGTGATGGTCAGGAGGTAGTGGTCAGATGTACCTGCCTGTCATCAATTCATTGCAGATGCTTGGTTTATCACTCGTCGTTTTAATAAGGTCCATTTTCATTTCGTTATTACGAAATGGGCAGTAATGTCAGGAGTGGAATGCAACGCGCCTTGAGCGGTCGTAAACTCCAGTCACAGGGCCGTATAAGAAACTACCTTTACTTTACGTTACTGTTACTTATGGTAACTCATTGTATACATAGCCTACTGAAATTATGTTTTGTAAAATATGTTTATACTTTCTTTTTTGTTAATTCAAAAGCATACTTAAATAGTAAGCTGCTAATGTAAATGTTCTTTTTATTAATGTAACATTATTACTTGTATTAGCTGCATGTGTGTCTGCCCATACTACATGACTTACGTTTGTTTTAATAACCTTGCCTTCAATAGTGTTGAATAAACTATTTGGCTTACACTACGTTAACCCTTCTATCCACTATGTTGCTCTCACCATAAAACAAAGACGTGAATATATTGTGACCGACGTGGTGGGAGGATTGTACGTTTATGGGTCATGTACAGTACCAGTCTGCAGAAGTATGTTGTTTCGAGTAACATTCTGCACATTGTTGTCTGATTAAATACCGCATTTTTGACTCAAATTAAAATAGGCATCGATCTGTAACAAACTTGCACAGGCAGAATAGTCTATACTATCATGTCGTGCATGCCAATGTCTCTAATATTTGTGCATTAGTGACATTTAGATAATACAAGCTGCTGCTTAGCAACAGCGCCATTTTTGTTTATTTACAAAATGGCGGACGGTAATTCAGATTCAGCGCCTTGTCGACGATGCAATGGATTAAAGTTCAATTGATATATTTATTGGAAACTATCGACGACAATATCTACGCAAAATCGAAGATAAGCATTACATAACGTAAGGTGATATGGTGTCATCTGTTGAAAACATTTCATAAATATTGTATTTGGTTAGTCCGATTTGAAACTTCAAAGGAAAAGTTTGTCTCAAGCTTGTCTTGAGTGAAACGGGTGAACTGCTGCACATTTTATGTTACGTTACCTCATGTTCACAACTGGTTTTAGGAACTACACATATATTTGGTTACTAGTAATGAATACCCGCTGTTTTAAATAGCGTCAACTAATTATGAAGATATTGATAGAAATATGTTGTTCAAACTTGTGGAAAGTACGAGAAGAGTATAGCCTAGGCTAGCCTAGATGGTATGGAATGCTTTCAGTAAAATTATAGTTTATATAAACTGGATATAAGAAAGAGGGTGGTAATGATGGGGACAAATTATCTGTTGAATGTGTCCATACCAGCTATGTGAATATGTGTTTATATCAGAAGTGACATCTATCTGACAGAGCAGGCCAGTCGTAGTTTAAAAATTATTGGCCTCTTGAAAAGGCAGTGGCTTCCTTCCACATGCTATCTGGAGATTGTTGCTTTGTTCCAATTTATTTGTGGTATGCAGGGATAATGCAGGATCTAGTATGGTGCAGTTTTGCATTGTTATTGATTTTAGTATAAGAAGTAATCATTAGTATCAGTACCTGATAATCACATAGTGCTCTGTGGTGCTTTACAATACAATAATAATAATACAACTAAACATATATACTCAGTTAAATAAATAAAATAATAAATGAATTAAAAACAATACAACTAAAAACCATACATCAAATTAACAGTTAAAAATACAAGTACAATTTCACTTTAAGGGCACTACAACTAAAACGTATACATGGAATTAAATAATTTAAAAGTTTTCACTTCTACTAATTAGTTAACCCAGCATGTGCAACACCAGCCAACTGTGTAAAATTTTGCACATGTAGTGTCTGTTAGTTTTCATTCAAGTGACGATTTATTATTGCATTCCTTGTTAAAGTATGATGCTACATGTTTAAGGTCACGATGCCGGGCATTAAGGCCCAATTACCCTATGGAAAGGTGAACCACTTGGGCATTGAGGTGACTGACAAAATCACGTGGCGAGGGTGGGAGCCAGGATGCGAAGTCACAAAAACCATTGTGCTGAAAAATGTTTGTGTGAAGACAAAGAAACTAAAGTTCAAGTGAGTATTGAAATGTTTATTTTGATTCTACATGTATTGGTTAGTGTTAACAGTGTTGGTCAACAGTTAATGAAAGGCCAATGTAATTATTACATATGTGAGCAGCAATCATCATATATGTAGATAGCAAAGTGACCAAAGCTTGTCAAATATCATTCAGGTGTAGTGCATTAGATAACAATGCATGGCATCAATGAATAAATACTTTACATGTATTAATTACATGTGCATATGAGCAGTTGAAACCATGATACTTATACTTTGTTCAAGGTTATGCAGATACTTGACATCACTAATTTATTCTGGTATGCTTCTTCTGTATACTCTGTGATTTAGTCCTCAATACAATAAAGTAACAAATTCTGTTTCATCTTCAGATCGCCACAAACCCGGTTTTTTGCCACACTCTACCCTCAGACCATTGTGTTGAGTGCAGGAACCAGCTTCACTCTTCCTGTGACCTTCCGGCCCCTGGAGAAAGTCTTATATAAGGACAAGGTGGAATTCATCTCTGATGTATGTATGATGTCATTTCCATAGGAACCTCATGGGCGTGTGTGTGTGTGTGTGTGTGTGTGCGCGTGTGTATAAATATAATTTATGAATAAAATAAACAAATAATTAATTATTTTAAATCCCTATATTAAGAATTATATATTATATCAAAAATACAATTAGAATTATGTTTTGAATAATATTTTTTATAAGATACTATTCTGTTATTTGGAATGTGATTTTGTAAAATATATAATTGTTACTTTCATAGGCGATGAAACCCTTAAATGCAAGTCGTGTTCACAACTCCACATGTTTGAGACCTAATACAATTTGAGAATTTGGCATGAATTTTGTATAAAGTAAAAAAAAATTAAACGTGTAACTCCATATTGTTGAAGGTAACCTCTGTGGTTATGGGACTTGGGTTACACATCCAAAAAGTTCATCAAATGTTTTGTTTACAAATTGGCATGCTGATGATGACTAAATAAGTGACTGTTTCGTCGCGGTTTCTTGTTTTCAGGGGAGCAGCTTTAGAATTCCCCTCGAGGGTTTACTTCCTGAGTTAGACATTTGCGTGCCAAAAAGTGTCAACTTCGGGATGTGTGCAGTGGCAGATGTTATGCAGTTGACCTTTGACCTTACAAACACCTGGTGAGGTTTTTCTGCATTTTCTGATATTATCGGTTCGTTATATTATTATATTATTTTAATATTACAGTGTCATTTTATGTGTTTATTTTTATGTTGTTTTTAAAGTTATTTGTATGAAATCTTTCCTTTTCCATCACATTTTTTATAAAAAGGTTCACATTCTGTTTGTATGAAGCAACTTTATTAAACATGTTAAATTTCCACCATCCTTACATCTTGCACTATTTAACATTGGTGTCAATTCTTGTACATATTCTAAAACCATTGTATCATTTTACATTTTATATTTACGAAGGCACTGGGCTTTTCAGGAATACAAATCCTGGCTCCCAACATTTTAAAACAAAATATTCTTCCCAATGATCTTAAATAAATCTGGCTTCACCAATAAACATAAATCTTGCCCTTGATATAAAAAGTTTTCCAAATATGTTTTGATGGATGGCACTTTATTGTGTACAATGATGATTTTACACCCCATTAATATATATATTTAATTATTGATTATTATTTTGAACTTATTTATGTTTTTAATTAATATATTTATATTTTTAAACTTCTATTTAGAATTTTTTAAACTTACTTTTTTAACTTTTTAAATTTAATTATATATTAAAAGCATATTTGTATGTGTAAGGGTTTTTACCTGAAATAAAAGTATTCGTGTTCAGTTTATGAATTAGTGTCAAAGTAACATAGCATTTAATGCAAAATTTGTGTTTTCAGTGAAGTGTTGACACCATTCCGAGTGGAAGCCAAGGAACCGTTTGTCGTGGAGCCGTTCGAGGGACTACTGGACCCCTTCTCCAGTATTACCCTGCTGGCTAGCTTCAGGCCCAAGGTAAAGTTGGCTCATATAGATATTGAATACAATAATATTCTTCATAATTTAGAAGTCCTTTATATTTCTTCAATAGCATAAATTTTACTTTGGCTCAATATGAATACTTTTATGTCAGGTAAAAACCTATATACATACAAATATGCATTACAAATATAATCATGTTAAACATATAAATAAGTTAAAAAGTAAATAAGTTAGAAATAGTTTAAAATATATTAAAATCTAAATAAGTTATACAAATTATAATAATAAATATATATATATATATGTATATGTATATGTATGTATGTATGTATGTATGTATGTATGTATGTATGTATGTATGTATGTATGTATGTATGTATGTATATATATATATATATATATATATATAAATGGAATGTAAAATCACCATTGCACACAATGAAGTGCTCATGCCCATTCATCACACAGGTCCATTAACAATATTAATATGATTGGTCATGTATTTTATCAAATCAAATCATAAACTCATTTTCTAAAACCATAAAATATTCTTGCAAATTAGCGCATCAAAGTTATGACGTAGGGGTAGGTTAATACTTTATCTGTCCACAGTTAAGCTGCTGCAAATAAAAGGCTGCTACTGATATAATCTGTGTGTGTGTGTGTGCGCGCGTGGTGCGCGGTGTGTGTGTGTATGTGCGGTGTGTGTGTGTGCGGTGTGTGTGCGGTGTGTGTGCTGTGTGTGTGCGGTGCGGGGTGCAGTGCAGGGTGTGTGGTGCGGTGTGTTTGTGTGTGGGTGGGGTGTGTGTGTGTGTTGTGGTGTGTGTGTATGGTATGTGTGCGAGCATGCACACATGTGTCCTATCGATAAGCTAATGTGCAGAACATGCATGTGTCTCTGACCACAGGATGCACTTGTCTATGTGGGCAACATCCAGTTCAGATATGGAAAAGATGGATACGACCAGTCAGTTATCTCCACATTTGAAGGAATTGGTAAGTTATCACCTGTTTTACACTACTAACAACTTGTGCTATCGTGGTTCCAGTTTTCACAGGTCTGTACAGTTCTCAGTTCTTGATGACCATTTATGCACTTTACAAGTCTGTCATAGTTCAAGTTTGGGAGATTAGGAGTTGTCTATTCTTGAAACAAGGGAGAGGAAAACTCCTCAAATTGTTAAATGGACCACCATGGAGTTAAAATAGGTCAATCACAAGCAACTACATAACTGAACAAGTTTTGTTTCAAGACAAGAATCTACAGAATTGAAGTTGGCCTTATTGCTCTATAATCAACACATGCCAGTGGACATAGGTTACAGTTGAGCTTAGGATACCAATAATGTGTGACTTCATCAATGATAACTAGTGTTGTAACTCTTCCTGGTTTGGAAAGATGTAGAACTGAGACCCGCGGTACCTACTGGGACCCGCAATTTCGGTTTCAGAACTGTGACAGCACTACACTAACAACACTTAACAGTGTATTCCATGGATGTTTCTGTAACTGCCCATGATGTGTCTTGATTACTTTCCATTGATTTATACCCCAACCATGTCCATCTGGAACATTGCAGGAAAGTACCCCCATCTGGTGGTGAATGGCAGTGGCACATCTGAGGCCGAGGGGCGCAACGGAGGTCAGGAACTGGAAACGGTCATCAACTTTGACACAGTTTCCGTTGGCCAGTCTGTGCAGAAATGGATCGAGCTGACCAATATGGCTCCAGTGAATGCACCATTTCAGATTGACCACTATGCCAGTCGGGGCCGCATCGACACAGTCTTTAGGTGTGTGCAGAAAGAGGGTGTTGTGCCAGCCAACAGCATTGTGCGAGTCCCAGTGAGTATAACATGCTATTTTATTATATTTCCCAGTGATTTTTTTAATTTTTATTATATTTTTATTTGATATTATATTTTCCAGTAAGTATGCCATATTATTTTATTAGATTCTGAGTGAATATGACAATTCATTTTATTATATTTCACAAAGATTATGCCTTATTATTTTTATTATTTTTATCCATGTCAGTATGCCGTATTAATTTATTATATTTCCTAGTGAGTATGCCATATTATATCTTATTAAAATAAAAAATTAAAACTGCCTTTTAAAGAATTTAAAACTGAAAACTGTTGTCTGAACAAACTCCATATTTTATAATTGTTGTTTCTGATGTTGCCGCAATATTAATTTTTGATAATGTAGCTCAATGCCTAACAAAAATATAACATATTTCTTGTTATCTATAATGTTTACATTTGTTTAGAAAATAGCTAATATTGTCATTGTGTCATGTTTTGATCACAGATTTAGAAAGATATATTTTGAATAGATAGTGATAAATAATTGCTCTTGGGATAAGAGTTGTTAGTTTTATGCAGCTAAAACAGTCATTTGAATATGTTTACAGATGACCTTCTCACCAAGTACAGTGGATGTGACTAATGTCGACTATTTCCACATAATCCCAGTAGGTAGCGTCAGTAGGACTGTCATAAAGTGCATCGGTTCATCCAAAGGTAACTATTATATATTGCACCATTCACTAACTTACACTGTCATGGTGTGTGTGGATTGAAAAATAGATGTTTTATCACTAAATATGTTCACCAGGTTGGTAATTCAAATAATTTGAACATAATTCTTCTTTTTATAACCACACTATTTCAACTTAATTAACATATGTTGGCATTCTTCATAGCCATATAGTTAGATCACCCAATGGAGGTGTGCTCTGCAATGATTCTCCACCAAACCATTATTTGTCATGGAATGTTTGTAAGTCCGTTAATCTCTGTTCACTGAATGAGGCTGTCTGTCACATGATCGACTGGTAATAACATTAAATAGGTAGGGTGAAGACAACCAGTGGAGTGAAGGGGTAATTATCTGGGCAAAAAGAGGGCATGATAAATCAGGGTTTGACAGACCCTTCTGGACATCAGATGAAAGCTGAAACGAGGAAGGGAATTTTTTATGTATAATTATATATGATATGCATGAATAAATGTTTATATTTGTAGGTCCGCATGTCTTTCTCAGTCGGAACATGATAAACTTCCACCAAGTTGATGGCGGTGTGACAGCCACGGCCGTTCTAGACATCCTCAATGACTCCGACACTGATGCCTCATTCCAGGTAAGTTGGTATACAGAAATACTTGTGCACTGCTTCACTAGTACAAGTAAACCAAATGAACAAATAAACTATAGCAAAAACTACATGTTCTATGAAATGATCAAATTGTATTTCCAGCTAGTCATCATAATGTACATTGCATACATGGTTTCGTGAGTACCAAGAATCCTCAATCAACCAGTGCACTTGAAGGGATCTACAAACTTTGGCGTCTTTCTGAAATTCATCTGCGCTATGTTTTTCCATGTCATCCACTGTCTTGACCTATGAGGAATCTTCTTGTTCCAGTTTGCGATTGACTGCAATGAGAGCGTCTTCAAGTTTGAGACAATCTGTGATGACTTGCCGAGGAGACAGAGGAACACTCCATCAAAGAAGACAATCGTCATCCACTTCCAACCGACACACCCCATCAACTACCACAGAAGAATTGCCTGTCTCATACACAACCAGGTACAGTAAGGCTCTTGTGATTTATACATACAATGGGGTGCAGTAGCTCGGTGACTAGAGTGTCGTAGTAATATGACGTAGATAAATTATAGCAGTCTGACAATAATTTCATTCTGCAGTTAAGCACACATAACCTATAGCAGTCTAACACACATTTCAGGAGCCGCTGTTCCTAGACCTAATTGGCACGTGCCACACAGAGTTGATGAAGCCCGCCATACTCCAGGCCCGCCACCTCACCCGCTATCAGACACACGTTGACCGTGGATTGTCCTTCATACCACCAGAGGTAAGACAGTAAAAAAGCAATGGTGGAGATTTTTCCTTTCTCCTTAATTATGTTATGGAAGTGGCAAGTTTTACAAATACAGACATTTAGAATCGCTATGATTAAATTTAAATGACCTTTGAAAGTGTGATCTTGTTGCACCGGTTTTCATTCCTTGACACAACCAAATATGTCACACATCAAGATTCAGAATCAATGCATTTCACAGTAATTCTATCCACTAAACCTGGTGATCAGCATCATGACACATTGTGCAATAAGGGTGTAATCTGTTTTTCTACAGCAACTGAATGAGATGGTGCAAGTCGGCCAACTAGCCATGGATGATGACAGAGCCCTCTACAGTACCGCGGTTTGTGCCGTCTCTACCTTATGCCTGCATAAAAATATGCCTTTGATCTGTGGAATCTGTGTTTGTGTTTTGTGAAGTGGTAAATAAGCTGTTGTTGTAATTAATAAACTTTCATGCTACGCAAATTCATTAAATAGGTTCAATCTGATATCTTGTGACCCTCAGATGGTCTTGTGACCTGTAGAGGGTCATGTGATATCAAATGATTCACCAGTTGAAGTTAATATAGAGCTAATAATTCAGTTATAATTATACACAAGATACAGACAACTTTGTACCTGGGTATATTATAATTGCTTAAGATGAAAGAGTTGGATATATCCAGATATGTCATAATAAGGTCAGATTGTTTTAAAGGGGGTGTTTGTGGTTGCTGTTGAGAATGACATATTTTTACTGTTTGGTCTTTCTTACAGCGAGAGAAGCCGGACGAGACTCCTGTTTGTCTGAACCCAATGGATGAATACTTCAATGATGGCTACCATTCTGAGACAACTGTGAGTGTTTAAAAAATAAAAGTGGCCTTCATGTTTCACAGCCACCACTTGTGCTTATAGGAATTAAAGTCGGCATCATTTAAGTTTGTCTTACAATCTGTTATCCTTTATTTAACTCCAGAACAACATCTTTTACTTATTTCAGTTTCACTACATAATGTTTTATCTTATTTAATACATACTTGTAAAATTCAACATTGTTTACCTTTCAAGAAACTTGCTCTCATCTCCGAATGTTTTGACCATATTTCATGGTCTTCGTCAGATGGCTGGCTTCGTGATGGATGTGTCACATGACCAGAGTCTCTTAAAGGTTTTCTTGTTGTATTTTAGTGTCTTTCTACTGATGCTTAGTATCACATAGCATGTATTTTGGGAGTAAATTTCACATAAGAAAATTTCAGATTTACCAAATGCTGCTTTCCTTGTAAATTAACTAATAGTTATTCATATTTCTTGATTTGCAGTATGCCCAGCCCCACGTGAGCCTGGACAGTCATGAGGTAGACTTTGGACAGTGTTCCAACCTCTTGTCTGTTGACCCAAGGGTAGGTGGTAGCAGCCCCGCTTTCAGGTCACACCGTTTTTGTTTTGACTAACAGAACCAACCCAGAATAACGTATTGTTAACTACCAGATAGACAGAACCAACCCAGAATAACGCATTGTTAACTACCAGATAGACAGAACCAACCCAGAATAACGCATTGTTAACTACCAGATAGACAGAACCAACCCAGAATAACGCATTGTTAACTACCAGATAGACAGAACCAACCCAGAATAACGCATTGTTAACTACCAGATAGACAGAACCAACCCAGAATAACGTATTGTTAACTACCAGATAGACAGAACCAACCCAGAATAACGTATTGTTAACTACCAGATGGACAGAACCAACCCAGAATAACGTATTGTTAACTACCAGATGGACAGAACCAACCCAGAATAACGTATTGTTAACTACCAGATGGACAGAACCAACCCAGAATAACGTATTGTTAACTACCAGATGGACAGAACCAACCCAGAATAACGTATTGTTAACTACCAGATGGACAGAACCAACCCAGAATAACGTATTGTTAACTACCAGATGGACAGAACCAACCCAGAATAACGTATTGTTAACTACCAGATGGACAGAACCAACCCAGAATAACGTATTGTTAACTACCAGATGGACAGAACCAACCCAGAATAACGTATTGTTAACTACCAGATGGACAGAACCAACCCAGAATAACGTATTGTTAACTACCAGATAGACAGAACCAACCCAGAATAACGTATTGTTAACTACCAGATAGACAGAACCAACCCAGAATAACGTATTGTTAACTACCAGATAGACAGAACCAACCCAGAATAACGTATTGTTAACTACCAGATAGACAGAACCAACCCAGAATAACGTATTGTTAACTACCAGATAGACAGAACCAACCCAGAATAACGTATTGTTAACTACCAGATGGCGAACACATCACAGTTTGTGATTTATGTTTCTTTGATGTTTCAGAAGCTTTGACAGTACAAATTTTCATGATGATGCAGCACACTGTTGGGTGGCTAAGATTGTGTGTTGTGGTATATCTATATCCACAAGTAGCTAATATAATTTGAATAAAATTAACAATTAGACACTTTGTTTTTGTTGTGCACTGAAACAGTCACTTATCTATGCCAACATGTGCTCAATTGCATTAAAAAAATTTCAAATGACAGATGGAAATTTTTTTGCACATTTTTTTATCATTATGATTTTTTTAAATATCAGTAAGTGTTATTGTTGGTGCAGTATATTCTATGCTGGCATGATGATTTTTTAAATAGGGCCTATTTGCGAGTTACGATAGAATGTACATTATCATGTATACTCAGTTTGTTGACAAATATTGTGTTATATTATCCACCAGAGGAGCCACAGGTTATTTCAGGTAGCCACTATTCCTGGTAATACATACAGTTATGGTATTGCATTTACTGATATTTATATATGTCAGCATGCATCGAAAACATAGTGTATTATATTATATATTGACTAAATCAACTGGCAATACATTTAGCTTTTTTATGTATTCTAAACGAGTTTTCAATTAATATTTTACAGAATTTGTCATACAGTGTATTAAAAATATTATTGATTTATGAACTCAAGATTTGTCTTACTGTTGTGGTGTTTTGTTTTATGTTGTTATTTTGATTTGATATGTGTCTTGTAGGATGTGACAGTAACTAACCACACGAAGGGAAAGGTGACAGTGGTCTGGATGGGAGGTAAGTGACACCATCACATTATAATCCAACAAGTGTATGTGTGTATGTTTGTTTGGATGTTAACCTCCTAAATGTGTTGGGTGCCAAACATTCAGGGGTTCAACTACGACCGGGTCATCACAGTTTTATTTTTTTTTAATTCACCCAGCTACTACCCTTTCTATGAACAATCAAATTACCCTTTGTAATAATTATTTACAATTTTCCACAATGCTATGTGAACAGTTACGTACAATTGTTCACGTCATGCATCATTTCTTCGATTGTCCCAAGTTACGTTACACAAGGGCAAGGTATCGTTACACATTGCTATACCTGCCAGTGTTATGTTACGTAAAATTTCGAGAGTTGGATTCAAAGAAGCCATCAAGATATTGACTGGCAGCACCCAAGTACCAAGGCATAGATGGATATTTCTGTGAATTTTTTTTATATTGTTATTGTGAGTCATTTATGAACTACTACTTTATCCCATTGTCAGTGCCGTCAACTTGATCTCACCTAGCATTAGTGGTGCTCAGTTGTACAGATGAGAATTTGGCACTTGGTGTCATATCCACAGGAATGCAAATTACAATCCACTTGTGCCAAGTAAACTGGGGTTACGATAAAAAAATTTGTCTAACAACTTTACAAACCTTTCCTATATGCAGTAGAGATTTTTGGGAGGGATACAGCCATATCCCATTTTTATAGGGATTTGTTTCAAATGGAAAAATTGTGATATGTATAGGTACATATATAAATTTCTTGTGTTTATGTTAACAGTATGACATCAAATGACAAACTTATCACGGTCAAAGCACAACAATTTTTTTTTCTGGTGAAACCTAATGGATTTGTATTTCGTAGTATGATAGATGACAACACTCAATTTAAATCGGAATGATATAGGCCGATTAACAAATGAAAAAATTATATGGATTTATACAGAATTTCAAGTAAAAAATATGGATTCTTCTACGTACACTTAGTACGTTGAACTGGTATATAAACTTCCTATGTATTTTTTTAATCAATGGATCAGTTATCCGTGAAGCCAGCGGGAAAGACTGTATCAAATGATGGATCAATTATATGCAAAAGAAATCTTACATCATCCAAGGTATAGATTAATAAATGTGTAATGATGGTTTGTTTCAGATGAGAGTCATGACTTCAGTGTGACGCCCAGTACTGTGGACATTTCTCCTGCCAGTTCTGCCTGCTTCCGAATCACCTTTCGACCGGTAAATACATCTCATTTGATATCTGTCTGTCTGTTTGCACCCTCGTATCTCCATCATGTATGGGCTGAAATTTTCTGCGATTGTTCCAAGTTATGTGATCTATGTCAAACATTCACTAAGTTCCTTTGTACCTTACAAACGCTTCATGAAACGGGCAGTTGTAAGGGTCTACATGATTTTTGGGCCATGAAGTTGTCATTGCCATTGTCATTGCCCTACCAAAACATGACTACTTGGGTACTTGGGTGGTGCAAGGAGTCATAGGCACTTGGGTGGTGCAAGGAGTCATAAGCTCTTGGGTGGTGCAAGGAGTCATAGGCTCTTGGGTGGTGCAAGGAGTTATAAGCTCTTGGCTGGTGCAAGGAGTCATAGGCACTTGGGTGGTGCAAGGAGTCATAGGCTCTTGGGTGGTGCAAGGAGTCATAGGCACTTGGGTGGTGCAAGGAGTCATAGGCTCTTGGGTGGTGCAAGGAGTCATAGCCTCTTGGGTGGTGCAAGGAGTCATAGGCTCTTGGGTGGTGCAAGGAGTTATAAGCTCTTGGCTGGTGCAAGGAGTCATAGGCACTTGGGTGGTGCAAGGAGTCATAGGCTCTTGGGTGGTGCAAGGAGTCATAGGCACTTGGGTGGTGCAAGGAGTCATAGGCTCTTGGGTGGTGCAAGGAGTCATAGGCACTTGGGTGGTGCAAGGAGTCATAGGCTCTTGGGTGGTGCAAGGAGTCATAGGCTCTTGGGTGGTGTAAGGAGTCATAAGCTCTTGGGTGGTGCAAGGAGTCATAGGCTCTTGGGTGGTGCAAGGAGTCATAGACTCTTGGGTGGTGCAAGGAGTCATAAGCTCTTGGGTGGTGCAAGGAGTCATAGGCTCTTGGGTGGTGCAAGGAGTCATAGGCTCTTGGGTGGTGCAAGGAGTCATAGACTCTTGGGTGGTGCAAGGAGTCATAGGCTCTTGGGTGGTGCAAGGAGTCATAGGCTCTTGGGTGGTGCAAGGAGTCATAGGCTCTTGGGTGGTGTAAGGAGTCATAGGCTCTTGGGTGGTGCAAGGAGTCATAGGCTCTTGGGTGGTGCAAGGAGTCATAGGCTCTTGGGTGGTGCAAGGAGTCATAGACTCTTGGGTGGTGCAAGGAGTCATAGGCTCTTGGGTGGTGCAAGGAGTCATAGGCTCTTGGGTGGTGCAAGGAGTCATAGACTCTTGGGTGGTGTAAGGAGTCATAAGCTCTTGGGTGGTGCAAGGAGTCATAGGCTCTTGGGTGGTGCAAGGAGTCATAGGCTCTTGGGTGGTGCAAGGAGTCATAGACTCTTGGGTGGTGCAAGGAGTCATAGGCTCTTGGGTGGTGCAAGGAGTCATAGGCTCTTGGGTGGTGCAAGGAGTCATAGGCTCTTGGGTGGTGCAAGGAGTCATAGGCTCTTGGGTGGTGCAAGGAATCATAGGCTCTTGGGTGGTGTAAGGAGTCATAAGCTCTTGGGTGATGCAAGGAGTCATAGGCTCTTGGGTGGTGCAAGGAGTCATAGGCTCTTGGGTGGTGCAAGGAGTCATAGGCTCTTGGGTGGTGCAAGGAGTCATAGGCTCTTGGGTGGTGCAAGGAATCATAGGCTCTTGGGTGGTGCAAGGAGTCATAGGCTCTTGGGTGGTGTAAGGAGTCATAAGCTCTTGGGTGGTGCAAGGAGTCATAGGCTCTTGGGTGGTGCAAGGAGTCATAGACTCTTGCAGTGGCTGCCTTGTCTTCCATGCAATGCCAAGCAACTCAACTAGTGTCTTATATAAGATACCATGAATGTGCATGTGTCATTGTCTGGTCCAAAACATTTCACTCTGGTATGATGTTGTCTATGACCTTGATCAATGATCTTGTTCTCCTCTAACTGTAGTTACAGTTACAGTGCACAAAATTAAAAAAATTAATAGTCAGTCATGTTTGGGCATTTTTACATTGTACATTTTATTTTTTCTATAATAAATTATCAGTCGCATATTATTTACTTATCTGTAAGTCTTGCTCTTGGGTGGAATTGAAATCACTGCACTGCCATTGTTTCTAAAAAATATTATGTTGAGAATGTTGGTATATAATACAGTTTCTTGTTTCTACCTGTTACATATGCAGTTTGTTCTTGTAGTCAGCCATCTGTCAGTTCTACGGAGCCCAACTGGAGTGCTTCGCCTACTACAAAAGTCTGCGAGACTATCGTCTTGTGGAGGATGCCACCCACTTCCCACCTTGGTGTCTCACCCTGATGGCAATAGGTCCTTCATTTCTTTTTTTCCCGCTTAAAATCAGTGTCCTTCAGTCATAATGAAATACTAACCACAAAACAACAGAAATAAAAAACTTGCAGTTGATAGTCTACATACAAAAAGAATAGCAACATTTCATAAATGAAAGCTTGTCTGTAAATGTATTGCAGTTGAAATCATGTATGCTCTCTATATTTATTTGGCAAATATTTCCTGAGACTGGAGTTAAAATGAAACAACTCGTTAATTAAATGCATTACCAAATATATTCATTAGCAAAATCAGGAAATATTCAAGTTTAGAATATTGAGCAAACCCTTGCGCTTGTAATACAACAACGCTTTAGTATATAGTTTATAAGTAAACAAAATAAAATTAACTTTTATAGACAAATGGAAAATATACAAGATAACTAGTAAATATAGAAACGTACATTGTGTCTGACAAAACAAACGGCATTGCAGGGCATACGTTCGCAGCACGCTATGATACATACGTCCCACGTGTGTCGGTCATCCCTGACCGACTGGTCTTCCCAGCGGTCAACACCAATGACACTGCATACCGAACAGTACTGCTGACCAACCAGGGCACAACACCGGTAGTGTTTGACCTGGAGCATGATCCAAATGGGTAAGTTCTCTGCGATATCTTGGTGGCATCACTCACATCATATCTTGGTGGCATCACTCACATCATATCTTGGTGGCATCACTCACATCATATCTTGGTGGCATCACTCACATCATATCTTGGTGGCATCACTCACATCATATCTTGGTGGCATCACTCACATCATATCTTGGTGGCATCACTCACATCATATCTTGGTGGCATCACTCACATCATATCTTGGTGGCATCACTCACATCATATCTTGGTGGCATCACTCACATCATATCTTGGTGGCATCACTCACATCATATCTTGGTGGCATCACTCACATCATATCTTGGTGGCATCACTCACATCATATCTTGGTGGCATCACTCACATCATATCTTGGTGGCATCACTCACATCATAGATACTGGTTGCACAGTTTCTTTGCTGAAAAAATATATTTATCAGAATAATTGTTCTGCCCAAGTTGCAAATAATATGAAGAAACTGTATTAATTTTTTTGGGAAAGGAAATGTAACAATTTGTGTGAAAGCAAAATAATTAGCAACGTGCTAAATTGAACATGTCCTGTCATTTCATACACTTACACATTATTTCTGTAGTTAAAGTGGTATTCACTGTTGTATATTGTGACTGGAGATAATTGTGCCTGACTGGTATCACATTTCCCTGTTTTAGAATCTTCTCAATGAAGCCTACTAAGGGATTGATCCCGCCATCCAGACATCAACTGTTTGTTATGAAGCTCTTGCCGAAGGAGGTAAAAACCTACAGACACATACTGAAACTGAAGCTGAACGCAGCAGAGAAACACATACAGGTACTGAAGCATGCTGGGATACGATAACACTATTTCCCTGAGAGGCTAAACATGAATTGTGGTGTGTTTTACGCAAAAATTCATAGTAATATTTTCCCACTGGAAAACTAACTAGCTTTTAAATTTATTCATAATAATTTATGACTTTTCTCACAACTAAAATTTTATTTACTTTAAGAAGCTTTTACTTTGTTACATTTTCAAAATTGTGTAATCCGTACAAAATCAAACAAATGCGCTAGGTTTTATAGGACATCTGCCTAGCATCCAAAGTATTTTAGTAGAAAAATAGCTTAGTGGGCAGGGCCTACTACATGCTCTTTGACATGCAGCTGTAAGTTTGTCATTCGATTTTATACTTGAGTGACAAACACAAGAAAATATGTACTTTATCACAATTTTTTCCATTTGGAGGAAATCCACATTAAAACGGGGTACGCCCATATACCTCCCAAAATCCCTCAAATCTGTATTGAATATGGGGAATCCGTACAATGTGGCAAAAGGTGTTTAGACATAACTCATGCTGATGTTTGTGGCTGAAGGAGATCCCCATGCAAGGCTCAGCCGAAGAAGCACTCATTTTGCTCGAAACAAACGGAGAAATGTTCTTCAAACCAACCGCCATCAACTCACTGTCAAAGCGTCACTATGGCATACGGAACCTGTCGCGTATTCCGCTGTGCTTTGAGTGGAAGATGCACTCTGTTGATGAAGAAGTATTGAGCATTGAGCCAGTGACTGGAGTCATACAACCAAATGAGAAAATGGTGAGTAGACTTGTAGAAAATTCCACTAAGAAAAAAATGTAAAAAAATTCTACTGAGTAGACTTGTAGACAATTCCACTAATCAAGATTCTATTTCAGGTGCCATATCTTGTGACATTGGCAATCATGGCCCTCCACAACATTCTGTCCTTTGTCATTTCCAGAAGATGGATCTCATTGGTTGGTCTGTTAAGCCATTTGTTTAGATTGAGTACTCAGAATTTTCAGATTTTTTATCAGTGGAATTTTCTGTGAATAAATATAACCACAGAAAATTCCACATAAAAACCAGAAAATTCTATTATGCAAAATAACAACACAAGTCCAGCGTAGATTGAAATAGGCCAAAGAATGACAATTAGATTTATTAATTAAGGAGCAGGAAATTAGGCAAGCATACATCATCAAAATAAGATACATCAAAATTAATAATCTCGGCAAGCATGCCGGCCCCCAAAAGGTGTTTACACATAATTAGTAAATCATGCCTATCAGCTACCCACTACCAGTACTATCTGTACCACTATTGACTTATATACAATTCACATGGTATCGGTGGGAGTCACTCTGCCACTAGATCACCCTCTGTGACCATAATTTCTAATTTCTAAAATTCTATTGGTAGGTATGCAGAAAATTCCACTGAAAAAATATTTAAAGAGCAGACTTCTCAGTGTCCAGACAAAATATTGTAGAATCTTATATGTTTGAAAAAATGAAACACAAAATAAATTTTTACCAGATTGGAAATGGTTTTTGCAGTTCCACAAGTGGTGTTTCCGTCCAAAAGAAACAGACAAAAAGTATGTGATGAGACCGACCCTGATTGCTTGGGGCAAAGGTCAGAACACAACGTCCTCTGGTGGCAAATGCCAGCAGTTTGTTGTTCGCAGCATCGGAGAGGGCGTGATTGCTGAGATCAAGGTTAGTAACAATGTGATGGTTATGAAATTGATACTGAATGGATTAAATTTAATGTTAACTAACACAAATTTATGATTTATTTTTTTACTCAATTTATTGGAGGAAATGTTGACCTGTTGATGGGGAATAGGAGGCTAGTGCCATGAGCAAAGGAAGAGTGGAATGGAGGAAGTAGAAGGAAGTTAATGAGGTGATGAAGGGGTTGAAGGTGACAAAGTTAGGGAATGGGAAATATGGAGGCTGTTTAGGCAGGTGGGAAACAATGAGATATGCCAGCAGGAGAGCAGATGGAATGAAAATAGGGACTGGGCAGAAAGGAGATATACAGACTGGAAGACGGGAAAAAATGAGAGCGACCTCAGCAGGAGTGGGCTGGGTGAATGTAGGGAGAAGACAGGAAGGAATTTCACATATCTATATATATATATATATATATGTATATGTATATATATATATATATATATATATATATATATATATATATATATATATGCGACCACCAAGTAAAGGCTGGTTCTCCGCAGGCGCTTTTTGTCATGAGACGGATTAGTGAGGCCAATTGATGAATATGATTGTATTGGTGGAATTGGGGCTGGATCTAGTGGGTCATGTTTTTGAAGCAATAGCCAATTAGTGACCATTGCAACCAACAGCGGGTGCACCCATTGTGACCTTTCATCAAAGCTTAAGTTGGGAGTGGCCTGAGTCAATAGGTCTCATTCCCAGAGTCTTGACACATTACTCATCTAAACATACACATAATTTAGCTATGCATTGTCATGCAACATGGTGTAAACTGGCCCTAAGTAGCTCCTACTTTATTGAGAAATTTGTTCCATTAAGAAAACAAGGGAAAAGGTCCAGGAAGAAACACCTACCAAAAGAGGCTATTAAAATTGCTCACAAACAGATGCTGTGGAGGGTATATAAACACACTGGAAATGTAGAAGACTACACAAACTACAAAGAGGCACTTAACCTAGCTACGACTGAAATTAGAAAATCTAAAAGAACCTTTGAAAAAAATTGGCAGGTAATATAAAAAATTACAGTAAGAGTTTCTATGCTTATGTAAGGAGTAAACAGAAAGTTCGAGATAAGGTTGGACCACTGGAAAACAACAGTGGAAACATAATTTCAGATGGGTTTCAAATGGTAGAGGTCCTGAATGAGTATTTCAGCTCAGTTTTTACTACAGAAGATATCAGCTCACTTCCAGTTCCATTTACTAAATTTGAGGGCAATAAATCAGAACATTTAGGGCAGTTATTTGTAACTCCTGAAATGATTGCAAAGAAAATTAAGAAGTTGAAAGATAATAAATCACCTGGAGTTGATGGGATACCACCAAAACTGCTTAAAGAAATTGTTGAGCAAATTAGTACACCACTTGCAAAAATGTTTAACTTGTCACTAGAAGAAAGAATAGTTCCTTCAGAATGGAAAGAAGCTAACATTACACCGCTATTTAAAAAAAGGATCGAGGAACCAACCAGAAAATTACAGACCACTGAATTTAACATCAGTTGTATGTAAATTACTCGAAACAGTAATTAGTGACCACATGGTGGAATTCCTTGTAAAACATAAATTAATAAATACATCTCAACATGGGTTCCTAAAAGCAAGGTCATGTCTAACCAATCTCTTATGTTTTTTGGAAGAAATTACAAAGTGGGTAGATGACGGGTCACCAGTGGATGTTGTCTATTTAGATTTTCAGAAAGCTTTCGATAAAGTGCCACATGAAAGATTGTTGCTTAAACTAAAAGCCCAAGGTATAGGTAATGATGTAATCAACTGAATAGAAAAGTGGCTTACACACAGACGACAGTGAGTAATAGTAGATGGAAATCTGTTTCGAGTGGGGTACCACAGGGATCAGTATTAGGCCCTATACTGTTTTTAATATATATAAATGATTTGGAAGATAACATATCTAAGCAAAGTACTAAAATTTGCAGATGACACAAGTTTACAGGATGATC
The DNA here is from genome assembly GCA_963662155.1 of Lamellibrachia columna. Classification (NCBI taxonomy): domain Eukaryota; kingdom Metazoa; phylum Annelida; class Polychaeta; order Sabellida; family Siboglinidae; genus Lamellibrachia; species Lamellibrachia columna. The sequence continues at coordinate 36,217,179 of OY759271.1, read as the reverse complement.
TAGATAAATTAGTTAAATTGTCAGAAAAATAGCAAATGTTATTAAATTTTGGGAAGTGTAAATGCATACACATAGGGCATGGAAACATGAACAAAGAATATAAAATGGGGGATGCTGTACTAGGTAGAACCACACAACAAAAGGACTTAGGTGTAACATTTAGTGCTGACATGAAAGTTTCAGAGCAATGTGGGATTGCTGCTTCGAAAGGAAATAAAATTCTAGGGCTAATTAGGAGAACTATCATGTATAAGGAGAAACAGCTAATTGAACCCCTGTACAAAGCTATAGTTAGACCACATTTGGAATATTGTATTCAAGCATGGAGGCCGTATCGTAAGAAGAACATAGACAAGCTAGAAAGAATACAACGAAGAGCAACTAAAATGATTCCAGAATTGAGAGACCTTAGTTATGAAAGCCGCTTATTACAATGTGGTTTGACAACACTAGAGACAAGGAGACTAAGAGGAGACCAAATAGAAATGTTTAAAATAGTGAACGGTTATGAGGATGTTAATAGAAATACGTTCTTCAAACTTAAAGAAGGCAGTAGAAGCAGAGGACACAAAGTAGCATTAGTTAAGGAGCAGTGTAGATTGGACATGAGAAAGTACTATTTCTCACAGAGGGTGATAAATGAATGGAACAAACTGCCAAATGATTGTGTTAATGCTAGTTGTGTGAATATGTTTAAAAATAGAATTGACAGATATTTGATAAGGGCAGGCTATACATAGATGAGAAAATTGTTGGACTCTCGACAAGCCAATGGCTTCCTTGTCCACTTGCCATCTGGAACTTGCTGTTTGGGATGGCAATCTTGTTAAATCTTGTTAAATCTACCTAACATGGTTTCTGCTGCCATGTTGCCACCCACAGGCTGAGGTGCCCTATGTGGACTATGGACCCATCATGGTAGGCTCGACCATCTCGAAGGAGCTGGTTCTCATGAACGACGGACAGTGCAGTCTGCACTACAAGCTGCATGTGGAGCAGACCATCAACGACCCCTACTGCAGCTCCCAGTTCCAGATGGACCCGGTCGGTCAGTGAAACATTCTCTAAATGCATGGTCAGGAAGCCCATCATATGTTGGACTTGTTTTTTTACAGCAGTAGTAATAACGGATGGTCTTGTATAGCACCGGTATCCGCTGATTGAAATATTCAGAAAGAATGCAAAACATTTCTTGAGAGGTACCCGGTAGTCACCGTGTCAAATGTAAAATTCCAAGAAACTGGAACATCAATCCATTCATTTCTTGTGAGTGCTACACACTACGTTTCCTTCTGTTGACACCTTGTACATCTACACTTGATGATTGCAGGTCTTCAGCTGGAGTGGCAGTATGGCGTGCTGGCGGCGAGGTCAAAGTGCTCCATCGGCTGCCTCGTGAGGCCTGTGAGACGTCTCTTCTACAAGTGGACCATCTACTACCAGCTGCTGAAGCCTGAAGACTGTGAGGGTCTTTCTCTGTCTCTTCCGGTTTCATCTCCCCATCCTCTAAACTCATGTTTCATGTCCTCTTCCATGTACATGTAGAAAATAGATCACAAAGCAGAGTGCAGATGACATATGTGAACCTTACATGGATTGTAGAATGTATCACAAAATATAATTTTGTTCCATTCTTCGTAAATGATACATGCGAACCTTGAACAGATTGCAAGAATATAAAGTCAAGCAATAAACAATATTTTACCTGTAAAAAAAATTTATAATGGGAACAAAAACAGCAGACATTTAGTTAACATTCTTCTAAATTTTTGACTTACATATTACTTACACATAATTACATATTTCTGTGTTAGGTTCTACAAACATTTTATTCAGTGCGATACATAATACATACAGTGGAACCTCGTACAATTGGAACTAGGTCAAAGTCACCTAACTAGCGAGGTGACCGTTTTAGTGGGACTAATGTCCTATACTTTACTGTTAAGGAAATAATTTGGGACTGTCCCCGGGTGACCATAATGTCGAGGTGGCTGTATAACCAAGGTGACCATAACATGAGGTTCCATTGTGCATATATTATTGGACTCCCAGTCGCTTCTTTATCAATTTGCCAGTTGGAGCTTGTTACTGTGAATGGCAGTGTTGTTAAATCTTGTAATGTTAATCATCCTTGTTGTAGGTGATGGAAATGAGGATGACGAGGGAGAAGAGGGGGAGGAGGGGGATAAGCACTTCCTCTGCCACATTCTTGCAGCAGGGATGTACCCTTCCATTGCTGTGTGTGATGCCCGTTGCTATGGAAGCACGAAGGGACTGAGTAAGAAGCAACTGTGGGACTTGTTCTCACTTGATGAGTGAGTATCTGTGATGGCACGGATATTAGATATACTAAAAAAAATCCATCCTCTGGATGGGATAACTTGTGGTTCGTAAGTGACTGTCTCAATAACAATATTAAAACATTTCACAGAAATATCCATCTAAGACTATGCCTTGGTACTTGATGCTGCCGGTCAATATCTCTAGAAATTGCAACGTGATACTGGCAGTTATAGTAATGTCTAGCGACACCTTGCCATTGTATTACATAACTTTGGACAATCGAAGAAAAAAACACAAGACATTGTCAACAATTGTACTTAGTTGTTCACATAACGACAGTTGTACATACTAACTACAAAGTGTAATTCAGTTGTTCGTAGAAATAGCAGGGTGAATCGAAGAAAACAAAACTTTCCTGTATGTATGTGTGTGTGTGTGTGCAGCTTCAACACTGTTCTGGATGGGGACCCAGCATCAGCTGAACTGAGATTCTCTACATCCAGACTAGGGTAGGTCTGTCTTGTCATGTGCCATATGCTTGAAAAACAATTGGGCCATGGAAAAATGTCAAGGAATCTGTTTTTGTAAGCATACACAAAATTTTTTTTCTCTGGACAATGAGGTAACTATTTAACACTTTTTAGTGGTGTCATTTAGTGCCAACTGTTTAACACCAGATGGTGACATGTTTGAGTTGTTTTGTCTTGTCAAGACAAGATACGACAACTAAAAAGATTGCTTATCTGATAGATAAGTGTGTACAAACATGACACAAAATAACAGTAGCCCAATCACAACATCATTGACCTGCAAGTTAAGTCTCAAGTCAATGACGTCCAAGTCAAGTCTCCAGTCATCTCATCGGAGTGAAGATAGCTTGAGCCTGTGTTGATATTAAATATGTGTTACATACATATGACTAAAACTCAAATGTTCTGTGTTCACATGTTCTACCCGATAACCATGAACATCACAGCATTGAGGCTGGTCAGAATTGAGCAATTTTACATTGTCATCTGATTCCTTGATGTAATTGTGTTATAATTATGTTCACAGTCACCTTGACAAAGTCGTATCAGAGACACGAGCAATACTCGACTTCAACTTTAGCTCAGCACCTGTCGACAGCGAGCCAAGTTTTGTTGAGTTGTTGTTAGAAAACACGGGAAGCATCATATGTGAATGGTGAGTGGGGAGCTCTCCTAGGAAGGAGGGAGAAGGAGAAGTGTGGATGTAGCACTACTGGCCTGTGACAAGGGATATCGTTATCACTTGCACTTTTGGAAGCTTGGGCAATTTATTTCAGTCCTCGTGTCATTGGTTTGTTCAACTAGAAATGAGGACATGGCATTTTGTTATGGGTGACTAATCTACAGCACATCAGCACCGAAGCTAAGGGGAAGATAAAATTTTAGAATTGCTGCAGTTATGATGGTTATTTCTGATAAGAAGCCAAAAATTTGCCTTTTGAAATTGTTGCACTGATATATCCACCATGCAGGTACAGTAATCTCTTGCCATACTCTTGCCTCCCTTATACCCATGGATATACGGAACATTGGATATGTGGAAAAATTTGGCCATGTTCCAACATGTTTCATATGGGGGAGTTCACTGTATCTCTTATTAAAATAAAAAGAACATTTGTTTTGCCATTGAATTAAGATAACATATAAATATGTTACTTAAACCTTTTATAGAAAGTTGCAGACATGAAACAATAAGACGTGGTCATGGAGGCAATTACATGCAAGACATTGATTCTATACCAGTTAATTAGCAGCAGTATGACAGTTCAGCTGTAAGCATTTTAAGCAATATTCATCAAATAATGAATGTCCTGTAATGGGTGAAAAGTTGTTACCAGCACAATCATAACTAGACGCCACTGAAACTTCAGTATTTTCTTCTACACTGGTAGGTCTTTCCTGTTTCCAAATGATGTCCAGGAAGACTTGGAGTATTGGGCGGAGACGGGTGATCTGGATGACCAAGAACTGCATGAGGTATTGCATGCACATCAGCTGTCTGGTCAATGTAATACTTTGGGATTGTTTTTGTGAAACAACAGTATTTACATATTCCCAGGTTTGATTTAATGTGATCTCTGGTGCCTGGTTGTATACTTGTTTGATATAGCAAATGCAAACTGGCATTGCTTTTTAATATTATAATATTTGTGGTCAATTTGTTCATAAAGAGCCTTCTGGTTTAAGTGGTACTGATTTAATACATGACTGTTTATTAACTAATTGGCTAATTTAATTTGAATAACTTCCTGCCATAAATTTATTATGTCATTGCAGTAATATAATGCCTGACCATATAATGAATTACTCGGGAAACACTAGCAATTGTATCTCTAGCACAGAGGAGAGGTCTACTCAGATGCTCTGAATTGTAAATGGCAATAAAATTATATCACATAGTGCAAAATGCCATAGGTTTTTCTATTGCATTGATAACTCTTGCTGCAATAATCATGGAAGATACAATTTCACACAGAAAAATTAATAATGTCATGAAATATTACATTTGTTTAATTTTATCGCTGTATGGATCAAGGAAATATTTTGTTGAATTTTCTTTTTAAAGCCTAACTCTGTCTTTCTCCAGATGAAGGTACAGGACAACAAACTGTTTGTAATTGAGCCGAAGAAGGGCAAAATGCAGCCGGGAGAAAGCCAAGTGATCAAGTTCACCTACAGACACACCATGGCTGGCACTGACCGTCTACCCGTTCTCTTCAAGGTCGCCCAAGGTCGCGAGATACTGGTGAGTGTCTCAAAGCAGTGAGATTCAACATTTAAATTTTTCATTTAATTATTGAGTTTTATGTATCTTGCGTGTGTCGAATTCTAATTTGCCAGTGTGACTACATCATCCGATTCCTTGAATCTAATACTTTGTGTATTTTTAATGGCTTTTGTTTTGTGTTATTTCACTTTATATATGTGGTGTCGCACTTTATGCATTCGTTGCAGTAACATGGATTATTTATTAACTTTACCAGGTAACTCAGATCAACTATCTCACAAGTGTTTTATTCCTAAATGCGTAACTTGAGCAAGCTCGCTTTCTCTGTAGGTGCACCAAGAATCTGGAATGAACTCCCAATCACCTTAAAATCATCCAAAGCTATAGCTACTTTCTGCAAAAATTTCAAGACATATTTTTTTCAAAACTGCATTTCCACCCTAAGTCCTAGGCAATTCCTCGCTCTGATGACGAATTTTACACGTCCCGGTTTACGTTTTTTTTTCAATTTTGATGGTTCTAGTTTGTCATGCTCAGGTTTCTGAAGATTTAGTTGCTATAGAAGTTTTCTTATTATTATCATTTGAAAAATGTAATGGATTGCTACTTGAATGTTGTATATCAACAATGTTGTGTTGTATTCGCCCCACTAATGTGTAACTGTGTACCCACTTATTTTAAGTATGGCCTTGGGAGAACTGTCACGGTAAGTAACGGTGACAGGACACAACAAATTGCACGTGTTTGTTGATGTTTGTTCACTGGTTTGTGTGTTTGTTTGGATTATGCTTGGTTTGGCGTTCAGGTTTAATAGGTATTGCACATGTTATTGAATTAATTAAAGTAATGTCATTTTTGTCTACCATATGCTTTGGTGGGTTTTTTCTGGGCTTCTGAATAGCATTTACAGCAACATTTTACAAAACCATTTATTAAATTTGCGTTTAAAAGAGATTTGTAGGTAGCTTTGTCCCGCATAAAGATAAATATTGTTTATATAAAATTCGTACTACTTCCTATTTATAAAGACCTTTTTGTGATTATGTCATGTTTTCTAAGACACATTTTTACTACAATTTATTTCATTTTAATGCAGTGTTGTTTGTTTCAGTAAATTAAAGATAATTACACTTGTGTGTTCAAAAACGAAGTCGAATTGAACAAAATAATTGGTTTTGTGACAATTTTCTGTGACAAGTTGTTTCTTGTGGGCTGGTTAAAGAGAAGTTTGTATGCACATTTGTATGCATTGCACACATTGCATTGTGATTCTCACTTGAAATAGATGGTGCTGAAAGCAAGAATATGCGTGAAGGAGGACTTCAGTGATGTTATGAGCACCATCTGTTGGAAAGCCTTCACAAAGATGATCAACCAATCTTTATTCTTAATTAGAAGCTGCTCCCCAATTCAACTCAACTTATCTAGTATCAACTACGATATGCTAGCTCATTTGTGCAAACACGTTACTTAGTTTTGATTCGACATGAACTAAATGAAGTTATGAATTGTGGAGACAAGTTTAAATTCCCTTTCTAAATGCATAATGTATTCTTCATGAAAACGTTCCTTCCTTATAGATCCTATATCAGCATTAATTAAGTGTTAATTGTGAGTTTGATACAGTCTTTATAAACTGTAAAAGTTTGAAAGTGTTAATTTGTTACAAAACAAATGTGCAAACTGTAAAAGCTGCAGTATTCTGTGAGATGATATATACTCTAAAGAAATAAACTAGGAGTGTTGGCCTGTCAAATGTGAGTGACATTCACCACACACGCATCATCAGAAAGACATCTTTGTAATCTTACATTCACCTGCTACGTGTTGTTTCAGCTAAATTTCATTGGCGTGACCGTGGAGCGCAACCGTCGTTACATCCACTTCAACAGCGACCAATTCATGTTTGCTCCCGTGCCCATTGGGCAGAAGAACAGCCCAGTGCAGGTGTACGAACTATTCAATGGTGGAGCAATGTCTGTCAAATACAGCTTTGGGCTGGCACAACTGGAATTCCTCAATCAGGTGACAAAATACAAGGAATCGATCATGCTATTATACAATCAATCATTTTCGATTATATTCATTCTTAATTTCATTTTCTGTTATTCTATGAGTTATCTGTCTGAGATTGTGACAAGACAATGAGTTCAAACATGACAGGAAGAGAGAAGACTTCTGATTGGCTATTCTGTCCCCTTCATCCAGTTACTGGCCAATTGAGGCCTTTGTATTATTAACTCTGTTGATACAGGCTTCAACAAAGTCGATAAACCATTGATCGGTCATGATAATTTTAACAATTCCTATCACTACTGTCAACTAATTTCTAAGCTACCTAACAACCATAATGTATGTTACAGTTTGGAGAGAAAAATTCTTAAATATTGTTGAGGCAATATGACAATTTCCACCACTGATATTTCTTAAGTTCATCATTGGTGATGTGGAATGTCAATGGATTATTTGGAGTTAATTAACATGTCATTATAAGATGTACACCATTACATATAAAATTACTGTCAGATAGCTTTTCTGTAGTGGATCCCATTTTCATAGTTGAAGGCAGACATTCTATGATTAATTATCACGAGAAAACAATATTTGGAACACACGACTGGAACCCATTTAATCTGCTAAGTAGCCTGACACGTATTACTTGTACTGTCACTGTTCCAATTTTCATGGGTCTGTATTGTTATTGCTTCTCAGTGATCATTTATTTTACAACGAATTTGTGACTTTATTACAGATAACTAGTGATGTGGTGGTTCCAGGTTTTGAAGGGTGTAGACCTGGGACCTGCGGTACTTATTGGGGCCCACAGTTTCAGTTCCAGACCCAGAACTGTAATAGCACTGCCTATTACAGTGTCTGACTTACTGTGTCATCTCTACCTTACCTTGGGATACCTTAGGATGGTTCTGATCGCAGGATCCATTCCTCAATGACCAACATCTACACTAGTTTTCACTAGTTTTCAGTGACTGGTACATGTGCTGGTTAATAAGACACACATGTGTCTCGCTGTACAGGCAAACTACAACTACAAGATCTTTGAGTGTCTCACCCCAAATGGTGAGATCCAGCCTGGAGAAACAGCCAAAGTAGAATGGAAGTTCTCACCTCTTGAGGCTAAGATGTACACGGTAAATATGTGATTTTGTTAGGAATATTTACAGTTGAAATTCCACTAGTCCTCAGGATGCAACTTTTGAATGTCCAGAACTAAGTTACAGACTTCAGCTTTAAAATGTGTTGATTTTAATTTTAATTCAGGTGTCATACCAGGCATTTTATTCATTAAAAATATATACTCTACATTTTTTCTCTCTGTAATTGTATTGAACCAAACAATTATGTGGAATCAGATGCATTAGCCTAACAAAATATTCCTGTATATTACACATTATAAGTACAAAGTCTGACCATTTTTATTGTACAGTCGTGTTATATATTATATATTATATAATATATCAATGCTAACGTCTCTACTGCCCAAATGTGGCTTAATGAGCCACAAATTTATTTTAAATATAATTTTATAGCTATTTGTTTATTCATATCAACCTTCACATTTAGCATGCAATGTATAAACATGTTATTTGGGGCAAAACATTAACATTAAACAGATATACAAATTGTCAAATCATAAAACAATTTTGGTTCATTAAAAAACATTTGGGCAATCAAGATGCTAGAATAGATATAGTTTATACTATGCTACATGATTTTATTATATATATATATATATATATATATATATATATATATATATATATATATATATATATATATATATTTATATATAAGTAAGTATATATATATATATATATCTATATATATATATATATATATAGTTTATACTATGCTACATGATTATATGATAGATATAGTTTATGCTACGCTACATGATTATATGATATATATAGTTTATGCTATGCTACATGATTATAAGATAAAAATTACCAGACTGTACATTTATTAATATGATATCGACTGGAGGAAGCGCTTATCACTACTACCAGACATACACCTGTGTCAACTCATACAGGAGTTCTTTCTTCCCAGCACCGGCAGTTTGTGGAACAAAGGCACACAACAGTTAGTTAGTCAGCAGTCAGTAGAGACTTCTAGAAAGTGCGTTCTCTACCTGTCCGCATAGTCCTGTGGTAAAATAATATATTTCATCAGATGTTCACAAATGTAGAGCCTACATTAAAACTAATATAGATCCGAACCAGCACTACACCGCATGGTGCCACGCATCAGCTGCCATGCATCAGCTGCCACGCATCAGCTGCCATGCATCACCCAGCTCAAAAATACTAGCAACATTTCACACATGGCTAATACAGAGTCATGAGCTGTATTGGAAGAAGTTCTGGTTGTATTTCAGGTGGACGTACCTATTCGCATACACAACGCAGACACAGCAGTTATCACCTTCACTGGGGCAGGGTACGACCAGCGGGTCATGGGGCAGACCATGCCCTTCAATGACAGGGTTGAGCAGAGCAATGTGCCTCTTCAACAGCTTATCCACCCAGCGGATCAGGTAAGAACAGTGTTTATTGTTGCTCTCCTCTTTATCCCTGAAGTCTGGTGTGAGGCTAGCATCGATACCAGTTGTTGATTCTTGTTTCCCTTCCTCCGTCATCTTCCCATTTCACTGGCGTCTCCACCACCCGTCTCCATTCCCCCATCCCTCGCTCGAGTTATCCCACTCCTGCCCTTTACTCCTGCTGACAAGTCAACAAATTCTGCAAACTTCCTAACTGATTTTGTTGCATTACTAAATATCCTACCCAGACTGCCAACATGTTTTTGCATTCCCTGGGGGTAAGGTTCATTCTCTAGGAGGTAAGGTTCATTCTCTAGGAGGTAAGGTTCATTCTCTATAAGGTAAGGTTCATTCTCTGGGAGGTAAAGTTCATTTTCTTGGAGGTAAGATTCATTCTCTGGAGGTAAGGTCCATTCTCTGGGAGGTAAGGTTCTTTGTTTGGGAGGTAAGGTTCATTCTCTGGGAGGTAAAGTTCATTCTCTGGGAGGTAAGGTTCGTTCTCTGGGAGTGGAAGGTAAGGTTCATTCTCTAGGAGGTAAGGTACATTCTCTCAGAGGTAAGGATCAAGAAGAATATTTTGTGATATGTTGAGTGAGTCCTAATGATGATATATTGGGTCTGTATTGTGACGGAAAAAGTAACCTCAAAGAAAATGAGAGAATAAAAATGGACAATGTGGAAATATAATAATGGTAGTTATATCTATATAATAAAGTAAGTTGCGACTCTGTATTTCTGGTCCCTCATACCTCCATAAGTTTCACATGTATGGGGCTGAACATTTATACGTGTGTTAAAGAGACCATCGGGATGGTTTGTACATTAAAAAATATTTGAAATTCCCTGGGGTTGGGGTATTACGTCGAAGGAACTCATGTGGACTGACAGACATAATTACGTAACTCAGAACAATAGTTACGCACAATTGTTAGCAATGCTATGCATGTTTCAAACATTGTTATATGGTCTACATCAAACGTCTGCCCAACGCTTCATGAAACCGGCAGTTGTACATGATTTTTGTGGCTCCAAGATGCCATTGCAATTTGCCATTGCACTACCAAAACTTGACTGGGAAGTGCAAGGAGTCATAAGCTCTTGGCTTTTCTCCCGTGCAATCCCAGGCAACCCAGCTTGTATGTTATATTATGGCAAATATTTTTGCACATTTTATATTCATTTCTATTTATAATTGTGTATTTTTATATTAAATAATTCATGCAGTTCAAGTGACATGCATTGAGCTGTTTAGGAAACTGATCCAAATGAAGAATACAATATTGTTAGTCATTTATTATTATTAATGGCTGCGATGAACCTTTTTGCTACCACACTACCAGATTTGTCATAAAAACAGTATAAATGCAAACTACACTATGCCTGGCTCTTTCCTCTTTTCAGAAAAAATTTGTAACTCACAAAACACAAGACCCAGTAAGTGATTAAGTGAGCTGCATCTTGTGTAGTATGATGTGTTTGTAGAAGCAAATGTATGAGTTCAGTCAGCATGCCACATAGTTATTTAGAAATATCACTGTATAGTAGAACACATATAATATTAATGATATTTGCATGCTGAATGTTCAGTTATGCAACGTTATTTAATGTCTTTTTCCACTTTGCATGAAAGAAATACTAGGATTGGCATTTATACTAGGGTTTATTTCCAGTGCCTCTTGATGTATTGGGTGTATGCTTATGTAATATTATCACTTTATTTATTTTGCATGCATGTATTTATGTATTTATACCAAGAATAATAAATATTTCATTTTGAAACACAACAGTTCATTCAACAGCACTTTGTAGCCTACTTTCAACAGTAATTTTTTTACAAAAAACAATTGTACTCATAATATAATGTACTGTAAATTGCAGGTTTTTTGTTTTTTTGTTTATCCATTGTTTTGTTTACAGGTTGAGGTTTGCATATTTATATATATCTGGTACCGTACGTGTTATTTAAGAGCATTCCTAGGTCAATGGCATGTTATCACAATATTTAGTGACCAAATTTGTTTATTTAATCAATGTTTTTAAACTTATCACCATGACTGTTATTACAATGTTACAGCTGTCATATTGTATGTGTAACAGCATAAGAATTTGTCTATAAATTGTTTCATTACCTTACAGCTGTGTTACCTCTCAAAGGAACGCATTTCCCTCGGAAATATTCCACTCTTCAGCCAGTGTCGCTACCTGGTGGCATTAGTGAACAGGTCCGCTGGGCAGATAGCTGCCTTCAAGTGGTACATCACATCAAAGAAAGACCAGGAGGTGAGTAATTCTAACAAGATTTAGCAAGACTGCCATCCAAAGCAACAATACAGATGGCAAGTGGACATGGCAGCATATCGGAAGTCCAACAATTATTCATCTATGTGTAAACCTGCCCCTCTGAGATATTTGTCAATTTTGTTTTGAGCATATTCACGCTAGCATTTACACAGTCATTAGATAGTTACTTTCATTCATCTATTGTCCTCTGTGAGAATGAGTACTTTCTGATATATAATCTTCAATGACCCTTCACTAACATTACTTCATGTCCCCTCATTCCTCTATCTTTCCTGATAGAGAAAATACTTCCATCAATATTTTCATAACCATTCAATATCTTAGAAGTTCTATTTGATCTCCTCTTAATCTCATTGTCTCTAGTTTTGTTAAACCACTTTCTTTTAGGAATTTTGTTTAAAAGCTTAGTACTTTTTCACACAAAGTACTGAAGAACAGACCTTTGATGGAGTCTGACAGTAAAGGCCTGTTTCTAAATAATTTAGCTATTTGATGATGTTCACAGTTATGTGCTGCTACCCTTGAATGCCTACACTGGTGCACCTGCAAACAATTGTACATAAAATGCTATATGCATTTTTTATAAAAACAATGGGAAAGCTGCCCTGTGGAACACAGTGCTTCCATGTGACCACTATATAGACAAAAACAATTGTTGGTTAAACTGTATATATTAATTTCAGTGCATGAAGTTAATTTACAAATGCAGTTTTTACTGATAAATTTTCATGGTTTATTTCTGAGATATTATGCAAGAATATCCCAAAATGAAATGGTTTGCACCTTCCACAACCGCTTCCCAGCGAATCACTTCTCAGCCAGTCATTACACAGAGTGTAACCACCAAATGATCTGTGCTGTTCCAGTATGTGTCCGTCACCCCGAGCACTGGGGTGCTGAAGCCAGGGGTGAGCCAGGCCTGCAAGGTCACCTTCACAGCACTCGGCCCGCCATCTTTTTTTGATGTTGACCTTGTCTGTGAGGTATGTGAAAGTCAAAGAGATGTTCGGCCAGATCAAGCGGAATTATCTGGACATGAGACCCATTCATTTCACTGTTTTGTTTTATATCATGGCCTATTCATAGTTAATGAACATCTTAACTAAATGTTGAAACATATTACATTTCTAATGTTCCATTAGCGTACTAATTCTAGCTATCTGATGTCTGCATATTTCTGTTTACAAATATTTTAATACAACAAAGGTAATGTCAATGGATAGCTACAATGTGGAAGTCTTGTGCATGGCTAAGCTAATAATTTTTCTAATCATTGGTGAATGTTCTCTATTGGGAGGAACACGTATGCAATAGATTAGGCTAGAGGCTTGTCTTTTGCTTCCATGAAAAAGCGAGGATCCAGGCTGCTGAAAACATACTCTTTCAATGCTATTTGGAACCTTATTAAAATGCAATGAAACATGTAATAAACACGTATTTCATGTCATATAGGTATGTCACTAAAGTCACTTGACAGTAACCATGTGCAAATATAAAAGTATTACCTTTTTGGAATAAAACCACTCGCACAGTACAGCAGTTGGTTTTCAACAATATTCATTGTCACTAGATGATAAACTTACAGTCAATTATTTGGAGTATGTTTCTTTTACTTCTTGATGACATTATGCAGGTGGTATGTCACAGAATACATAAGTAACAAAGTTAGTGCGTATCAGTGTTAAATGCCATGCTATTAGCTCCGATTCAATACTGCATCACAGCTGTCAGAAATTTTTTTTTATTTTGGTACTGAAGAATGTATGCCCTGGGGCATTCTAGTTTGCCTAGCAATTGCTGTGTTCTCCGACATCAGGTGGTGAGCAAGACAGAGCAGGAGACGTACAGGGAGCAGATGGCTGCCTGGGAAAGGGAACAGGAGCGACAGATAGTCGAGTTCACCATCACCGAGGACAATCTCGATGCCGACCAGCACATCCCAGTGGTGGTACCCATGTTGCCCTCCACTGCTCATGTGAGACACGAGAATCAGTTGAATCTGACAATAGATTAATTCTTGAAACCCCTGAAGAATGTTAGTCTTACTTCGTTCAGTTGTTGATTGATATGCCTATGTGGAGGTGAAACGTTACACGATTAATGCAGATGGATTCCGTCTCTTGCCCTTTTCATTCTCCTGATCATGCATTATAAATATTATGTATTGTACTTTGTAAAAACACTATTATTTACCATGGCTATGACTTATTAGAATCTGTCTTAAGTTGCCAGGGTCAAATAAAATCATTCTTTTTTATTAAATGCTGGCATTTTTTGCCTTGTTTGCCTGTGCAAATCTTCACATAGCAATGGCAGAAAGATTAATAAAGTTCAGACAATGCAATGATATACTCCATCAAACAGATGTGGAGACTCCAAAGACGTTCTTCAACATGTATTCCATCTATTTTCCCACAGTTGGCCATCCTTCCCCTCCAGACCCCGTCCTCCATATCTCAGGCTCACCAGCCCATGTTGGAGGTTCACTCTCAGGTCAGCCGACTGAGGGCAGTATCGTATGAAGCCATCAACAACTCAGCCCTCAACTCTGATACAGAGCTCTCAAGCAAGGTTTGAACTTTTCATATGTCATGGATATTCATTGTGCATAGCAGTTCGATGCTGTGCAGATGAACAAGATATTTTTTACCCATATTGGAGTTGACTATATATCGCAAGAATACCACCGTAAGGGCAGTTATTACATGAGGAAAGATTTTACAAAGTGTCTAAATTTTGTTCTGTATTCATTAATCCAAACATCCTGCATATGAATGTGAGCATTATTTGACAATTAAAATTCTGTTGTAGAATAATGGTGCATAAATGTAGGCATTTGATTGTATTATTTTTCATAATAGTGTAGACATTTTAAAATTGCTGTTATGTTGAAGAAGCACATTATTTCCACATGTTTATCCTGCTATAAACATTGTACAAGAGGCTAATAATACTCAACCATGGACTCTATTTAATGATATATGCCTCACCTCACCCCTCCAATATCCAAAGTTTAGAGTGACCTCTCACCCTAAAAGTGCCACTCTCTATTATGTTGTTTTCATAGATTTCAATGGCTGTGCTACACATAACATGCGTTCTTTGTTTGCCAGCGAAAGCAGGATGACAATATAGAAGAGCGTCCATCTAGCGTGAAGTCTTTGCAATCATTAGAGGTTCAGAGGACAACATCCCCAGAAATCTCCAGATACAAGGTATGTAACATTTTAAAGAATAAGCAAGAATTGTTTAATGTTTTAAATGAATAACTAATACACATTAGGTACTGGCTGCATATAAATTTCTGAGTTGACTTGTCTCTGTGCTTTCCAAGTTATGCAAAAGTATCTTCATTTGCGACCTTGAGGATGATTAGCAATGGCTTGGTTTGCCAAGAAGCCATGTCTCCCCTCAACTTGCAGTGAACATAGAACAGAGTGTATTTGTTGTAGACCCTGCCACCCATCAAACAGCAGTCAGTGGATGACATAAGACTGAAGAAGAAACAAACCAACAAGATGATCAAGTCATACTGGCCAACTCCAAAGCCACCGAAACCATTCCTGCTCCACTTGGGGGTGACTGCAAGAACTCACGACATCAGTGAGTTCCAGCAGAACTTCCCTGATGAGTATGGCAACTTCTTCATAGACAGGTAGGAGCTGTGGGCATATTATAAATGTACTGTATTCGTTCACCATGTAACATCAAATATAATGGAAGCCAATTGTCATTAGTTAATAATATATGTGCAAAATAGACTGCCGTATTTGACATATTAAGCGTACATGCCCTAATTAGCGTACACCCCTTTTTTAGTCAGCATGATCCGTAATTATTGTAATTTGACCAGTGTGGAACAACTGAAAAGTGGTGCCATCTGGTGTTAAACAGTTGACACCACTTCTCAGTTGTTCTGCACTAGTCACCAAATGACAACACTACTAGTGTTAAGCAGTTACCTCATTGTTCAGAGAAACAAATTGACATTTTTCCATGAGCCAATTTTTTTTCAAGTGTACTGTATCCTTAGGTCGAATACGGCATGTGATGTACTTTTCTGATGCATGACAGTTTTTGATTGTTTATATCATTATTACATCTCACACTACACTACACACTGTGGTATCTTATTTACAGTTTTGTTGTTATTATTTAATATTTTTATTACTTTTATCTTGTCATTATTTTATGTTTTGTTTCATATAATAATTTGTTTTCAACTTTTCAAGTTAGTCTGCTGAAACAAGACCAACTTTAACAAAAAAAGTTGGCATTCTGTAATTTATATTGATATTGTCTGATAGACAGTGAAAAATATATGTCAGTTTGTTTTTACAGACTTCTCAGTGAATCTAGCGAGGCGTCGGACAATGACAACAGCGAAAATGATGATGAAAAGATTGTTTGCCTCAAGTCCGAGAGTGAGATCATTGCTGACGTCTTCACCGATGTCATCAGGTAGATGCAGTCTCATGTCATAAGAGACACTATTATAGCATTTACGGTAGTGCTGTGCATTCAGCTTACACCACTGTCACTGTGTTTACTACAATTATAGTAAGCACAGTTCTGCAGTTGAGAAAGAAACAAAAATCTGCAAATTGGTAAACAAAATCTGCTAATCATGTGTGACCATTCTGATGACAGACAACTCATTGACGTTTCAGTAGGCATGTTACATTTGAATGCAAGATTTAATTATTAACACATCTTGCTTCAATTTCATTATTAAAATATTTTACTTTATTTTCATTATTATCACTGTTTATATTGATATAATAAGTTGAAATTGTTGATTGCCGGGAGTTAAGGGGAGACACGGCTTCTTGTAGCTTTCTAGGGATGTAGTCTTATAGATAACATGATAGTTCATAAGTGACTGCCTTGATAACTATACAGCCTGTATATATTGACTGGCAGCACCAAGTACCAAGGCATAGATGGATATTTCTGTGAAAATGTCAGGATACATAACATTATCACAGAAATATCCATCTATGCCTTGGCACTTGGTGCTGCCAGTCAATATATTGATGTTTTCTGGAAATCCAACTCTCGAAATTGTGACATAATACTGGCAGCTGTAGTAATACCTAGCGACGCCTTGCCCTTGTTTTATATAACTTTGGACAATTGTAGAAAAGATACATGACGTTGTGAATAGTTGTTTGTAATTTCGTATAGCATGGCAAACAATTGTACATAATAATTATAAATGGTAAGTTGATTATTATTAATATAAAGGGTAATAGTGGGTGATGAATTTCCAAAAATAAAAGCGTCAACTCCTTTGTGGAGTCGTAGATGATCCCCTGAAAGTTTGGCACCCAAAATGCAAAGCGTCTAGGAGGAGTAGCATATCATGCATGCATGCATGCATACATAAATACATACATACATACATAAATACATGCATACATACACTAGTTGGATTATACTAAGATAGTTTCCTTCAATGTCATTATTAACATCTTAATTCTTTTACAGCCTACCAAAGTTTGTTTTAGCAGTGGATTTAAATCATAAGTTGTATAATACTACATCTGTTAGTATTATACATCATGACATTTTCAGTGAGCAACATTTCGTAAAGTTTCCTTTTCGCTTCAGAGGCCTGCTGGAAGACACATCCTTCCACACTGCCTGTGGTCAAGTGTTCACAGAGCCGATCCCTTACTTCCAACAGTATTCTGACAAGGGGCCATCAAAGAGGCTCCATTCGCCGGCCACCTCTGACACATCTTGCTCTGTCCATCTTCTCTCGCCAAAGGGATCAATCCTGTCACTGACCGGAACTTTGGCACCATTTGAAGAGGACCCGCTGTCGCCTAGTGTTGAGTTGCCTCCCACGACTGCTGATACGCAGGCTTCAGCCAAGAGCAGCCTCTCTCATCCCAGGGTAGGTGTACTTTTTAGTTGTATTGCCCTTAATTTTTAGTTATATTGCCCTTAATTTAATTTATTATTTAGCTATTATTTTAATTCCATGTATACTTTTAGTTGTATTATTTGGTTATATATATATATATATATATATATATATATATATATTAATTTTTAGATTATTGTACAGCATCATAGAGCACTAGGTGATTATGGCGCTATATAAATATCATATTTTATTATCATTATAATTTATTAAATTCTGAGACAAATACTTGATATTATTCTCCAATCACATGTTGTGTTCGTTCTGTCAGTGGAGACATGTTTATCCATCATAACTAATTGCATTTTTATGCCATAATGACTAATTTGGAGAACATCTCCAAAGACTACAATTGCCACTTTCTAAATATTATAATGAATAATTTCCGTGACATACCAAATACTAAAATGCCAATTTCTGAATATAATGACTAATTTGGGGAACATCCCAAACACTTAAATGCAAATTTCTAAATATCATAATGAATAGTTTGGTGGACATCCCAAACACTAAAATGCCATTTAAAAATATCTGTATTATAATATTTTATAATCAACAATATTTTTCTTCATCAATTGGTCAAGCTAGTTTGTACATTCCTATTCATGAAAATTATTTACTTTCTTGCTTTTTAATAATGTCAGTCCTTCTCAAGTCAGTTATCAATACAGCATTAGTGTGATGTGTATACACATTCAAATAAATGATGTATTTTATGTGAATGATATGTTCTGTGGCATTCCCTTAAGCTTAGTTTGACTGAAACCAGAAGGGAATTTTACTACTATCATACATAGAACATACTACCCCAGTGAGTGCCACATGGTGTGCCAGGAACCTCTCGACAAGAAGTCAGTCCCAGTGAGAAATGAGGAATGATTCGTGTCGTTTCAGCACGTAGACCCAGTTCGCTCCAGTGAAAAGTCAGCGACCGTCGGACGGTCATCGAGAACAGCCAGTACCCGCCCATCTGGCACGAAGACTGACGATATCATTATTAAGAGTTACGAGATGGAGAGAGAGTTTGCAGAGAAGCAAGCCATCAAGACGTATGTGCTCTTTCCCTGGTTCTGTATATAAGAAGTCTTTGTAATGCTAAACTTATGTGTAGATACGTAACCATTGTACAATACACATTTTATATGCACTCAGCATTAAAATACTAAATTTGTAAAGAAATTTGTCTATACCCAAATTCATTTTGTACGTAACATTCAATAAAGAAACTGGACAATTTAATACATTTACTGGCAAATATGATTAACTATTTCTGATGTGCTCAAAACGTTAAAATGTCAATAAATATTAATGTGTTGACATCATTTGGTATTGTATATTCATCCTTGCTAAACTAAAGCACCTAGTACAAATTATTGTTATAAATACTTCAGACGTCTAGCATTTTCAGATTTCAGTATTTTAGGTATGCTGTTGTCATGTGTTCCAGAATGCCAGAGTTTGGCAACTTTGCAGAGTCTCTGCTTGAGAACACACTCACTAACGTAATGCAGGAGGCTTTCTCCGAAGAGTTCCAGATCACAGCACGACCCCGTCTGGTGGCTCTACCTCCACGCTCCAGCTCCACGAAGTCCCTCAGTCGGAGGGTGACACCCTCATCCAAGCCAAGCTCAAGTAAGGAGGAACCCATGATGAAGTCTGAGAAAAGCACTCCGACCGAAAAATAATATATTTTTGTATCCATTGTCTTGTGTCAGGTGACATGTTGTGTTTGATACTGTCTTGTTAACCTCTTTATCAGTTCCTCACAACCAATGTCCACAAATGTTGTGACAAACGGGTACAACATAATAGAGGTTCAGCACGCCAAACTTGTAATGTGTATGTATAGTTGATCTATGTACCTATGTACATGACCAGCGTCTACCAATTGTGAACGCGTCTACCAATTTTGTAAGGTTATATGGAATCCTATGGAAAGCCCCACATCTCAGTTCCGTAGTACACCATTTCTACACATTTGGCTTGCTGAACCTCCCTATTGTCATGCCAAGTTTTTGTCAATACTACATTTGGAAAACAGTGAAATAGTTGTAAATATCACACTGTATTTATCTGTTCCAACCAAAAATGCTGTGATATTTTTGTGGTTGCTAGTATTATTCTTGAGGATTAAACAGCTTTGTTTGTATTTTTAATGATGACTGCTAAAAGATATCCAAAAGCATAAATCGACAATTAAGAAGTAGTCCTAATGTTGTGCTTGATTTAATATAACATTTGTTTGCCTAGCTAAAAATGTAGAAAGAAAGAAACAAGCGTCTTGAACATGAACCATCTCAAACAGTGATTATGCTGATAGTTCTTGCCTCGTGCTGGATAACAATTAATTAAACTGTCATAGTGACTGGTGTAATTTGCATCTACATTTGTGTACTGTTTTGTGAGAAATTTACTAGATCACATCTATCTGCAGTTGCCATTGGGAACAACACAGGCCACCCAGAAGCCTGTATTGTATTTTCAGTTTAATTTCTCATGCATTCTCATTTTCAGTTAAAAACAGTTGTGCCTTTTTGAATTTTCACTACACACAATATCTTTGATGTTTGCTGTTGATGTATTTATGACTAAATTGGCACACAACCTGGAATTAAATGCCAAATAGTGAATAACTCAAAATATATGTGGCTATTTGGTCTTTGTCTGCTTGGAAGATGTTTTTGTAGACCGAAATATGAAATGGCAGCAGAACACGTACTACTAAACCACAGTGTCCACTAGGTGTGTGTTTTGGTATACCATATATTGAAAGTGGAATGTCAACTGTTTACTGCTTGCTAAAGCCACAGAAAACTAAATGTATTACAATCTTTTCAATTAAACAAGTTTACCTGTACATGTATATAAACATAATTATCATTGTCTGTGTGGCACTTGCAATACTGCTTGATTAATGTAACCAACGAGTGGTGTAAATAACTACTGATTACACTAATAAAACTGTTATTCGATATCTTGTTGAACCTTCTTGCACATTCCAAGCACGGCCTTATTTTTGTAATGATTCTCTGTCCTGCCAGTGTAAGAAAATACAAGAATCCTTGCAAGAATGTCAAGTACCTGGCGCACACACACACAGATGTGAAGTACCTGGCACACACACACAAATGTCAAGTACCTGGCACACACACACAAATGTCAAGTACCTGGCACACACACACAAATGTCAAGTACCTGGCGCACACACACAAATGTCAAGTACCTGGCGCACACACACAGATGTCAAGTACCTGGCGCACACACACAAATGAACCACTTTTGTGTGGATGCCATCTGCTCGACAATCTGGTCAACAATTCACAATATATACAACATGCTAACGATTTCTCTCCATTTGTAAGGACGGATCCGTGATAAACCCCAATGGACAAAAATGGGATTCTGCCATACTTTGATTTGCAGTGTACTTCTGTTCTTTGGGCTGTGTTGTACTGTTCTTTGGGCTGTGTTGTACTGTTCTATGGGCTATGTTGTATTGTTCTTTGGGCTGTGTTGTACTGTTCTTTGGGCTGTGTTGTACTGTTCTTTGGGCTGTGTTGTATTGTTCTTTGGGCTGTGTTGTACTGTTCTTTGGGCTGTGTTGTACTGTTCTTTGGGCTGTGTTGTACTGTTCTTTGGGCTGTGTTGTAAACAAAACAGTTTCTTCCCAGGCTACACTGCCACAGAGTTTATTTAATTGTTCTTGTAGCTATAGCTGCAGTTCAACATAAAATAATTGCACCATAACTGTACATACTAGTTTAATAAAAGAAATGATCGTGGCACACACTTTTTTACAAATTATATTTCTAATTATTCTATCTTGTGGTTTCAATTTACCCCCAACATAATATTAATATACGTATACATAAGTAACGCAGTATTCTTTTCATCCATGCAAATACCATTACTATCATATATCACAATTACGAAGCCTTAGCACTGGGTAAGTGTGTCATACTATTTCGCTACTGAAGAAAGTTGTTCTCGGATTTTGCCAAGTCCATCCAACATTGTGTCTAAAGTCTCCTTGGACAACTCCACGTTGACACAAGATGTCGCCGGCATCTGCCCGACACGGTCTACCGTTTCCTGAACCTGAAAAGAATGCTTGGTTTCACAACAACAACAAAACAAATGACTAAAACAAACTGCAGTTGTAAGACATTTCTCATGTTGACAAGACACTGCTTGGAATATACATATTTTAGCACTAACACAGACAACAGGACAGACAGCATCCAAATAAATCAATCTAATATGTTCCTACATAAAGTTCTTATATAGCATTCAGACCTAGGCACTACACTTCAACACCTGGCATATCTGTGCATTCCAACACAGAATCTACTCCTGGAAAGAATTCAACCATGCTGCAAAGAATACATAAAAATATATTTTGTTTACACATTTCCAACATTTCCAAACTTGCACAGTGAGGAGTGAAAAATTGCCCAGGCTTCAAATTGCAGTAAGAAGATTTGAACTTTCCTGAATGAGAGTCCAGCTCTCTGCTGCTGCACCCAACAGTAACAATGCAAATCATATACCATGTTTCACCTAATAAACGTACAGTACACTTGAAAAAAACTTGGGCCATGGGAAAATGTCAAGAAATCTGTTCTTATAAGCGTACACCAATTTGTTTCTCTATACAATTAGGTAACTGTTTAACACTAGTGGTGTCATTTGGTGATTAGTGTAGAACAACTGAAAAGTGGTGCCAACTGTTTAACACCATATGGCAACACTTTTTGGTTGTTCCACACTAGTTAAATTAGAATTATGGATTGCTGATTAAAATGGAGGTGTATGCTAATTAGAGCATGCTTGTTTGATTACGGTAAGTTCATTATTGGTGTACAATATTGATAGAGAGGCAGTGTTAGCCTTACCTGCAGCTGTAGGATGCACGTTGGTACTGACATCCTGGAGATTGTGTTGGAGGATGTTTTGATGTCGACCCTCCAATCAAAGTCTACTAGTCGTGGAAGTGACACTGAAATACATGGCAGAAACTTGGTAGAATCTGTTTTTGCTACATTAGATGCTACAGCTGTTTATCATGGTGATACACCTTCCAGTCAGTTTATCATGGTGATACACCTTCCAATCAGTTTATCATGGTGACACACCTTCCAATCAGTTTATCATGGTGATACACCTTCCAATCAGTTTATCATGGTGATACACCTTCCATGAACGAAATCAGAATGGTTACCTCAACTTACAGAGACAAAACATAGACCAAGTTACCCATTTATAACACACATCTTCAGAACAAGAAATATGTTGGTTATTTGTAAATGTCTAATGTGTACAGGGACTCTACCTAATTAAGCATAGTTTTTAAACTTCATATTTATATGTCCACTAACAGGTAGTAATGGCAGTTTATAGTGGTGGGGTGTTTTTGCATGAAAGATTTTACTGTAAAAAACTCTAAAATATGAGTTTGGTAATTTTTATCATTTCCTCTGTAAATATAATAAATTCACACCAACAGCAGAATTGTTATGCCAAAGATGGGGGATCAAGGTTCCATATGTACTTCCATATATCCTAAGTGCAATACATGTCCTTAAAAGGAATTTCTAGACAAATCACACACTTCTCAAACATCAACACAACAGGTATTTGACTCTTCTGACTTTGACACAGCAAAGTTATGTTTTATGTGGAATTGCATTGATACTTACCTAAATTATTCACTGTATGATTCTTCCAATCTGGCAGACGTTGTATGATAATTTTTGTCAGAAGTTCTCGTAAATTTGTGTGAAAGTCATCTAAATAACAACATATATGAGTATGATAAATGGTTAATTTAATGAACTGGAGCAACGTAAACAAGATAAAATATCATAAACAAGATGAAATATCATCCAAAATAAATTGTGTCAGTAGTTCTCGTAACTTTGTGTGAAAGTCATCTAAATGATAACATATGATAACTGGTTAATTTAATGAATTGGTGCAACATAATCAAAATCTAAAATAATCATCTAAAATAAGAACAAGAACACAGCCCAAAGAAATATCCAGTAGCAATTATATATGTTCTACATACCTGGAAACAGTTGCATGACATCGCTTGGTTCTGTGGACCCTTCAAAGAGTGCCTTCTTCACAAGATGACACAGAGCTGACAACAACTGCCAAAATCACAGTACAAACAATACACGTGCATTGTATCTACTTAAAAAGGTTACTGGTTGGGTACTCCTTGATTTTGGCACAACAATGATCTGCTGTTGACAGGTAAAATTATGGTTTACATAATTTTATAAGTCAAATAATGAAATGTGTCTGCTACAATAAGTTAAGCTTAAAAGATTAAGTTTATAGCCCTTGAACTGGAGGAAATAATGAAATACGAATTAAAGTAGTCAAGCTTTAAAAACACCAATCCAAATAAGAAATGAAGGAAATGATAAATCAATGAATCAACTTCACATAATAATAATAACTTCTAAAGCGTCTATGTCCTCAGGAACTTGAGCTCAGAGGCACAACAAACCAGAATCATTAAGCATAATCATAAACAGGGACGCACAAAAGGCATTATCACGTCTACATGCACGCATTCCCGCACGCATGCATACATACATACAAATAAACACATTTATTAACTGTGATGTTGGTTAATGAGTATTACTTGACATAAAGTAGAGAAGTCTTGAAATATCACACAAAACATTTATCATTGTTATAACTTATAAGGGTACCTGTTCACTCTCCTTCATGTCTATTGATAGAATCTCTGCCCCATGTTTCACCACCAAGTCTGGTAGACGTGTAGTATATCTGTGGAGGAACGCTTCGTTGCACAGCCTAGTGACAATGTCCTTTGATGGAGCCTGCAACGAAATAGTTATTATTAAAGAAAACAAAAGTAATAAAAAACGTTTGGCTAAAACACGTGTCACCAGCCTTGTTTTTAAATAAGAGTGATCTGTGAACTATTTTTCTTAACAAAATTGTTTATTGGGAACAATTATATATGACATGAAATATACAGAAGTATGTTTGCAGTATTCAGAATATTCAGAATGCAAAATTTTGAAAGAAACAACATTTGTACAGCAAATAGTCGAATATAAAACATAAACCATGTGAGAAGCACAATATTACCAGGAACAGCCACTGAACGACTAATAGTGGGTGATTCATGGCTGTGGATCAGCTGTTCAGCACTTTTGCAAATCGTTTGCTTTATCATTGCACATACCTGTAATTTTACTATACATAGGTTTATATATATATGTATGTATGTATGTATGTATGTATGTATGTATGTATGTATGTATGTATATATGTATGTATATATACTAGCATTTTGTTTCCTAATTTTATTTTTACTTTTTATTTATTTCTCTTAAAAGCATCTTGATGTTTCTTAGAAGCTTGCCGATTTTGTAATCACCCGTGAATGGGGCACTAGTCCCGGATTTGATGGTTAATAAATAATTAAGAATTCTAGTTTGTGGACATGGGCCAAGCTGGACGAATTTTTGTGGGCCTGGATTCTAACTGCTAATTGCAGGCTGGGCTTGGGCTCAAATTATAGGGTGTGTGTATGGGGGGAAGGTGGCAATAATTAAGTGGGAAGTGGATGGTTGAGCCCCCAAATAGGTGGGAGATGGGAGGTTGACATCCCTGCCTCCCCTTCGGCAGTTGCAGGCTGGCTCCGAAAATTGTGTCTCACTGTTTCACTGAGAATGAGTCACAGAACGCCCCTATACTAGGCACTGCAGCAAAATCCGCTGAGTGGCTCACGCGGTGTGTCGAAAAAAAATCGTGTAAGTTTCTCCGCGCTGATTCTCGGCACCTGGGTTCCACTTTTGTTTTACATCCTGTGTTGTCGGCTGTTTCCGTTCCTTTCCGTGATTTATAACGGCAGATTGGACAATAGTAAGTTCCTTTTCATGATCGTCTGTTTTGTATTAAAACTGAATCAAAATTAAGGTGAAATACATCGATTAGACAACATAGATGTATTTCTGGTGTAAGTTTAGCAGACAAAGATATTTACGATTCCATTAATATGTTCGTGACTACTTCTAGAGGTCTTAGTTAGTCTGTGTACGAAATATTTCCCCACTACGCGCATGCGAAGGGGTGTTTTTGAGCTTCCCTAGTTTGTGAAATTTCATCCAATTTTTATTCTTGGAGATGGAGAGCGAGAACGATTTAACCAAAATCATGAATTATTTACATTTCTGTCATTTTAATTCATTACAAATAATACAAAGCCAATAATATGCAATATATTTGTTTGATATTTGTTTTGCAAAACAATTTTTTTTAATGATTATTAGTAATGGTACATTTTTATATATTTTTGTTTACCTTTTAATTTTGTATATCTATATCACTATAATATCAAGTAGTATATTTACATAATGCATATATTCTTTTGTCTAAAATAAAATATTGATATTGATTAAACTTGTTGGGCCTGGCTGTGCTAAGTTAGTAGAATTATGAAATTATTATGTAATTTTTCAATGACAGTTTGGCATAAAAAAGGTGTTGACCTGTTGTGTTTGCACATTAATTAGCCAATATTTACTTATTAATTACAATGATAGGGTTATGAAATGACTGTGTGATGTATATTTTATGACCCTGGTTAATGAGTTTGTAAACCCTGAACAAGTTATACAAATATCTTTATAATCATGGAAGTTTTTTATAAAAAGGTGTTGGCCTGTTGAGTTTGCCCATTAATTAGCAAATATTGACTTATTAATTGCATCAATCGAGTTATGGAATGAGTGTGTGATGTATATTTATGACCCTGGTTAATGAGTTTGCAAACAAATATCTTCATAATCATGTAAGTTATGGACATGTGTCGGTCAGTTGACTTCACACACTAATTAACCAATATTTAACAAGATTTAACAAGATTGCCATCCCATACAACAAGTTCTAGATGGCAAGTGGACAAGGAAGCCATTGGCTTATCGAGAGTCCAACAATTTTCTCATCTATGTGTAGCCTGCCCTTATCAAATATCTGTCAATTCTATTTTTAAACATATTCACACTACTAGCATTAATACAATCATTTGGCAGTTTTTTCATTCATTTATCACCCTCTGTGAGAAAGAGTACTTTCTCATGTCCAACCTACACTGCTCCTTAACTAATGCTGCTTTGTGTCCTCTGGTTTTACTGCCTTCTTTAAGTTTGAAGAACATATTCCTATCAACATCCACATAACCGTTCACTATTTTAAACACTTCTATTTGGTCTCCTCTTAGTCTCCTGGTCTCTAGTGTTGTCAAACCATATTGTAATAAGCGACTTTCGTAACTAAGGTCTCTCAATTCTGGAATCATTTTAGTTGCTCTTCGTTGTATTCTTTTTAGCTTGTCTATGTCCTTTTTATGATACGGCATCCACGCTTGAATACAATATTCCAAATGTGGTCTAACTATTGCTTAGTACAGGGGTACAATTACCTGTTTCTCCTTATACATGATAGTTCTCCTCAGGGTTGGCAGGTTTCTTCCCTATAGGGAAAAAACCGTGGTTTTTTCCCGGTTATTTCCGATACGGAAGAAATACCTTTCTTCCCTACTACTGGGAAGAAATGGAAGAAACCCAGAAACCCGGTTTTTGTCAAATTTTTTAGTAGGGCTAATTAGGAGAAGTAGAACTTCTACTTCTCCTAATTAGCCCTAGAATTTGATTTCCCTTTGAAGCAGCAATCCCACATTGTTCTAAACCTTCGTTTATTTGTGAATGAAGACCTCACGAAAACTCGTTCTGAACTTCTGTATGAACTTCGAACGCAAAAAAATGATTTCTGACTGTTGGTCTTTCAATGGGAATATCTGGTACAAAGACACTCAGTGTGTTGTCCATCAAGTAAGAAGTAAACAGGACGCATGTTTCAAGGTGCGCCGTGTTTGACGCCTGCGTTGCGTAACTCCTGTGAACATTCCCGAAACACTGCTGCGTGAAATGACGTAAGCATTGTCTGACACTTGCACACTTTCAAGTAGCGTGAACCTACATATCCAGTTTCCATGGCACTATGACAGTGTTATTATTATTTCTTTATAAACAACATTCATGTATTTTATTAATATAACCTATCCATGTTATACGGATAGATTATTTATTATAGAGTATCATTATATTTTTCATACTAAATACAATTACAGTAATATATTTAGTTATGCTGATGTGTAGTTGGTACATGCCAAATCATGGTAGTAGGTTATTAAATTACTATTGTTTTTTTTGTTTTTTTCTGTATCAAGATTATAACCAACCTAAGCCTATGTGCACATATAATTTAATGGGCATGTGCGATTGTTATTGATTGGCAGTCCTATCTCACCATTGTATTGTGACTAGTTTTATCACCATTAATCTCGGTACCTCGATGACCTCTGTGGTACATATTTTTCTTTTTATTATATCTGCCACGTTCTTGTTAATCCCAAATAATAGCGTTCGTATCAGTATTTATATGTACTATTCTAATATTCCTACACAGGCAATTGTGGTGATTCACAGCACAACATACACGCTGACTCTATATTGTATCTCAAATGTTATATGTATAATATATGGCAGACAATCGGTTTTAATTGCATATTTTTTAACCAGAATTACGTATCCAAATAATGGTTGATGATGAATCATTTATTCATTTTCAAGGAGGTACTAACCGCAATTCTTTATTTAATATATTACAGTTAAATGAAACACTTGATGAGGATATTCAACCAATACGTCATTCCCCTTATCATATTCTAGATCATTTTAAGTTACTGGCAGAAAGACACAACAAACGTTTTAATATATTAAGCACAAATATAGAATCAATTAATGCTAAACATAGGGAAATAGAAGCCTTCCTGGAAGAACTTAACCTGATAAACTTTAAATTTAGCTTAATATGTTTTCAGGAATGCTGGCTTTCCGAGAATGATGATATGTGTCATTTACAACTTGAGGGATATCAGTGCATTAAACAAGGCAAATCATGTAGTAATAAAGGTGGTCTGGTCATGTATTTAAGCAAAACATTTAACTACAAAGTAATTTTGTCTCTTAATCAGTATGACAAACGGGAAGGTCAATTTATTAAAGTAACTGGTGGTGGGCTTTCTAAAGATATAATAATTGGTAACATTTACAGGCCCCCAAGAGACCTTAAAGAAATTATAAACAATTCCTTTCCGAATTCACACCTATAATTTCATCATTTGACAGAACAAACTCAGATGTTATTATTGCAGGAAACTTCAATATAAACCTTTTGAAAATAAACGAAAAAGAAGTATTCACGGAATTTTTTTATACTTTAATATCATATAGCTTTTACCCCCACATCACACTTCCTACTAGGCTCTCCAAGAATAATGGAACTGTAATTGATAATTTCTTTTGCAAATTAACTAAATCTACAATGAAGCCTAAATCAGGCATTTTAACTAAACAATTATCAGACCACCAACCATATTTCACTTTTCTAAATACCATTTCCCACACAGAACCTTTACCAAGATAAATAAAAATTTCTACACAGAACTCTGATTCAATATCTGATTTTTATACACAAGGTTTTCTCATCAAATGTTTAGAGTAAACTCGACCAATCTCCTAATGCAAACCCTAATGTAAATTATAATATCCTACATGACATAACGCAATGTGCAAAAAATAAACATATGCCATATAAAACAGTTAAATTAAAAAATACAAACACAAGAAATCTGCTTGGATTACGTTAGGTCTGCTCAAATCCATTCGATACAGAGAAAAATTAATTATATAAGACACTAAAAACTACTCGACCAGAATCACCAAAATACTTTGCAATTCGGATCAACCTGAATACTATCCTTAAAAAAGCATACGTACTGCTAAACGCATACATTACGAATTATGTTTTAATAAATTCAAAAATAACATTAAAAACCATGGGAAACAATTAATGGTATTCTTTCTAGAACATACAGAAAGAAAACGTTCCCCAACTCCTTTATTTATAGCGAAAATATCATAGCAGATAAAACGGCAATTGCAAACACATTTAATTCATATTTTACCAATATTGGCCCAAATTTAGCCAACCAAATAAAAAATTCCACAAATAAAACTTTCAGATACTATTGCAAACACATTTAATTCAT
This sequence comes from Lamellibrachia columna, assembly GCA_963662155.1. NCBI lineage: Eukaryota > Metazoa > Annelida > Polychaeta > Sabellida > Siboglinidae > Lamellibrachia > Lamellibrachia columna. The sequence continues at coordinate 36,187,176 of OY759271.1, read as the reverse complement.
ATTTTACCAATATTGGCCCAAATTTAGCCAACCAAATAAAAAATTCCACAAATAAAACTTTCACATACTATCTTAATGGAAACCATAACAATGTATTTAATTTTCAACTTGTTAATGAAGAAACAATATCTAAAACAATAGATGATATGCACACAAAAGCAAGTTGTGGATTTGACAGTGTTTCTTCATGGCTTCTAAAGTTAATTAAACCTGTTTTGACAAAATCTTTAACTTTAATCACAAACCAAATATTAACTACAGGTATCTTCCCCGACAAACTCAAAACTGCCAAAGTAATACCAATTTATAAAAAAGGGGACGAAACCCTATTCTGCAACTACAGGCCAATATCAATCTTACTTGCAATTTCAAAAATTTATGACCAGCTAGATTCTTTCTTAAAAAGACATAAACTTATGTACAATAGTCAGTATGGATTTAGAAAGGAACATTCTATGGAATTTGTCACTGTTGAATTAATTGATAGGATGTTGACACGTATGGATAATAAGGAAATACCTATAAATATTTACTTCAACCTGTCAAAAGCATTTGACACTCTGGATCACTCAATATTAATCGATAAGTTAGAGTTTTATGGCGTAAAAGGAGTAGCTTTAGACCTATTAAAAAATTATTTAAGAAATAGAAAACAGTACGTAGAATTTGAAGACGCCCAATCAGATATGCTTAATATATCCACAGGCGTACCTCAAGGATCAATTCTAGGCCCTTTGTTATTTATAATTTACAAATCTAGTCCAACATTCAACTTTATTATGTACGCCGATGACACGACACTTTCAAGTACCCTAGATTCTTTCGCACAATATAGCAAAAATAAAAATGTAGAATTCTTAATCAACACAGAACTAGAAAAAATTTATGAGTGGCTTAAATTAAACAAATTATCTCTAAATGTAAATAAAAAACATGTACAAGAAATCCAGCCTTTCTGATGGGTGATATTGGTGCTCGTTCTTCGACAGAGGATAGCATGAATGGTGATCGCCAAAGCCGTAATGAAGTTAACACCAAGATAGAGCCATTAGTACATCCACGAAAACAGATCAAGGTTGCGTGTTGGAATGTAAGGACGATGAACGCAGATGGTAAAACTGAGCAAATTGTAGATGAAATGAACAACTATGGCATAGACATACTGGGAATCAGCGAGAGTAGGTGGACTGGAATAGGAAAAGTCAGACTAGAAGGAGGGGAAACAGTGTTGTATTCTGGGGTAGAAACCAGGCACGAGTTTGGTGTTGGGATAATAATATCTAAGAAGAACCGGAATACACTTCTCGAGTGGCATCCAGTGAACGAACGAATTATTACTGCTAGATTCTTTTCAAAACACATAAAGATGACTGTAGTGCAATGCTACACGCCCACAAACGATGCAAGCGATGTGGATAAGGAGCACTTCTATGAAGTTTTGCACGGTATAACAACAGCAGTACCGAAACATGACATGCTTGTGGTCCTAGGAGACATGAATGCAAAAATAGGAGCGGACAATAACGGCTATGAAAACGTGATGGGAACAAACGAATGTGGAGTGATGAATGAAAATGGATTCTTATTCGCAGAGTTTTGTCAAACACAGAATCTTGTAATCGGTGGCAGTATATTTCCGCACAAGGGCATCCACAAGTTAACGTGGACGTCACCAAATGGAGTTACCAAGAACCAAATTGATCACATCACAATTGATAGAAGATTCAGAAGATCATTGAAAGATGTAAAAGTAAGGAGAGGAGCAGATGTAGGCAGTGATCACGAACTTGTTGTAGCTAATATCCAACTTAAGCTGTGTAGACATTCGGTGGAGAAGGGCGGTAGAAAGAGGTATGATGTTGATAAGCTTCGAGTGTATGAAACTGCTCAAGAGTTCAAGATTGCACTGAGTAATAGGTTCCAGGTGTTGGAACACACTGAAAGAGTAGAGGATTGTTGGTCAGGGGAGAAGGAAGCTATTTGTGGTGCTAGCGAAGAAGTCCTTGGATTCAGAACGCACGCACAACCAGGATGGATGACAGGAAGAAGCCTGGAAAAAGTAAGCGAGCGGAACGCAGTCAAGGACAAAATCAATGCTACCAAGTCGGAAAGACTAAAGACAATACTAAAAAACAAGTATAGAGCCAAAGACAAAGAAGTTAAAAACTGTGTCCGTGCAGACAAAAGGACATATATGGACGACCTTGCAAAACAAGCAGAGAATGCTGCAAACAGAGGTGAACAAAGAACGTTGTTTACAATGACCAAGAAAATAACTAATGAAAGCTGCAGAAAAAGTACACCGGTCAAGAACAAAGGTGGAGAAGTAATAAAATCAGAAGCAGACCAGATAGATAGATGGAGAGAACACTTCTGTGAGGTTCTGAACTCAGAGGCACCCGACGATCCTGTTGATGTTCCAAACAATGAATTATTCGACATAAACACTGACACTAATCCACCTACTATAGAAGAAATTGAAAAAAGTATAAAAGCATTGGGAAACGGTAAATCACCAGGAGTTGATAACATACAGGCTGAAATGTTGACAACACAGAGTAATATGGTAGCACGAAAACTTGAGGAAGTGTTCAAATTAATATGGAAGAATGAAGAAATACCTGAAGAATGGCAGAAAGGAGTCATCATTAAATTACCTAAAAAAAGGTGACCTGGAGAACTGTAATAACTGGAGAGGTGTTACGCTGTTGTCAGTTCCCAGCAAGGTGCTGGGAAGGGTGATTATAGTCAGGATAAGAGATGCGCTCGATAACAAACTGAGGAAAGAACAAGCAGGTTTCAGAAGGGGGAAAGGATGTATGCAGCAAATTTTCATATTAAGGAATATCATCAACCAGTGCCTCGAATGGAATAGCCCACTCTTCATCAACTATGTGGATTTTAGGAAAGCCTTTGATAGTATTCACACAGAGAGTTTATGGAGAATTATGAAATACTATGGAATTCCATCCAAAATTATCAATGTTGTGAAAATGTCTTACAAAAACTTCAGATGTGCAGTTGAGCATGAAGGCAAATTGTCAAAATGGTTTCCTGTAATGTCAAGAGTGAGGCAAGGATGTGTGATGTCAGGGTTTTTGTTTGTATTGGTGATAGACTGGATCATGCGGAAAACAACTAGAAGGAAAAGAGGAATTCAATGGGGATTAGATACGATGGAGGACCTAGATTTTGAAGACGATTTAGCTTTGTTGTCAACATCAAGAAGAAACTTACAACAGAAGACAAACAAGCTAGAAGTGCACGCAAAGAGAACTGGATTACACATAAACACAGCCAAAATGAAAGTGATGAAGATCAAGACTGATGATAACCAACCAATAGTAATAGGCATAGACGATGTAGAGACTGTTGATAGTTTCACTTATCTAGGCTCAGTTATGGATGCAGACAAAGGTTCAACAGCAGATATAAGCGCACGCCTAAAGAAAGTGAGAGCAGCCTATTATAAACTGAGGAAAGTGTGGGCATCAGGCCAATACAGAAGGAAAACAAAACTCAGAATCTACAAGAGCAATGTGATGTCAGTTCTACTATATGGAGCAGAATGCTGGAAGGTAAACCAAAATGATGGACAGGCTCAATACATTTCACAATAGATGTTTGCGTCGAATTCTACATATATTCTGGCCAAGAAAAATTTCAAATGAAAAACTGTATGAAGAGGTAGAAATAAGCAGGATAACAGACATCATCAAAGCTAGATGATGGAGTTTTATTGGCCATATCCTTCGATTTGAAAATACAAATGACTGCCGTATAGTGATGAATTGCACACCTGTGGGAAAAAGAGTGATCGGAAGACCAAAAGAGACATGGCGGAAAAAGAACGAGATGCGTTTGGGTGGACATCATGGGCAGAGGCGGCACAGAGGGCGGCTGACAGGGCGGAATGGCGGACTATTGTACATGCCCTATGCGACACATGGCGCCCAAGGGATCCGAGTACCGAGTAAATACATCCAAATATATGATCTTCAAAATGGCTAGAAGAAATAATATGATAAATCCACTAAATATTTAAATAGATAATACATATATCGATAGAGTAGATGCGTTCAATTTCCTAGGGATAAGTTTTAATGAACAATTAAACTGGCAAAGCCACATCAAAAAAATTTCAAATAGGTGTCCCAGAATTATAGGTATCCTAAATAAACTCAAACGATTGTTACCTCTTAATATAAAGATTATGTTGTATAACACTTTGATATTGTCACATCTAAACTATGGCTTAACGGCCTGGGGCTATAGATGTGATAGAATAAAAAACTTCAAAAGAAAGCTGTCTGAATTATATGTTTAAGCACATATAATGCTCATACCGATCCACTGTTCAAAAGTCAATTTACTAAAACTAGAGCATATTCTAAAATTATATCATAAATTTTCAAACAATAAACTACCCGTCTACCTGCAAAACTTACCACTTGATCAAAACAATAGTGTTCATAACTATAATAAATGTGGTCAATATAATATACATACGATCAGGGTTCACCACGAGTTTGCTAAACGAAGTCTCAAGTACAAGTACTTAACCGAGTTACTCTTAATGTAATGATACTCTTAAATAATGATACATGACTGGATTATGCATATTTATGACCCTACTTAATGTGCTTGCAACTCCTGAAAAAATTATTAAAATATATGCAAAAATACAAAAATTATGCCATTTTAATCATACATTTATTGAAAGAAAATACAAAAATTAGTCTTTTTCCTGTATACGATACACAAAATTTTCGAATTTTTACCGTATTAAAAACTTTAGATCTAATAAAGATATATTAATAAAATAAGCAGTTTTTGGTTCCTTTACGTTTCACCTTTCATTTAAATCAATTGCCAATGTTCTATCATGATATCTAATTTTTTTTTGACGTGCCTCTTACACCGGCCAAGCCCGAGGAAACACAAACCCAATTATCGCTCATCTTTTTCCAAACTGATTTGCACGGGAATTATTTTACAATGCACGTTCAACCTAAGCAGCGACAATTTGATAATAGTTATAATATTAGACAGAAGTCGCATTGTTTACCTTTAATAGATTGCTTAAATGCCTATAATATTCGTGGGATGGATCAGCCATAGCGAAGCACCGCCAGATGGCGCAATATTACATAAACAAGAGCTTTATTTTTATTTAAACGCACGCGAATTTTAAACTAATTACGCCCACACATGCGCGATTTATATGAAATCTGCCCTCGTTTGCTATATCTAATTCAAGAGAAAATATATATGTCGTCTGGTAATGTCGCATTTAATTGGTTAATCATAGTCACATGGGTAACAGCAAACGCAAACGCGCGAAACTTCAGTCGTCTGCTTGGAACGAAAGGAGAAGGTTAAGGTATTTGAGAAGTTTTAGGTAAGATTCCACACATTTTGTGACTTCTAATAAGTTATTTGTTACCAAAGTCCTACACACGTAACTTTGTGTTGCCGTACGGTTCCCTGACAAAAATGTAATTGGTTATTTTTGCAGAGACAGACGCCGTTTGATTTTGTAATTTTTGCTCCGGCTTGGCGACTGCGGCTGCGGTCTGCCAGTGTCAGTAATGGAATAGCAAATAAACCAGCTATGGCTTTTTAAGTACATTCCTCTTTGTATTTACAAAAGCTTCACAGTGCCACGCCCGAAGCATTGGCATTGCCATTGTTCACTGTAGCCTAGATACAAGCCAAGAGTGGAGGCTTAATCTGAATTGGTCTTTTCAGTCAGAATGTCAGGGGAAAACACAGCTGCAGAATCTGCCCCTGAAAGTGTAGCAGAACATGTCCAGGTAGGTCATTGTTCTGCAGTTTCTATTGCGAGTCGACCATGAAAAGGCAACTTCATTAAAAAAATTCTTAAATGTTCAGTATTCTCAACTCAATATGTTGGCACTTGTCTAGAATCCGGGCCCACCTCATTTTCGTCATTACAAAGGTGCAGTATGTAAAAGAACCACACATAATGGTCAGTGCATAGTTATCTGTGGAATATGTACATGTGTGATGCGCCATGCCCATGCCAAAACCAGGCGCTTCTCGCTAGATTTAGTTCGGTGCAGGAGCCAAAAATGCATGGTGTACCTTCGAATTGTCGAAAATGGGTTAACGACGGAATTGATCGACGAAATTATCAATCTTTCCATAAATCCATTTATATAAATTGAAAGATTGTTCAAACTAGTAATACTTAGCACTTTATTGAAGCCCCTGATTAGCGTTGTGGTTTAGAAGTCTGAAACAAAGCTATTTTTACGCGTTTATGATCGACTGTCTACGCTCGCTTACAAACGGGAAGCCCCAAATGTTATACATGGCTGGAAAGCTTATGACGTCAACTACACTCTAGACCAATGGAACAGCTCCTATTTTACATAATTTATCCAGCAACAAAGTGCTGTTGTTGCTATAGTAGTTGCGAAACGCTCGCTGATTGGTTGAAAACGTAAACACGCATGTGCAGTTGGCTTGTTTACACATTCCTTTCGTCTTTGTTCGCCATTTTCGCCCACTGTTTTCGTCTTCGATTCGTTAAAGATTTGCACTATGGTATCGAAAGAAGCTTATTTAGCTACCGAGTTGGATCGAGTGAGGGGGTGCAATCTTGAGGACAGCAATTTAGATGCCTTGTTTGAAGATTACTTCGAAGACCGCGTTGAGCCCGTGGAGGTCGCCTCAGCAGGCCCAGGGGCAGGTGAAGACCACATTGAGCCTGCACTGGTTAGCTCAGCACCAGCGGGAGCAGACTTTCTAGATTGGGGGAACTGACATTGTGTAGTGTTATTATGTATGTAATGTGTAAATAATGTTTTATTTTCAGATATTTCAGGGATTTACTTTAGGGATTCGGCTCCTAGTGCTCGCGGTAGTCTCCGGGAATACCAAACCTGGTAGTAAATGAGGTGGCATTCAATAAATATTACTTTTTTTCCACTTTATACTTCTGAATCTTCTTTATACACACATACTGGAAGAATATAATAAATTTATTTGGAACGTTATAAGTGCTTGGTTGCTATGGGAGAAGCAATTTTTCAATGCCGTTTTTTTAAAGCTGATTTTCTCAAAACTGTTATTCCAAGAATGTGTACACTAAAAGTGCAATATCTTGACCCAGGAGTAAGATATACTGCTCATGTTGGTGTCATTTTAAAGCTATGTATCTCCTCTATTTGAATCTGTAATAAAATGGTTTTGTCAAATTGTCGAGAAAAGCCTGGTTTTGGCATGTAGCATCACAAACAAACATTTTGTTTGAAAAAAAATTATTTTTATCACCTTTTCCAAAGTTCGAACATGCAAATTTTACTCGGTTGAACTGCCATATTTCGCCAACAAAACTGTTAACACTCAGTATAGTGCTGCGTACAAATATTTTTATGCGGATTTGAAACCGGTATTTTTATTCGGTCGAACCGATATTCCATACAGTATGTTACATCTTCAATTGAAAATCCTTGAAGCTTCCAAAACCACGTAAAGTCACACAATTTTAACAGCAAGACAAGACATTCGACACAAGGTGCGCGCACTTCCTTCCGTGCGGAGTGCGAATGTCCTAAAGAAGAAATTGTATAAGTCTAGTCCACAATGTGGCACCACTGTTATATCCACATGAATGCATTTCCTGCATGTAGTCTACAGAACACCTCCGAATGATTCAGGAACCAGATTGCTTTCAAGCAAACGCATTTCACACAAAAAAATTATGTTAGCTGGGGCGGCTATTATATGCTTGTCTTGAATTTAGTATTTTCAGTACAAGTTTTTAAGATAAATTAACCATTTCTTCAAGGATTGTAGATGTAATACTACATAATAATCCAGATTAATAAAATCTTGAGTTTTGATTTATTTGGTTATGTTAAAGAATTTTTTTTCATTTTTATAAATATTAAAAAATAGACAGAATGCAAAATTATTATATCGTTTTGAGAAAACCAACAAATAAATAACATACATAAATATGACAGTGTCACTGATAATTTTACGGAAATTTGTTAACATAACCAAATTACGTTTGCTACACCACCATGAATAAGTTAACAAACAGTTGAAAGTGGCAGTGTATTTTTGACACAAACCCTTTACCAATAGCTTCAAAGGCACAATAAACTACATTAGCACTGATATTTGCTGGTTTAAGGACATGATTTAGTTAGGTAGATATAGTAATGATGTGTACTGGAATCACAATACCCAGGCGGTATGTTCTACGTTCATGGCGAACGATTAAAGCTGGTTCGAAGATAGAAGAACATTCGGTCGTTACTATGGAAACATTGTCAACGTTTCTAAGAAGTCTGGGATTTATTTTTTTATTGCATAGCTAATGCAGTTGTTTTCACCCAAGCTGTAGAGTGGGTTTTACTGAGTAAAAAAAAATTTTGCCAGACCCCCGTTTCCATGGCAGCAAACAAAGATGGCCACCAAATATGACAAATAGCATAGTTTGGAAACTCCTCCAATAATTCAGGTATCAATGTAATTCTTTCAGTTTCTTATTTCAACACCTCATGTTATGCAACCACGGAGAGAGATGTGTAAAATATCTATCAAAACTTCATTTGTGTAGCTTCATTATTACAAGAGATATGATGATTCAAAATTGGAAAAACAGTTTTTTGCAAACGCCTGTCAAATATTGAAAAATGGGATTTGTTAATTGAAAGACACATGAATGATAGTGATCTAGAGGTATGTAATTGCTATAAAAATGAACTTTTAATATGGATAGTAAATATACAAAGTTATCAAAATACAGTGGCACCATATTTTGAGTAATTTTGTCAAAAATGTAATTTCATCTGGGATGTATCCCCTTTAAGCCAGATAAGAATATAGAATAGGCATCTCGGGGTATTGTAAAGCATTTGTTGCAATACAAATACTTGAAACAGTAAAATAATTCCTTATTTATCTAATATTGCTCACAAATTACCATCGCTCACCCGTGCATACGCGATCTGCATCGGAAAAGGTGATGAAATGTGTTTTTTACATGCAGTGTCTAATCAAAGTGTCTTGTTTGTTCTTTGTGGCTTATAAACGACCGCATTTGTGAGGCAATCCGGATGAAAGTTTGCAATGTGACCCGGGGCCCTTCTGATGGACATAAGGGGGTCGGATTTGGAGCCATACCCACGGGGTCAAAATTTCAAAAAGGCTAGCAGAAGTTACTTTTCTATGTCATCGTGAATATAATAATTATACCTACACAGTTTGTACCCTTACAGGTATTTATGGATAGAAAGCGTCTATACATAGCATGACAAACACTAGCTACATTATTGTAACATTGTATCTACCAAGAGAGCCATTTCATGTTGAAATTATTATTTTGACATATCCAAAGTTGTTTTTACCTTTGTAGAAATTGTCATCGTCTTATCAAGGTGACTTCGTCAGTACTAATGATGTCGGATGATGTCATCATACGCGTGAGGAAGTTGCCCTCGTCTCGGTTCTACCACTTACTCCCTCCCATTGTATGAGATGATTTTCGGTGGTCTGTGAGGTCATGTTGGTGGTGGACTGTGACCGCTTCTTTTCTTATTCTTTTTGTGCATTCTCTACATCTTTCTTGTGTTCATTTAGTCTGGCCTTAAACAATCTCCCTGTCTCTCCTTTGTAGGCTGCACCACAACTCTTACACAATATTTGGTAGATTAGTTCACCCTGTTCTTCCGGTTCTACTTTGCCTTTGGGTGTACCATCAGACGTCTCATTGTTGTGTGTGGACGCATAACTGTGGTCACCCCGTATTTCTTCAGTACCCAATCAACCCTCTCTGAAATACCTATTTATGGGATGACAACCTGTTTTCTGTTGTTCTTGTCCTTTATTCTCCTCTTGTTTTCCATCACCTTTTTCCAAGGCCCAGGAAGGATAGCCGCACCTTCTAAGGTCTCCTTTTAAGGCTAGACAGGACACAAGAATATATATATTGTTCTATGTTCATAAAGCTCACCAGAAATTAATTGTATCAAGTTATGAATGAATTGTACCTACACCAGCTCACCAGAAATTAATTGTACCAGCACCTCTTCGCAAGTATACCTCTTTCGAACATTAGCCATATTTTGTGAGCGTTTAGTATTTTTTATAAAGTGTAGCGATCCCCACCGTGACTAGTAGAAGACAAGTAGAATCACTGACATGATCAACAGCATGACATGAATTTCGCCGGTGGGCGATATTCTCGGCCAAAACGTCATTTAGCAGTACCTCTATCGGAAAGCTGAAGATGTAAGCTTTCAAATGGTATATAATTGATCGCCAGGGGCAGCATTGACGTGGTGTAATGCTTCTTGAAGTTACCGGTTGCCGCCGACTTATTCTGTACAGGGGTGAGTGTATAGGGTTAATCATCCCTCTAACCATTACGTAATCTTTGACAGCCGTTTGCCAACAAAAAATAAAAAAATTCAATTTGGAAACGTCATATCTCTGGTAATAATGAAGCTACACCAATGAAGTTTTGATGAATGTGCTCCTTATTGTCTTCTCTATGCAACTATGAAGAGGTTTTTTTTTTTTTTTTTTTTAGTGATGTTAGTAGTTGTAACGGAAAATGTGGGTTTTTTATCCAAAAAAAATTAAGTAATGACAATAAATAAGATATCTCTTCGTAGTTGCATATCATGAGGTGTTGTAAATAAAAAAGTTAAATAAGTACATTGGTATCTGAATTATTGGAGGACTTACAACATTTCAAAGTTATGTTATATTTGTCATATATGGTGGCCATCTTTGTTTGTTGCCATGGCAACAAGGTGATGGGGGCCCCCAAATTTTTTTCCTTGTCATTTGATGTTCTTCATGTATGATAAAACAATTTTGCATAATTAAAATATTTGAAAAAAAAACATTTTATCTGTAGTGTCTGACCTTAAATGAATAGAAAACTTAAACCCCTCAATCAATTTCTCCAATTCAAATGTTATTAGCTAGATAATGAACTAAAAGTGAAGATGCTCATTAGACTGGATGGTTCAAATGGGTAATATTTTTACTTATTTCACAGTCAGTTTACCTTTTTTTCTGTGACGTTTCGACTGCTATCAGCAATCTTCTTCAGACAACTACCGCTAGATGGCAACACGGTAGTCATTCTACACAGACGTATCACTCTGGTGTGTGCCCCCGCACTGAAGAAGATTACTGATAGCAGTCGAAACGTCACAAGAAGAAAAAGGTAAACTGACTGAAATAAGCAAAAATATTACTCATTAGATAATTAACTGTTCTAACTTTCAGTGCATGGCCATTTATGTATGTCAGATTTTTCTATAAATATTTTTGTTTTCCTCAAAATATTCACCTTCTAACCCCCCTGGAATGTCACCCAATTGACTGATCATTATTTCAATGCACAGGAATTTAGATATTTACCTTCACATTGCTGTGTAAAAATTTGGTGCTCATGGATTGGTTAGTTTTGGAGATCTATTAATTTTTCCCCAAAAAAAGTGACAACTGAGAAAACGACGTTAAAAGTTTGAACTAAGTTATTTTAATGTTTTTCACATACTAAATGTTGCAGATGAGCATAATGATAGCCTTAGCATCTGTGTACAGTATCTGAATGATTTTAAGAGTGAAATTGAATTAAAAGTAATACAATTATATCATAGTTTTTCCCACCCGTAATATCCACAATGTAAGTACTCATAGCCAACATATAAAACTTGTATAGCCATGGTTGCAAGAAATATTCCATAGAATTAGACACGAATGTATCAAACATGCTACAGAAACACGTATTATGTCGATCAATGTCAGTGTCACAATCTAGACACTGCTCGGTTCATTTGGCCCAGCTTTGCTGGCATTAACCCTTTCAAACCCACATGATCGCCAGCAAAATTTGCCCCAGGAACCACAGTTATTTCAATGATTCAGTTTTCTGTTACCATGCATAGGGGATTGTCTAACAACAGCATAATAGTAAGAGACAGACCCATAAAAGTATACATTTTCTGAAAGCTGAATGAATGAGCTATCCATCCAACTACAATTTATTCATGAAAACACAGACAGGTGCATGACAAATGCCATGGAAAACAACAACAAAATGTATGGAAATTTAAAAAAACAAATGTCCAAAATAAAAATGGTTCACTGATATAAATGTCCACTTTTAAGAATAGCAGCAATGTCTATATATCACTGCATACTAGTCTGTACCAGTCTTCAAGTCTGCAGTTGCAACAACAATCAGCAAAAAGTATGAAAATGTAATGTTCAAATAAAACACAAAACAGGCACAGCGTCCGAATCGTCCGGGTCAAGTATCACAACGTTATGCGATGTCGATGTTTTCGAAGTCAGAGACTAACTTCGTCATCGCTTTCTCAATTGAAACCGCCTAGACAATCTCGGATTTGTTCCTCCACTAACTCGACATTTCACACGTAAAGTTCAAATAAAGCACACAAAACACACAGCGTCTAAATCGTCTGGGTCGAGTATCACATTGTTATCGTCGGAGCTGCTGTCAATGTCGCTGTTTTCGAAGTCGGAGACGTCAACTTCATTGGAACTTTCTCAATCGAATTTGCCTGGATTAGTTCTTCCACTAACTTGACATCTCTTGCGTAAAACCCGTCGAATTCTTTGCCAATGTCCATCTCAAACGACACATCAAAAGATGCTTCACTAGCGCCACTTGATCCGGCCATTTCTTTTCCGGCAACCTCAAAAAATTATGACAAACGATGCGGAAAATTCACTTTTCCTATCCAAATTGAAAAAATGGCCGACAGTACGATACTGCGCATGCGTGCCTCTTTCTGATAACGTCAACAAAGCCTACTAAGTCGCTGATTGGACCGTAAGTAATTCACCTAAAAACTACTTGAGTAAAAGTAAAATTACTTTGTAAAAAAAACTACTTGAGTAAAAAGTATAACTACTTTTTAAAAGTAGAAGTAAAAGTACAACACTTAGAAATAACAACAAAATCATGAGTAATGTTATATAAATTACACAACTTGCATCTGACAACTGTTTTGCAACCACTCTGCCTATAACAATGTGCTCCAAGACAGCCTTAGCTGGTCAATCGGTCTGTCACCATTGATGCTTGGAAAATTACATTATCTTTAATGAGCGCTCACAACATCAACTAATTTCAGTTAAATACAGAACTTAAGGATACAGGCTCCTCGTGAAATGGGTGTATGTCATATCTCAAAAACTACTCATTATATCTTAACCAAATTTGCAGGGTATAATATATGTATAAAAAGAAGGTTACCCATGAGATAGTTTGCAATTTGCATAACTGTAACCATGGTAACGGAAATCTTAGAATTGCTGATAGGTATGGTTTTGTAGGAAGTCCCATGAAAAATTTTAATAATGTAGGTCTCATTTTCTGATTTATTCTAGTAAGTAATATATCAAGTTGTGCAATGAAGTAGTTTGGATGGGGGAAAAAAAATGTTAGCTAAATTATTTTTATTCATTACCCCCACTATGTGGTCTCTCAGACACTTATGATTTAGTTCAAAATCACTCATTGCACAGAACCACGATGCATCTGTGTGCAGTGAAAATCTCAGCATCATATCTTTGTAACTTTTTTCGGGGGACTTTCCACAAATCTGAAAATATGTGAAAATATTGTTCTGAGAAAAACGACAAAAACAGAATACTAAAGTACAGCTATCAATACTGTCTCTAATATTGCACTGTTGTGGCCATATTTCAACAAGGAATTATATATAGATTCAAGAAAGTAATTATAAATAATAATAGTAATAAAATGTAAAATAATAATATGGAGAGAGTGGGATTCGCCAATATTCTCAAGACGAAATAACATACAAAATTCAGTTCAAATGGCCAGTGTCCACCTGCGTCATAGACGACTCCCTCAGAAGCTACCATCTTGATGTCATGTTGCAACTTCTGCATGGCCCTTCTTTTCCTGGATGTCTTGGTTGCGGTCTGTGCGACCTTGTCGGCAACTCGAAGACGAAGCGCATCAAGCTGGGCAGTGACTCGCAGCAACGTCTTGCCCGGTGACACACCCAGACTACTGATGGCATCAGACAATGCACCAGCTCCCTTGTTGTATGACATCACTGCCAGGGCAACCGCAATCTCTGTCGTCTTCTTGCCACAATACTTTTCCTTCGGTGCCCTCCTCCAAACCGTCGAATGTAGGCTCTCGTTTGCATTGGAGGTCACCAACTTCATGCAGCGAGAAAGCAGGTCAGGGTTGGCCAGGTGCTCAAACAGTGGGATCAGGCGCTCACTGACATCTCGTGGCAGAGGTGTGTCATGCTTCATCTGCTTCAGCTTGATGGCAGGATCCACACCTTCAAGTTGTGCTTGTAGCCAGTAGCACCAGGTGTCAGAGCAGAAGGAGTGGTGAGGGTCATCAAGGGTAGACAGGGAGTGGAAGAAGATGGCCCAAACAGCGTGGTGGGCTGCATCTGTGGCATTCTCAACAATTGCCTTTCTGTAGTAGGACGACCACTTCTTCATCCGATCACGTGTCAAGCGGCCCTTCCCACTCAACGTTGTTGTCGGCAATGTAGCAGCCTTCACCGCAGATGTACCACTCGCCATCATCTTGTTTGCCTTCACCTCACTCACAAAAATGTGGTTTTAGAAAATCTACGAATTTCACAGTTCTTGTTATTTCACGAGGCGCGTGTATCCTTAATTAATAATGAGGCACAATCTGTCTTTTTATCTACCTGTTTCACTGAGGTATGGGAGGAGCTAGACTGTAAAACAGGATATGTATACGCAGGTGTGATTGTATCTGAGTAGGTAGAGGGTCAGTCCAGTACTAATAGTAGCCTCTCAGGGAAACTAGTCAGAGGTAATATAACCTAGCACTGCCCATAGTAAAATTAACAAAGACATCTGATGCCTAGCTGATGGAGCCATCTGGCTTGTGAACCCCCACCTTCTCATTGTCTTCCCAGAAATGTCTTATCAGCTCACACAAACATTGAAACAACAGGCTTTAACAGCTAGCTGTGTTGGTTACCTGGCACCAACTAGGGCTAGCATTGATCAGAAAACAGACCAGTGCAACAGAGGAATGCTGTTGCTAATTGCAATTAAAAGTGACCTGTCAGGGCCCCTGACCCTGTCCCTGTCTTTGATATTGTTTATGGGTCAGCTTGAATAAGCCGTTGCTGGGGAAAGATGGTGCCAAATGGCAGAGTATCAATTCTTTACTGTTTAGTTCTGTAGAGTAATCATTATTTGAATTTATTAAACATCTCAATATGAATTTTATTCGTGAATGTAAAATGCTGTTTAAGCCGGTAAGGGCGTTGCTGACAATGCCAGTGGGCGAAAATCGGTTCTCGATGCGCATTCGCTCACGAATATCAGAATTGTGTCAGTGTATGTGGATTATCAATACGTTGTCGAAATTGCAAATTTTAATATTTATAATATAGTATTGGAAACTTACTGATTAATAGTTTATATGGTGCAACGGAGACATTTGCATCGTGGTTTGAGATGGCGTTCAATCGTTGTGTGCTCGAAGTGACATTTCATGTCAACGGCCTTGACCTGACCTATGCCAATATTTGGCAGACTTCATTCACTGACGTAGATATAAAACTGGTTGTGTCGATTTCCCGAAGAGAGGTATGCATGCAAATATGATCGCGAACTGGCATGCGATTGAATGATATCGACAGCTTTTGACCTGGCGACTATGAACAGTTTTTAAAATGACGTTGACGGTGGAGCGCCACCGGCAGCAGTGGTTTTGGGAAAAAATGTAACGAAAATATATTGCGAAGTAAATAAAAGTAACGGAGTAAAAAGTCGCGTTACTTTAGATAAAACTACTTTGTTACAAGTAAAAAAGTATTTAGTCAAAATTCTACTTCGTTACACGCCAATTACTTGAAATAACTACTCAAGTATTGTAACGAAGTACTTTTACTTCGTTACATGCCAACCCTGCTAGTAATAGTAACAGTAGTGTTGTCTGCTTCAACAAGGTCACTTCAACCATCCATAACGGCTGCAAAGTCCACATATTGTCCCGACTAACGATGTTCAGCATTACACTGACTAAGACGCTTGTGCAATACGTTTGTTTTATTTGGCAGCATCTCGAATAAACAGCGTATCTGACTACAATATCTTTGCTTATCGGCTATCGAAAAAATTCTCCTTAGCAACAACTTGTAAACAGGAAACTAGGCAGTGCATAGCATTGTGGGATTGACAATGGGATCGATCTGCCTCGTTTTGTGAACAAACGCGTCAAAAAAGCTCCAAATGAAGGCTGAATGACCCCTGAACTTGCTTTCGGCCAGTTCCGGCATTCGTTTGCATGTGGTCAATTCCAAATAAGGTTGCTGGGAATTGGGACCCGTTTTCAAGCCGGGAAAATTCGACTTTGGCAAAAAGAGGCTGGACTGTCGAAATAAACAATAGATAGCCAAGAAGAAGGCGGTTCTTCTGATACCAAACAAAATGGCGTATCATGAATGAACGTGCTTGTTGTCAAGGCATAAACATGGACTATTAGGGTGTTTCATCGATTCCAATCTTTATTGGCATTTTACATTTGATGGGCCTTCTAAATTAGTGATAATATAGTGACTTGGTTACTGTTAAAAAATTATTTTTATTGTGAAGTAGATACATATATCTGTCAAAAAGTGAACAAAACGAAAAATGTAATAAAAATTATTCTTGACTCCTTTCACACTAAGGTGTCAAAATAATCATTTCAACTTGCTACATTGTAACAGCATTGCTGTTCACAGCTTTAAATAGAACTGGAAAAGTCCACTGACCTATATAATCAGGGTTTGCCTCTAATAAAAATATGTTCCTGGTCCACAGGACCAGCAAGTTCAAAAAGTTGCTGGTCCTGCTGAAAAGGGTGAGGGTGATTTTTTTAGTTTGTAATATTTAATAAAATTATTATTTTTTATTAATTTGTGTTATATTTAATAAAATTTTACATTTTGAGTAATTTGTCAGTTATGGAGGAAATGAGAAAATTCAATGGCATTAGTAATTTATTTCCCTCTCAATATCACATCTGTCAGTCACAGGTAAACATAAAATGGCAGAATGGCAGTTGAAAGTTTTACTGAACATCAGCACAGTCTAGATCAGCACAGAGTCCTAAATTTTACTCAGTGTCAGATTTAGTCAACATGCAAACTCAGTCTCTTAATATCAGCACAGATAACAATTTAGAAGGTCCACAGTTTTACTCAAGATCAGATACAGATGAAAAGTCAGAATCAGAATCAAAAACTGAGTTACAATCGACCAACTTAACACTTCTCTTCGTCTGTTTTCCGCTTTTTAGGGGGTGGCCGCTCGCATCCCGTAAAGCCAAACATTGACAAGGAAATGGTAGACGTTACTCTAGAACGCTATGGATGGTTGTTACTTATTTACAGTTAATCTGTACGTCACCTAAGTGTATTTACACGAACAAATCTACAAAATTATTCAGGAAAATGATTTGAGTAAGTTTGTGTTTCACAGAAATATCAACATGGCTGACAAGGAGGAGATTCATGTAAGACACCGTGATTGGTCAGGATGCGTGATCTCTGCAAATCTCGACCAATCAGGTCATGCGTATCAATGACACTGTACTTGTGAAAATTTCCGCCTCTCAGTGAGGCGCAGCCTTTCGGCAGTTTCATACTTGCATGATGCATGCAGCAATAATACCATATTATCTCAATGAATGACCCGTGCGAATAATCGGACCGCAAGACCAGTAACTTAATGTTTTTTGTCGGTCCGACGTCAAATAAATCGGCCACTGACCAAGGGACCGACGATAATTTTGAACCCTGTATATATGTACAATAGAATAATAGTACATACAGTTGTTAGCAATGTTATGCATGTTTTCTACGATTATTGCCAGTTACGTGATCTACGTCAAACATCCACATACAAACGCTTTGTGGAACCAGCAGTTGGACATGATTTTTTCTGGCATGAATTGTCACTGCCATATCATTGCCCTACCAAAATTTTACTGGGTAGTGCAAGGAGTCATAAGCAGCGATTGCTTTTTTGTCTTGTACAACGCCGGGTAACTCGGCAAGTGTTTAATAATTTACATGTTTCACAAGTAACTGTGCATTGTGCAACGGTTTCTGTACATATTGTACCATTGTAGTGACAAAATTGAGGTAGGCCAAGATGTTTTATCTCTGCATCGCAAATGCCATATTAAAATTATTAGTACTTACATTAACTCCATGTTAATGATAAATATTTTTTTCTTCATCAAGATATACTCTAGATATATATATATATTATAGATAAACTAACTACAATGTATCAGCTACAACAACACAAGTTCTCTATACCATACATTTGTGTTGTGGGCTTCTATAAATGTTGATGTGGCTATTCTTCCTACCGTTTGAGTCTTGTAACTTCATAACATACAAAAAACTACAAGGTATTTGTAATTTACATACTTCATAACTTATAAAGTACAAACATTGTTTCATGCAAACAAATAATGTTAAGACTTCTTGCAGGATGTTCCCTCTGCATTACAATCAAGTCAACCACACAGTGAACAGACAAGTAGCCAGCAGTGCAGTCAGCAAGCACTGAGTCAGCAGGCTCCGAGTCAGCAAGCAGCCAGTGAGGAAGGGACCGAGGACGTCACACCACATCAGTTGCAGGAAGATAAAGAAAACATTGACCAAGGTATTGACATGAGTCAGCTTGTTAGATCCCAGTAAACCAGTGACGATTTTTTATTTATCCCCTGGTGGACCCACCCAAACAATCGTGGAATTTACTTGTGTCCCATTTGCTAAGAAATAATGTATACAGAATGCAGCTATTTATTCCCGGCAATATATGTATTATATATACATCAAGTCCACGATGCATTTTAACATGGTCTTTACGTATTTGGAAAACCGCCAGGCAACTTGTACTCTTCTATTACATGAATTATTATTTTAGGTTTAAAAATGGTCATAAAATTTATCAAGATTCCAGAGCTGATAGCTCATATTTTATCCCAGCAGTCAATGGAACTGAACACAATATCAACTTTATCACAGACTTGGTATGTTCTGGAAATACAATGTTCTCAATGTAGCACTTTATAATAAAAAAAACAATGTCAATGATGAATTATGTATGATGTGTTGTTTTGTTACAGCTGCTGACGAGGCCATCACTATGCAGAAGCGACTGTCAGACCCGGGTAGTCAGCCAACAGAAGACACAAGCCCAGCCAAGAAGCAGAAAGTGCTGTCTGATGCGGAAAACAAAGTTCCATTGAAGGAACAAGCAACAGTATAAGAACCTACAAGTTAGCCTGTCAATAAAGCATCACAAATTAAAAATCATCTTCAAATCATCATAACAAAATTAAATTATGACACTTCTACTTGCAATCATTATTGCTACTATGGAAGTTCGCAGTTTGCACTAATGGAATGATTGTTTTGTAAAAATTCATTTATAATATGCTTTAGTTGAAATAATTCTATGGCATAATATAACAGAAATGTTCTTTGTACTTGCTACTTTGCAGAAAATAAACTTGGTTAGATACTTTGTTTTTACATTTGAAATCCTAAACACTGTTAATCATGTATATGGGTTTTTCCAAAAGATATGCGTTACAGTGGACTCCACTTGATAGGATTACTTTGGTTCAGAGCAATTTGATTCTATGACGCTGAACATTTAAAAAATAGGAATAGGGAGTGATTTGGTCTCGGCCAATATATTTGATTCTACTAAACAGCTGATTCTGTTATCCATGATTCTATCAAGTGAAGTCCAGTATTGAAATTTGTAGCGAACTAGCCAACGAAACATGGAATGGCCGTCTAGTATTATCTATGTGTGTTGTTCAAATTCATGGATTTGTGCGTTTGTTATAACAGTCGATATGTGTTTGCTTATTGTATGGTTTAATAAATCTATGGTCCTATGTCCACAAATTATGTCGATGAATGCTAAAAGTTAAAATCAGCACTGCCACCCAAATCACTGTTTGCAAATAAGGAATCAAGGATTTTTTTTTATTATATTCCAGTTTTTCTTAATAATAAAGGTGTATGTTGGACATAAACTTTAAATTAAATATAAAAAGTTCAGTGGAAAATGAGCTATGATTAGAGGAACATCACGTTTATTCAAAATATACATATACACAAATTTCCTGAATAAAATAACTAAATTTCCTATTACCCCAATTAGAGAATGCCCATTTACCTTGTTAACAGCAGACCCAACTAACAGTGGTATGAATGCACAAATATGGTTATTGTGATGACAACGATTTTGTATTATGTACAGACTGTTGTTTCTGTAAAATTACATTGTGTATAAATCAAGCTTTAATAAACAAATCCCAGCTTACATATTGCTTCAAAACAAACCCAATCACCACATGTAAAAGATGTTACAATTATAGCAATTGTACGTTTTCAACAAGTCAACCACAACCACACTTAAATAATTATTCTCAATAACGTAATGTACAATCCAATGGGTTTTGAGCAGCAAGAGTTACCCAAGTATTTTTTTATTTGATTTTTTTAAATGCAAGTCTAATATGTTTCATTACTTTTATATTTGTTTCCACAATAAAATTCTAAAGTAAATTGGAAAGTACAGGACAGTATATACAAAATTAAACACTACACAATTACAAATTTAACAAAACCAAATCCATGCAGGCACTTGCCAGATATGAGTAGCACGAGACAATAGACATCATAATGTCAGTGTATTACAATACAAACACAAGTTTTGGCAAATTGTGACTAATATTTTACCTCGGTAAACAAAGAATAACTTGCACTAAGTGTCACAGAACACAGTTGTTGGCAGTTCAATGTGCTATGTCTATTCAATATTACCACTGCTATCTTCGTTGGTACGATAGACAGGCTGCAGGAAATTAAACCACACCAGATCAAGGCCTGTATTCTTGAATAAGATAAACAATACAAAAATTACATAAAATCAAAATCTGGCCACATCTAATACATTTTTGAGACAAATGTTTGCAGCAATAAACCCGTTTTGTGAACATACCAGGTGCTAAGATGCGGTAATCGAGGCTAGCATTGCAGCTGTTAAGACCCAACATGATCAAATGCTTTTAACTGTAATTTCAGAGTATTGTCATTGGAAGATCTTAGGAATTTCAGATACATTTCAAATGCTTTCCCCCCCCATGTTATTTTCAATTACGATGCAAAAAGGTGCTATTAATAAATAAGTTTTACAGAATTCTCAGTGGGTGCAATGAGACTTGATTAACTGACATTTAATAAAAAAGTATTTGATCAGACGCCTGGAACTTACCACGTAGACCGATTGTTATTTTTGCTGTTTCAAATTTCCTAGGCTAGTGTATGGTTAAAAAACCATGTTCAACAACATTGTGGGCTTTCTTTCCAGGAGTTAAAAAAATTCATGGCACATACCGAGTTTGCTGTAACATTTAAAATTTGCTATAGAAATAATACGATGATATTACTTAAGCAAAATCTTGATGTTATTATTTTTAGTCACTTGCATAATTCATGTCTTCCAAGAATACATGCCGAGTTCTTACCAGTTTTTATTCAGATAAGTTACATTTTTTTATTTCTCACACAGGTTTAAACATAATAAACTCAAATCAAGGTTCATGGTTATCCAATAGGGCTATATCATATCGCATGAAAGTTCACGTCATAAAAATTATTTCCATAGCCACAACAACCATTCTTACTGGACAACAGGTAGAAAATACAGACAAAATGTACCACACAGTGACAAACCTGCACCAGGTCTAAATCATTGTTCTGCATCATTCCACACTAACCGGCTGCATGGAGATTCTAATGGAATATGGTCATGGAAGTCACACACAGAATCAGAAAATTATGCTGGAGGATGATGCATATATCACATGAATTGGGTCCATTATATAGCAATGATGTCTTCATGTTGTCCACCAAACATGGCTGTTGGCAAGGTCCCTTCATCTGATACTTGACGCTGGAGGTTGTTTCTTATGTCTCCCTGTTTTCAAGGGTCACATGAAGGATCCTTCCCAGCAATGGATATTATTACAGCACCTTAACTTGGCGGCTGTTGCTGATGCTGTTCAGGCTGTCGAATTGGTTGACCTAGACAGAGAAAATGAACAATGAAATCAAAAACTGCATTCACACACAGAAGTTACCGGACTAAAAAACAAGTTATAAGTTTTGTTTACACTTCTTGCATTTCCCATTCAACATTTCATTGTAGATTTTGTTGTATGTATATTGTAATGTTTTGTATATGTTGAATAAAAACCAATTCAATTAAAAGTTAAAACAGGCTAAAACTTCTGGCTGTGTGTTTACACAAGTGTAACTTGCTGTCACACAATTTTATTGGACAAATATAGAAGATTAGCAGATGCCTAGAGGCAGTACCATTTAACATCAGCGTGACAAAACTATGTGACAATTGCAGAAACAAATATTGCAAAAAAAATTAGAAAGGTGGAAAGATCTTACTGTTAATTGAAAGTAAAGCTAATGCCACCATTCACCAATATGAATAATATGAAGATAGTAAAATCCACAAGAGTGTATGACAGAAATACACAACAGGTGACCACACTGTTGGGGGGTCATTCCATTCGAAATCAACCAGCAATGTTCTAGACCATTGACACCCTACAAATAGTCATGAGGGGCAAGTATACCAGGATAGGAGAATGCGCCAGTTTCTGGTTACTGATTAATGAACGCATCCAGTGTTGTATTCTGGGAACTGCATTGTTTCTAGGCATGGCGCAATTAACTTGGAAAGTTAAGTAATCAAATTACAATTAACTCCGAAATTCTCAAATTCAATTAACCTTACACATTTCTCATGTCAATGAAATATGGCACACATGTTGGACCTGTAGTGAAATTTACCTATGCCAAATTTAAAACTTGTGAGTGAAATAGTTTTAGAATTAATATGCATATTAATGATTAAAAAATGACAAAAATAAGTTGCCTCTTAACACATATACAGACATAACTTTGGCCATACTGGTACAGATATTGGTCTTAAATGGCATGGCAGTTGAACAATTTTCTGAGTTTTAGCACGGCCATTGTAACAAGTTTCTTACAACAAATTAAAATGGTCCCATTCTTGAGATACAACAATTTGAACTTGGCAGAGCTGTTCCCACTATAATAGCTATAGATTAGCTTCTGCAAAATGTTCATTAAGCTCAAATTACTGTATCTCAAGAACTTAACCATGGACCATTGTAATTTTTTTTCAAACTTGTTAATACAATGATTTAAAGATAAAATAAGATCCAAATCAGAGTTTACTCATTTTGGGTGTCAAGGTCAAAAATCAAGGTCAGTGACTTTTACAACATTCAACTGCCATGTGATTCATATTTGTGGATAGGACAATGTCTGATTTATTTTAAGACAAACATCTGGGATTTTTGCCACGCATGGCAATCTTGTTAAATTTTGGTAAGTGTTAAATGAGCTATTAATTTGTCAATTAAATTAACCCTTTTTGACAAAGTTAATTGATAAAATTAACTTGAGTTAATTCAATTAACAAATTAACCATGCCTGGTTGTCTCTGCAATTTTCTTCCGCCTGACAATTCGCCTCTGTTGCTTGGCAACATTCTGACGCAGCTGACGGAGCCGTCGTTGCTTGGCATGACCAACTTTACGAATGGGCGAGGAAAGAAGTGTGCCTACGTACACAAAGTGGGGCGGGGAAGACGTCGAGTCAGCTCAGTGCGCCTACTTAAGGTGATAGTTTGAAAATAATCATGAAAAGGTTTCATTAACAAATTTGCACATAAGATAGTAGACTTAAAATATAGATTCTTCTTACAAAATGATCATGCAAAACATGTATTAATATGGAACACATAAACTTAATTTTAATAACTTACTCAGCCATGAAATATATAATTGTGCATAAATTCATTATTTAATCATAACTGTTCATATATTTGCATGCATCTCAGAAGAGGCCCTGGCAGTCATTATAATTTGTGTGTGTGTGTATACAGTGTATTATATCAATATTATGTGATACGTATTGCATGTATTTTTCCTATGATACAAGCTTCAATTAAAAGAATGACCAAAGTGATCCCAATTTGTTCTTAGTACACATATTGTTTTGAATACCTCAGTACAATAGGAAGGCAACATTGGGAATCATTTTAACCAGCAAACCTCTAAGGAAAATAGGGTAAGTGCAACTTGGAATCTAGTTTAGTATGAAACATTGAAATTACAGGATGGAATTGACGCAATAATGGGTGGTGGCAAACTTGAAAGGAATTGCGCGGTGATGAGAGAAGGATGCAGAACCAGAGAAAATGACACACCAAGTGTGCTCAATGCACATCCATACACGCAAGGAACCACGAAACTGGGAGAGGATGAACATCACAGCATATTGTTAAACTGAACAGACTGTATTCTATTCAACCATACATGGGTTGTGACAGGCCTGGGTTGGGGCATGGAAAGGTACAACCTGGTTAATGAAAAGAGCCAGCACACACTTGGTGACAACAAGGTAGCGTAGGTACCAGAGATGGCACTACATCAGAACCAGGGTTTTAACAGGTCTCAGACTCAGACTGACATGGTAATGGTATCCCATACAGAGCTCGGTAATTTATTTGATAATACTGTATAAACGTATGCTTTTAAATACATTACATCTATCTGTGGCTATTAGTGCAAGGGATGTCGCAAAAAATGTACGCACAGACAGCAATGTATGTCTATATAACATTGTGCTTCAACTGAAGTCTAAAGTAGCGTTTACATGGTACAATTACTAGTTGAACTAGCTTGCACACAACAAATCAACAATCTGATGGCATAAATGTTTGCTTTCACATGGTAAGATTATATTGGATTACTAAAACAACAGGATTAACTCAAGCTACGTGTACTGCACCAACATGATTAACTGAACTAACAGGATTAACTCAAGCCATGTGTACTGCATCGATTGGATTAACTCAAGCCACTGTCCACATGATGTGATTCAGCCATGCACAACTAAATGTCAAATAACTGTACCATGTATATCTACCCAAGAGACAATATCATATGAAACTGGTTGTATTTCTATGCAAATCTCGGTGATAAAACTGAATATATGTTATTGCAAATCTGAGCTGGATTAATGAAGACATAGAATGTTTTAAATGTTATCAGTGAAAGGCCTAAGCCTGACCTACCTTGAGGTGGTTGTATATGTTGTCCTGGTTGCTGTCCTGGTCCCTGACAACAAACAGACACTTCATCAGTTCATTCCCTGCACACATTCAAGCTACACACACTACACCTTTGGCTAAGTAAACGTACATAAGGAGCCATTAAAAAAAATTACGAAACACTTTTTCTCAGAAATTTGATAACCCCTCATCAGCAAGTAACACACCGTAACACTGAACCGAAACCACTCCGAAATTACGCAACACACAACCGCTTTTGATTGTGGATCTTATTCATGTTATGATTTTCATTGTGATGCTTTCAGTGATCAATCAATGCTTTGAATTCTTATACTGAGAAACTTCTGACTCATTTCTGTAGCGGTAAAAATAGCACTCTGAGCTTGCGAAGCAAAATACCAGTATATACGTTAGTAATGTTACATAACAGTATTGTAAACACACCCCTCCCATTTGTAATGCTCCATAATGTTTAGACATATACCCCCACCCCTTTGGTATTATGTATTTTTTTAATTGCCCCTGATATTTCAAAGATCCTGCAGAATATTGCTGACAAATTTGTTGTGTCAAAGGTTAACATTTTATTCTTTCAGATTTCTCATAATGAGTTCAAATGCAATGATAAATCATCATTAAAATAATGTTGCAAATCCGGAATATTAATTACCATATGGCAATGAATTTTGACAGATACATATTGTCTATTATGTAAACAACCCTCATTTAATTACATAAATGTCAGGAAGTCTTGTGATCAAAATACAAGAGCTAGCAAGTTAACAAGAGACAATTATGACAAAAAAGACAAAACTTATAACAATGTTAGTGGCAAACTTCACAATTGGAACAAATGACAATAAAAAAACAAACATTTAGTATGCACAGTAAGGAAAAGCAAACCATCCTTCTGCCCATTTGTCCCCAGCCACCAAAACAACTTGTGTTTGAGTTGATGAGGTAATAATTACCGACAAATAGAAATTGTCAATGTGAAATGCAATTAACTGTAATAATATGATAGCCAACTTGTGCAGCGTTTGGAAATTACTATTTCACACCAGTAATAGATGCAGTTACATTAAACTACCAGAGTCCAGAATCTGAAGTAGAAATGATATGAAAGGTTGTGGCTTTCTAACAGTGATGCAACTTCTGAAATGTTGTGAAGTTATGCTGTGTATGCGAAGCGTACAATCTTCACGGCCCACAAGGTGCCTTACTGCACGAGTTGCCTGTATTCCCGAGATGAAGGTTGTACCTGGACGGGCGGTTGCTGTGGTGGCTGGTTGGGTAGGGGAAGGTTTGCCGGCCGTGGCAGGCCAGTCCCGGGCACTGCTTTCTGCTGCGGAGGCTGCTGTTGTTGCGCCTGTTGTGGTGGTACTGGTTGTTGTTGTTGTTGCTGTTGAACTACTGGTTGTTGTTGCTGTTGTACTACAGGTTGTTGTTGCTGTTGTGCTACTGGTTGTTGTTGCTGTTGTACTACTGGTTGTTGTTGCTGTTGTACTACAGGTTGTTGTTGCTGTTGTACTACAGGTTGTTGTTGTTGCTGTTGTACTACAGGTTGTTGTTGCTGCTGTTGTACTACAGGTTGTTGTTGCTGCTGTACTACTGGTTTTTGTTTCTGTACTACTGGTTGTTGCTGTTGTACTACTGGTTGTTGTTGCTGCTGTTGTATTACTGGCTGTTGTTGCTGTTGTACTACAGGTTGTTGTTGTTGCTGTTGTACTACTGGTTGTTGTTGCTGTTGTACTACAGGTTGTTGTTGCTGTTGTTGTACTACTGGTTGTTGTTGCTGTACTACTGGTTGTTGCGGTTGTACTACTGGTTGTTGTTGCTGCTGTTGTACTACTGGCTGTTGTTGCTGTTGTACTACAGGTTGTTGTTGTTGTTGCTGTTGTACTACAGGTTGTTGTTGTACTACTGGTTGTTGTTGCTGTTGTACTACTGGTTGTTGTTGCTGTTGTACTACTGGTTGTTGTTGCTGTTGTACTACTGGATGTTGTTGCTGTTGTACTACAGGTTGTTGTTGCTGCTGTACTACTGGTTGTTGTTTCTGTACTACTGGTTGTTGTTGCTGTTGCACTACAGGTTGTTGCTGTTGTACTACAGGTTGTTGCTGTTGTACTATTGGTTGTTGTTGTTGTACTACTTGTTGTTGCTGTTGCACTGGTTGTTGTTGCACTGGTTGTTGTTGTTGCTGCTGCTGCTGTTGTTGTCCTGCCATATTCTGTTGCGCTACCTGCTGATGTCCTTGTTGTACTGGAGGTTGCTGCTCCTGATGCTGCTGTTGTTGCTGGTGTACCTCTTGATGTGGAACCTCATTGTGAACTTCTTCAGGCATCTACACAAAAACCACCCAGTTCTGTATCTCATGACTTCAACATAACACAAACACATTGAACTAATTTAGTTATAAAGTTTATTTTTTCCTAACAATATAGGGGAAGGCAGTGTTAGTTGAGCCATTTTTTATCCTTTTTGATATGTATGGCACGATCATAATCATAAGCAAATTTTTTTTTACTCAAATGAACCATGATTATTAGATAATTTTATACCAAGATAATATATGTAGTATGCATAGATAATTATTTTAAACTGATTCAAATAGGGTTGACAAGCTGGCTCAACTAACACTTGGTGTTGGGGTAGGTTGAGCCACAGTATACAGTAAGTTGGCCTCATACTAAAAATTCATAACAATTCGGTCAACACATTTACTCAATGGGTACAACTCTGACAAGTCTATGCACTTAATTAATAATTCAACACTAAATTAATATAGACTTATAGGCCAATCGCAACCAGTGTAACTAACTGCTAATATGTTGCCTTGTAGCTATCCGGTGTCCCAATTTGCTCGGAAAAATTCATTCCTTGATTTATTTTGGGGTAAAGAACACTAGTCTTCATTTTTAACTGTTGCTCAACTAATACTCCCTTGAGCCTTCAGTGGCTCAACTAGCCCCATTTCAACAATTAAGCTTTTTTAATTAACTTCTCATTAATGCGCAAAGTTATGTAAATAATATTCTTTCCTGTACATTTGTTAGTGCACAGACAAATAAGTCTAGTCGCAGGCAGACATTAATCACAGTCACCAAGTTTCAAAACACACACTTTTAACTCACATTTTCTGACAGTTGTGACTAATGACACTTATTGCACGTCAATCGTGGTCTAATAGCATGTTCAGTAACTGGGTGGTACCATGTAGCTGCCTCTGCTGTAGTTTCTTGGGAAACGTGGGTGGCTCAACTAACACTGCCTTCCCCTACTCGCACATTATAAACAAGCTAAAACAACTTTGTTTAGGTTATTTCTTTTTGATCACTAGTGGCTGTCAATGGCTGCTACGGGCAGCACAACTTAAGATTCTTTGGCTGTACGTAGACTGTATACTCACCCCATGTGTCTCGTGGTATTCTTTCTGGAACTTCTCAAATTCTTCATCAGAAAACTGATCATTATCCTCCAGATCCTGAAAGTTCAAGCAATTTAACATGCCACTAACCGCCACACATTCAAGCTAGCACAAAACTTTCTATATTCCGTTCGTACTTTATGTGGCTCATCTTTAACAAAGCTCAGATTGCATTGTATTCGAAAGAAATATCAAAATATCTATGTATTTGAGTTAGGTTTCTGTATTGCAACAATAATGGTATTGCCAAGAACAGGGACCCATTTCACTAACTTCAAGGAATTCCCCCCAATTCATTTCTTACAGCTAATACGTGCTTTCTACAGGCATGTGGGTGTTCAGAGATTGAGTGGGGGGGGACTGTGAAGTTACCCTATGGAGTTCCCTCATTCCATGACATCCCACACTCCAGGATTCCATCTTCTCACCGATCAAGTTAAAAAATTTCACCAAGGGTGAAATTCGCGAGTTTTCAGCGTTTCCATTTTCACTTGACTTCGTTTGATCAAACTCATACTCAAGTTAACATACTTTTACTATATTACGAAACAAATGCTTTGTGCACTAATACACATATATTGGTTTGACATTGATTTATGTATTATTAAACCTGACTCTCACAATGTCTTAACTGTTTTACAATATGCACAGCATAATTATGGAAAATGTTCAATGCATGTTCAACTGTAGACGTAGTGTTATCATGATGTGTCATAGATAGTATATGTGAAAATATTCTTCACTGCCAAGGACGTTTGATGGGGGAAGCAATTTTAAGTTGTATTACTTTCCCAATATTGTATTGCATGTAAAATTATACCAATGTTGGAAACAAAATAACTGATGACGATACTCTTGAGGAGTATTCCGCACCTCCCATCCTTCTTCCTTTTCATACGATGCCCGCTTGGTGCTCTCCACGAACTCATCCAGACTGACCATCCTGTCATCGTTTTTGTCGATCTCCTTCATCACGTGTTCCCGCATCCTGTTCATCTCCTCGTACCGCTCCATCTGGTCATCCTCCGGCGCATTCGGGTCATACAGCTTGTCCAGCTGTAACGCACACCACACCAGTTAGCACTGCTGCAATGCAAGCCACAACGCAACATCGGCGCAAACACATATTGACCTACATATAGTGGTAAGGTTCCCAACCATTAAAACAATCAGCGGGTTATATGTAAATATTCCGAATCAGTTGCGTTGAAAGACTCCACAACCAATTTGGTTCATGCTAGCTTGCTACGTACAAATACACATCTACTAGTACCCAATTGTCCACACAAAAAAATAAACACTACACTATATATCTGATATATATATATATATATCTGATATATATATACATACATGTCACAGGCTCACAGCATGTATCTTGGTTCAAGACTGTTCAAGTTCTACAAAGGCAATTTCTTCAAACTTACATTTGAACAATGTTAACTACATTACCTCCTTCTGAAAGAGTTTCATTTCCATACAAGCATCTGAATAATGTTAAATATACATATCATGTGAACAATGTTAAATATATTACCTCCTTCTGAAATAGTGACTCCACTTCATTTTCATCCAAGAAGCCATCTCCGTTCACATCTGCCACAAGCAACGACTGTGGTCACTAGAAATGTTACTTAAGCTCAGCCGACAATGTGTCAATGTGTAAATGGAGTCAATATAAATTATTTGCTACTAAATCGCTGTTTACATGCGTAGAGTACGAAAGTAAATTTATTTTAGGGGGGAGGGAAATCTTACATAGTCAGGGGCTTTCAAATAGGATAGATCTGATTACCAGAATACCATAAACTTATGTTTAGCTTGTGAAATGTCTATGAATGCAAAATGACTACTGCTAGAAATCATCACCAATGGGGCATCGAATAAGTTCGCAAAGTTGAATAATACATACATCATTACATATTGGTGGGCGGTGGTTTGGTCATCACCACGTTTTGTGGGCCTAATGAATGCTTTCTGATTGTCAATATGCATGTTATCTTATGTCCCACACCACACATTGAGGGGGTAGGTGGTAGTCTGAACTATTACTATCTGGCTTATGTCCCACACCACACATTGTGGGGGTAAGTGGTGGTCTGAACTATTACTATCCTATGTCCCACACCACACATTGAGGGGGTGGGTGGTGGTCTGAACCAATACTAAACACTGTACAGTTTTTGGACTTTGAGAACTTATGTGACGACCCCTTAAAGTGGCTGACAAGAACATGATAAGAACCTACCATGGAGGTAGAAGAATGTCTTGGGATTGAAGTCCTTCTTGTCCATTCCATCCTGCTCTTCCCAAACGTCTTCCAACTGATCCTTGCTTCCCTAGCACCAATAACATTAGTCTTACTTACACATATGCACACATGCAGAGAAGAAGATCGAAGAAGGTGAACACCGTCATTACCCTGACCTATTCACATTCTGTTTTAAGCTACAGAAATACCTTTATTTCACGTTTAAAAAACCATATACAGTTGTACATAAACATATGCATTAAAAATATAAATACGTTAAAATAAAATAAAAAATCTGTTATAAATCACCATTGCATACAATAAAGTACTCTTAGCCGCCCAGACCATATGGGCCCCATAACCATACAATTGCTCAAACATTTCATCAAATAATTTTCAATTTCTAAAACCATAAATGTATACAATATCTTGATTTTTTAAAAGATTACATTCTGTCTTCAAATGCCAGAAAAAACGATTCACTGATACAGAACACCAGAGACAAGGGGGAAACGTTAGATGCACTACAACTCAAAGCGTCTACGCAAGACCCCCCCACCAAGTGATCAACTATGACAGTGTCACATACCGGATGGTTAACCTTTGGGTGGTCATTGTGCTTCTTTTTCATTTCTTCCATCCTCTTCTTCTCGGCTTCGCGCTGCTCTGCAGTCATCTTTGCCAGTTTCTCTTCAGTTCCCATCTTTTTCTCCATCTCGTATTCCTTGAACTCCGTTCTTCGCTTCTCGTCAATCTGGTTTAAGTCACCTGTCGCCTACAAGCACAACATGTAACGTCTATTGTAAAGGAGAACAGCAAGTTATGTATATCTTTCTTATTTTCTACGGGTAACACTATGCAATAAATTTAAATGTACTAAGTGGGTTCACTACAGATAAACACAAATGGTTATTTATATATGCTGCTGTTCCCTGTTATTGAGAAGGTTAATAATAAAAACTTATAGTAATCAAACTTTAGTGACATTCTTTAATGCAGAGATTTGTTCAAGTTTACTGTTGTGACATATTATTGAAACAATTATCACAGAACATGTCCAAAGTAAACAGGAAACATTGCTTGGCTGGCACTGGTCTTGGAGAATTCCTATTTCTGAAGTTAATTGGAATTTACCACGTTTTCCTATGGGCACCCCAATTCTTCAAAACAAGAAGCGTGGTTACAATTACAGCATTTCACAATATAAATATAACAAAACAGTACATAGCAACTAAATTTAGCAGTATACACATACAGGTGGTGCATTACATGTAAGTCAGAATTATTAGAACAACTTTTCACAC
This sequence comes from Lamellibrachia columna, assembly GCA_963662155.1. Lineage (NCBI taxonomy): Eukaryota > Metazoa > Annelida > Polychaeta > Sabellida > Siboglinidae > Lamellibrachia > Lamellibrachia columna. Next base: position 36,154,916 of record OY759271.1, on the reverse strand, counting down.
TCTTAAATCCAGTAACGATAACCTCCTGACATAACATAATCAATAGTAAATCTCCGAGCTGCAAATCTATAATGATCTTTACTTTTGTGCCTTCAATGAAACACCATCCCACAAAGAAAATTCTTAATTGAAGTACCTTTTTAATGAGTTTCTCGAGATCCGAGACTTCAAAGGTATGAGGATTGCGGTGGTCTACATGTCCAACAAATTCATTGATTTGCTGGTGCACTGGAACACCTGCCAAAACAACACACCAGGCATGTTAGTAAAATCCTAAAACACATTTAAAAATCACAATTTTCTAGCAACTTTTTTTTACACATTATTCGTTACCCCTTGTGACAGCGAACCCAAGCAGTGGATGATACTATAATAGTGAGTTTTACATAAACAATTACTTATCCTGTCAGTAACACATATGTTCGAGCCATCACCGAAATAGGAAAACGAGGTTATCAGAGACATCACAAATATGGTCTAGATGCACCAGTGGTGCCGTTGGCAAATATGGAGTGTAACAGGTAGATTGTTATCTGTTTTAACTGTTCAAGTTCTTGGTGATGGATATTGCCAATAGGAATATCCCAAATGTGTTCTCCTGGTAATAGGATTAAGACATAAAAGCTTTTACTTTTCAGCAATACTGAAACTGAAAAACAATGTCTGTATATATATATATAATATATATTCCTATATCCTGTTTAAGTCGACCGTTTATGGATATACCGCCGCCTACGGCAGACCACCGCTTTAAGCAGACCAAAGCCGGTCTGCTTAAAGTTTTGATGCATCATTGTGGAACGAATCCGTTTTAGTTTAGCAGCGTCATTGATAGTGAACAGTTTAAAAAAAATTAAATAACCTGTGTAATTATTTACCCCCCCAAATTTTTTTTGGGTGATTTTGAGCATGTTTATTCCAGTCTTGTATGTGTGCGTCATTATTTTATGACGTAGATAATACTATATTAAGCCATATATATATATAGCATGTTTATTCCAGTATATATATATATATATATATATATATATATATATATATATATATATATGACTTAATATAGTATTATCTACATCATAAAATAATGACACACACAAGACTGGAATAAACATGCTCAAAATCACCCAAAAACATATATATATATAAAAAAAAGTATATATTATATACACACACGACATCATAAAACAATGACACTCTAAGCATGCACGCACGCACGCACGCACGCACACACACAGAAGAATAACTGCTAATTGTTAAACAGGCACCAGTTGGTAAAAAGTTTCTTTGTCCTGTTCGCTTTTACTTTTGGGTAGCGGGCATTACACCGCATATTACATGTGGCAACCCTTATAGTTGGACGCAGTTTGTGCAGTTTATGTAAGAGTCCACTGCTCTAATCACCCCTCCATATGTTAATAAATGAGAGCTTTAGTCTTCATCAACACTGCACCATCCACTTACCATCCTTTATATGCTGCTTCTGACGGATTGCCGCTTGGAGTCGATCCACTTCGCTCCTCTTGAGCTCGTCCAGCTTTGTCCTCACGTTGTGACTGACAAACTCCAGGTGACGGGCAATCTCCCCACTCTGTCACAAACAACAACATGACTGACAATCTCCCCACAGTTACAAAAACCACACACACGCGCGCACACCAGGAGAACTGATGCAGGATGACTGACTGCATGTATATTGCATAATATACTTGCATAAGTGATTGTGTAGCATAAAAGGTCACATTCAGTTAGACGAGGAAACATAACTTCTGAGAGAAAACTTCTAGTCATTAATTGTAAAATAATAATAATTATTATTTATTTTCCTTGGCAACATTCAGTAACAAATTCCCTGCATACTTGATTCCATGAATGAGGACAGCATTATGTTGTTGATAAGTGATAAGTGGACTACTAACCACAATATCTGATGTGTTTGCAGCTTCTAGCTTCTTCTTGAAGTCATCGTCTTTTTCTAGTGCACTCACCACCTCCTTCAGGTAGTGCTCATAGGCCAGGCCCATCGGCTGCAACAATGGGGGGGGGGCTTTACAACATAGGATAGGCCCAAGAACAGAGGATTAAGTGAATTTACAACATCTACCAGGCCCATTGACTGCCACAACTTCTACCAGGCCCTGTGGCTGTAACAACATCTACCAGGCCCTGTGGCTGTAACAACGGGGGGCTTTACAACATAGACCAAGTAAATACTTAATAAAATAATAATATAAATATATATTTTAATATTGGGGTGTGTGACCTTTTCATTGCTCTCAATTCCATGCTGGATGCTGATTTGCCCCCACCACTTGTTACATGACATCAATTTCATCAAATATTATTGATTTTATGTACTCTGGTTCTACAGCAGTGGCACACTCCCTTGTTTCGTCACTTGATGTAAAATGCAATTATCTACACTACCCGGCACAATTAATTACTCCAACAACAACACACTTTACCTGAATTATTTCTCATCAATATTAGTTGGAAATAATACTTGAAATGAGCTTCAGGTATGCAGCTACTACCTGCATACCAGAAATACCTTATTTCAAGTACCACTTAATTTGATCACGAATAGCGACAGGTAGCTAGCTGTCACCTGCCTGTCGCTGTGATTAAATTCTGCAGCAATAGGTGTACACTATTATTACCTGGAACTGTTACCCCCATTGTCAACATGCTGCAGCAACAGGTGTACACTATTATTACCTGGAACTGTTACCCCCATTGTCAACATGCTGCAGCAACAGGTGTACACTATTATTACCTGGAACTGTTACCCCCATTGTCAACATGCTGCCGCAACAGGTGTACACTATTATTACCTGGAACTGTTACCCCCATTGTCAACATGCTGCCGCAACAGGTGTACACTATTATTACCTGGAACTGTTACCCCCATTGTCAACATGCTGCAGCAACAGGTGTACACTATTATTACCTGGAATTGTTACCCCCATTGTCAACATGCTGCCGCAACAGGTGTACACTATTATTACATGGAATTGTTACCCCCATTGTCAACATGCTGCCGCAACAGGTGTACACTATTATTACATGGAACTGTTACCCCCATTGTCAACATGCTGCAGCAACAGGTGTACACTACTATTACCTGGAATTGTTACCCCCATTGTCAACATGCTGCAGTAGGACTGAATCAGTTGTCTGGCACTAATAAATATGAGTTTACAATGTGAGGGTAAATGTCAAGAACTGTGTCACAAAATGACATAAATAATGGTTAAGGATGCTGTCACCATAACTACGCATGTAAGTCCTGTCTAACAATCATTTCACATCATTTTATGGAAACTATATTACTTCTCATTCGTTCTGACATGGTCACAATAATTCCAAGACTGAGTATATCTTGATCGGTTCTCTGCAACAGCAAGCAAAATGCACCAACACTTTATTTGCGTAATTTTGGTGCTTCTTCTGATAAACCCATGTCTCCAAAACAACACATCAAGTTGAAATGTCAGGCAAGTCGAAATGTCAGGCAAGTCAAAATGTCAGGCAACTCACGCACAGCTATAATACATCAAGAAGCATTTTGATGACCAAATTTACTAGGGCCCATGGATTTGATTCTCATGTACCAAATGTCACACTTACGTACTGCATGGATGTATTCATGGGATCCTATTGTACCGACAGTCAAAACATTGCACCAATCATGCAATGGCACATCTTACTACACCTTGACTGCACTAAAACAATTGTTCAGACATATGCTGCATGTCTCAGATGATATACATTTGGTAAAGAACAGTTACTGTGATGCTCCATGTGTATAATGTGTGCCTTGCAGTACTTACTTCGCTATTACTTAGGTCCTCATCAGGATGGTTAACTTTCCCAGTCACACCTGGATTCACTGGTGGACATACAATGTCACTGACCAACATCGCAGTGACCAGTAGGCCCACAAGTAGCTTCATTGTTGGAGCTCCTCTACAAGTAAACAGCTCTGCATACAACGGACGGCAGGTTCACATTATGTGAAACAACAGAAGTGGCATGTACAAACGGTACAGTCAAACCTGGCTTAAACGACCGCTGAATCAGTTGTTGAAAAATGGTCTGTTGATACAGGTGGTCTGTTACTGTTAGCGCAGGTTGTATCTTAATACACAACATGGTACTTAGGAAAGAGCCACTTCCCTTGAACAGGGTTGACTGCTTGCTTGAAAACAAGTGTTGTCATTATACTGATTACTCGCTCTCAGTGAGTCTCATATAACATTCAACATACGCATCCTAAATTGTGTTTTACTACTGAATTATTTCAAAAGTCATTGAGTCAGCCAGGCCACTGTGTGATTTTGCTTGTAATGGTGATTATCAATATTATACACTCTGAATAAGTCACAGGCATGCTGCTAAGGGACATTTCTTTTACACAGGATGCTGTATTTTGGAAATGAAACTGATAACCATCAACCACTCTCACACAAAGGCAAACATTTTATAATTACAAATACTGAAATGTGTGGTATAAAAATATATATGTATATGTATATGTATATGTATATATATATATATATATATATATATATATATATATATATATACCTGTCTTGTGATGTGTTGGCTTCCCTAGAGTATGGCCTATCCAGCTTGACTTCTTTCTAATTTGATGTTGATTGACTGATTCTTGATTTGTTCATTCCAATATTGCTTCATTGCTAATTTTTTCTAGTCACTATATCTGTATAATCCGTGTCAATGTGTGCAACATATAAAATTACAGGCCACACCTAGTTGTGTCACAGATTTATTATCTTATGAGATGAAAGCGTGGCAGAACTGATGTTGTAGATCAAACCCTGCAGCTGCATATTAATGTTGATATAGTATCAGCTTTGTGACATTTCAAATGCACAAGTGTTGACATTTCACCAGAGGTAGTAGATGCTGTAACATTTGCCATCTGTAATTTAATATATTACTCAAAATGTTAATATTTAAATAACATGTCAACACTGTTGATATGTATGTATATATATATATATATATATATATATATATATATATATATATATATATATATATATATATATATATATATATATATTATATATATACATATCAACAGTGTTGGCATGATATTTAAATATTAAAATTTTGAGTAATATATTAAATTACAGATGGCAAATGTTACAGCATCTACTACCTCTGGTGAAATGTCAACACTTGTGCATTTGAAATGTCACAAAGCTGATACTATATCAACATTAATATGCAGCTGCAGTGTTTGATCTACATCAGTTCTGCCACGCTTTCATCTCATAAGATAATAAATCTGTGACAAAAACTAGGTGTGGCCTGTAATTTTATATGTAGCACACATTGACACGGATTATACAGATATAGTGGCTAGAAAAAATTAACAATGAAGCAATATTGGATTGAACAAATCAAGAATCAGTCAATCAACATCAAATTAGAAAGAAGTTAAGCTGGATAGGACATACTCTAGGGAAGCCAACACAACACATCACAAGACAGGTATGCACATGGAGACCTCAATGCAAAAGGGCAAGTAACATCTGGCACAGAGAAATAGCAGAGATCGCAAGAGCAGGAGGTAGCTGGACGCTGGAACTGGAAACATGATCATGCCATTAGACAAGGTAATGGTGGTAATGGTTCCATTCCAGATTTTATTGACCTAAAGATGAAACTGTAACCATCAGGACGGATTTAATTCTCCAGATTCCTACCACTACTTTAGTTCTTCTCGTACAATTAATTATCTTACAAAACTATAGTATATATTTTTTATAATATATAAAAATAATATCACAACAGAACTTGCATATGGCCAGCTGGACATTATCAAAGACAAAGATATCAAATGATTACGATACTAACTTGTGTCGTGAAAATGATAAATTCTCACCTCAATAAAAATATTACAATACTGTTCTCACTTATCAATAGTGAATGGAATTGGTTCTTGCTTTCTATACTGTATGTATAAGTGATCTTTGTAGATATAGACGACATATATGATATCTGTGTAGAGATCACCGGCACCAAACCACCGCAGCACCGGCAGAGTAAAAACTTGACACTGACATCAACGACAACGTTGAGGCTGAGCATCCAGTGCTTGACTTAGTCTAAGACAACGGCAGACGATAAGGTTTCTAATCGGATTGCCATTTGTTTTCTGCTCAACGCAGGTACTCACCTGAACACTCTGTGTGTGACTGTGTCTGTGCGGCAAATAACTTGACAACGTGTCACTCTGGAGTCAACTGCTATGTTTGCGCAAAAGCAAAAACAAATATACATATGAAGCGAATACGTGTGCTTGAAGCCTCGGTTTCAAACCGGACGTTTGACGTTCGGCGAAACGTTGCATAGCCTTGATTACCCGGCTGGTGTGAACTCAGTCACCGAGGACGAGACTCCCAGCTGGCCTCGGGCAGTGGCTTCAGCAGCAATAAACACGTATGCCAAGTCCGTATGCTTTCGTATAATATGTATATCTTGGCAATAACCATGCATACAAGTTTTAGATCTTAGGTTATTTACACGCATGCATGATGTGTGTCGCAAGTGTAGAATCAACGCGTACTTTTTTCAAGGGCCTCGTCCTAGCATCGCCATCGGGTTGGTCGAGGATGCGGAAATGTTTCTAGACTAAAGTAAAGTTACTTCCGCGTTCGTTTCGACTTTACTTTACATCCGCGTTAGCTTAGTTATATCTATTTCACTTCCGCATAAGATAAATTTACCCTTTGCCAATGGAGACACCGACTCTGCTATATTACGCTGGCTATGTGAACTATTGATAGAAATAGTATTTATCACTCAAGAATGATACCAGAACTAGAGGACACGATGTAACATTAGTAAAGCCTAAAGGATCAGTGACAGTGTAGGGTAGATTGCTCAATTGGCTATCAGGAAGTACTCGTTCTCATATAGGACTATGAATGAATGGAACAGATTATCTACATACTGTAAACAGACCTGGGGCGATTCCAACTCCGGAATCGGAATCAAAGGACGATTCCGACTCCGGAATCGGAGTCTTAATCGTTTGGAGTTAATTTAGTGGAGTCGGAATCGGAGTTGGAATCGTCTGGAGTTAATTTAGTGGAATCGGAATCGGAGTCATTTGGAGTGGAATCAGAATCGGACTCTGAATCATTTGGAATGGAGTTGTAATCGGAATCATATTGAGTGGAATCGGAATCGCCATGAATGTCACTACTAGTGTTTGCACAGAAAAGCCACATATCCTTCCACATGGGCCATGGCTAATTGCAACTTACTTTGATCGGTATCTCATTGCTCACTGGCCAGTCACTGCTAATGTTTGCTCAGAAAAGCCACATGTCCTTTTGAAGGATTAAATCCTTTGGTTTTATTGGCAGTTTGTCAGAAGAGTCTTCATATGCCTGGTTCAGATCTGGCCTGGTCATACCTAGACCATGGCTAATTGCAATTTACTTTTTTATTTCTCGCTGCTAGTGTTTGCACAGAATCATGCAAACCCTTCCAAAGGTTTAAATCAAAAGTTGTGCTGGAGTCAGAATCGGAGTCGGAATTGAACTAAGACAACTGGAGTTGGAATCGGAATCTGAATCGCAAAAGCCAGCTGGAGTCGGAATCGAGTTCGGAATCGAACCGAGACAATCGGAGTTGGAATCGGAATCGGAACAGAAAAAAGGACTGCTGGAGTCGGAATCGGAGTCGGAATCGTTGAAGTGGAATCGAACCCAGGTCTGACTGTAAGTGCTAGCAGCGTGAATATGTTTATACATAGATGAAAACATGTTGGACTCTCGATATATATGGCTTCCTAGCTTGTTCATTTGCCATATGCATGGGTATTTGCCTTGGACGGCAATTTTGTTATATCTTGTTAAATATATCAAGTTTAGCATGACTTGATGAAAACATCTGTATAATCACGAATTGATATTGGACTGGCTGCACGATGTGTGTTATGTCAGTAACAATATAAAACTGAATAACTCGCTAGTAAACACACTCATGTTTGTTCTCAAACATGGCGGAGCCTCGTCGAACTCTAAAACCAAGGCTCACGACGTCGCTTGTAAATCAATGATCATGAGGTCGGGGACAGCCCCTCCTCAGGGTATTATTGAATGTGGGCTTTGTAAAACAAATGTTGTTATTCACCTAGCTGTGACCGCATTTCCATTTTCTTGACACCGCTGGCACAAAGTATAGTCCTTATTTGGTTATTGTAATATTTCAAACTATTTATTACATATATATGTATATATATATATATATATATATATATATATATATATATATATATATATATATATATATATATATATATATATATATATATAATGTTTTTAATTCAGACAAAAAGTCAATAGATATACATAATATACATGTAGAGATATGTATATTTAAAACACACACATTCATCATACAAATTAATGTAAACATTATGTCAGGTAAACATGTAGAACTATACATACATACATACACATACATATATACATACATACATACATACATACATACATACATACATACATACATACATACATACAAGCATATATACATACACATACATACATACATACATACATATACTCATACACGCACATACATATACATACACACTTCTTAATCCTATTATAGGCGTCGCAAATTACAATGGCCTGAATAATTGGATTCAATGACTTCTTAATCCTATTCATTAAATTATAAATAGCATTTCTGGTGACGCTTTTACAAGAGTTGACATTGGCCGCAGCAAACATGTGGATGGCGCTGCAACTCATAGGCAGCCTATTTAAAATCTGTATGAGTTGTTATATGCCACTATAAAATGCTGGAAACTACTTTTCTATAATTCACCCATAAGGCGCACATATACGCATTACTGAACTAGGCTGTGAATAACTTGTTTTTTTACCACAGAAGAGCAATAATGAATTTTTTGACGTAGCATGTTGTAGCTCTTAGCATAAATAAGTGTAACTTTGGCTTGAATGTTGGCCTCATCAGATAAATCGTTACAAATAACATGCCCAAGATATTTGCACGAAGTGGCAAAGTTTAACTTTGTTCTTCCTAATGTAATTTTTTTAGTTAAACAGTAATGGGGATAATTTCCCTCCTTGCTTAAAACCATTACCCACAGGGAAGAATTCCGAGTAAATAGATCCCCACCGGACACATACACTTCGGTTATTGTACTTGTTGTAGATCACTCTTAACAGGTATTTAGGTACATCACGTTGTGTTAGTTTTGTTATAAGCTTCTGCCGATTGACTCGGTCAAATGCTTTTGCAGCATCTAGAAAAGCGACGTGTATAGCCGACCCGTGCTTAGTGTAAAACCTTAGTAGTTCCTTAAATGCGAACACACGTAACTCCGTCCCATGCTTGGACTTCAACCCAAACTGATGTGGTGTTGTTTGTCGTTTACACGTCTATTCTTGTCTTTAATAACCGGTACAATGACAGACTCAGTGATTACTTTTGGTATATACCCATGCACCAGAATAGAGGACAGACACACACACACACACACACACACACACACACACACACACACACACACACACACACACACACACACACACACACACACACACACACACACACACACACACACACACACACACACACACACACACACACACACACACACACACACACACACACACACACACACACACACACACACACACACACACACACACACACACACACACACACACACACACACACACACACACACACACATACATATATGCTATGTTATTCCTTGTAGAGGTGTTACTTTTCTTAATCTAAAGGTCAATTGAATGGGTATTACAGCCGATATATTTTATGTTAGAATTTCTCGAGGCAGTTGGCCTGATTTGAACAAAACAAAGACGTGTTTACAATTATTACAACAGCGCCGTGGTTTTCAATAAGACTTACATGACTTCTTAAATTGTGATGATGTGATCCATTATATCCAGTGTGACCTGTGCACATTTTTCCGGCTTAATTGTGGACAGGGTCTTCACTTTGTCTGAAAATAAACACATATTTTGTCGACTTGAAACTCCATCTTCATTGATGGCGACCCTGCTGACTTACCCTCGATCGTGACAATAACAACCACAACACCTTTCCCACACCTCCCTAAGTAATTATCATTCCAGTCCAGTTATGGGGTTTCGCATAATCAGCACGGAATTAAAAACTATACAGCCAGTGTAATTTTCAGTCCAACAGCGAATTAATGTCTCCAAGTTTAATCGACGTGTGTTGTGAGTGACGTCGTTTATTGGTGTACGCTTTGGTTCGTTCCTGCTTACGTCTGATCGATTCAGCTAGCATTGCCTCTATAATGTTCGGTGTATAGATGTCTGGGACGGTTTCAGACGGGAGCCGTCGCTTTCGACCAATCATCAACTCTGCTGTGGTACGCTGTGTCAGCGCGTGTCGTGTCGATCGGTATTGTTGCAGAATCGTTCGTACTGCGTCCGTGAACGTTTTCCAATCCTTGAATTGGGCACCTGAACTCTCTCTCTCTGATGATACGATCCAGCCTTTCCACTCCTCCGTTGCACTGAGGGTTATAGGCCTACAATGCGATGAGACGGTTTTCGATGCTGAGTTTCTGCAGAAACATTTTAGATTCGTGCGACCCGAATTGTGGTCTGTTGTCGCTATGCTGAACTTCGGGTATTCCCCATCTAGAAAACAATTCTTTCAGGATCTGAATGGTGGCGGAAAACGTAAATGATCCCACGCAGGGGGTAAATGTGTAGATTGTTTTTGATTAATCAACTTCAAAACAGGGCTACAGACGCCCACAAAGAGCCCAGCCCTATAATGGAAGAAGAAGAAGTAGATGGCGACATATCATTATTTTACTTCCGGGCTCTTGTCTGTTCTTCAGCCTTAACCATTGCTGGGCCCACAACACCAATTCTTGTCCGCCTTCTCGACGACTTACAATCAGGCTTCCGTACAGCGCCGGATTAACAATGGTATAAGCCCCCCAGGTCGATCCACCACAACAACGAACCCTGTTTATTAGGCGTACTGTATTCAGCGCGCTGAATACAGTAGGTGCGCTGGCAGTTGGGCAAGCAAGTGTAAAGTGATCGATTAGTTTGGAAAATATATATATACTACAACTATTAGATACAATGGAAATTGTTGCCATGAAGGGGGGTCTTAGACCCCTGCGTTCGTGGCAAATATTACGGTAAAGGAACACGAAGGGGAGACCAGGACTAGTCCGCCCACAGGGCATGTCCGCCAACCGGCTTTTATTCCGTGCCGTTGCAGAATTTAGTAATTTCGGTCACACAATTAAGTCACATGACCATTAAACTACATACAGCGCAGTGTTCGAAATAACCACTGACTCTGGGCGTCCCTAAAAAAAATCTTCTTTTCAGGCACTGTAATGGCTATTAGCGCCTATTTTTGTGAAAAAAACTTACTTGCTATCACAACGGCTTGTAGTCATTTCGACCTGTAGTTATTTTACCAACTTAGATTGAATGCACTTGTTGTAGTCACTCTGATTAAGAGCGTCTGCTAAATGACTAAATTGTAAATTGTGGTCTAAACCATTGTTAATGGAGTAATGCGCTTGCAGACACAGTGCTCTGTAATTTTTAGAAGTAAAATGACAAGGTAAAATATGCCTCAATTAGATACTCATTGGAGGTATTACTGTCGATACCCAACAGATGGCGCCCTTAACCACACAACACACACTCATGATATGATTGGAATGATTTTTAACAGAGATTAACTGAATGACAATAGAGTGAGCTGAATGAATCAGCTAAACTACCAACATAATGATGTCGAGTCCTGCAAAAACCGTAAAGTTCTGCGAAAGCCGTCGAGTTCTTTCTGCGAGATCGATCGAGTTCTGCGAAAACCATCGAGTTCTTGTTGCGAGATCGATCGAGTTCTGCGAAAACCGTCGAGTTTTAGCACAGACGAACCAGAGTAGCCTCACACGCAGCAACAGGTGCAACAGCGGAAGGGTAATTACATCGGGATAAGGTCGGACCACTGAAAAACAACAGTGGAAACATAATTTCAGACGGGTTTCAAATGGCAGAGATCCTGAATGAGTATTTCAGCTCAGTTTTTACCACAGAAGATATCAGCTCATTTCCAGTTCCATTTACTAAATTTGAGGGCAATAAATCAGAACATTTAGGGCAGTTATTTGTAACTCCTGAAATGATAGCAAAGAAAATTAAGAAGATGAAAGATAATAAATCACCTGGAGTTGATGGGATACCACCAAAAATGCTTAAGGAAATTGTTGAGCAAATTAGTACACCACTTGCAAAATTGTTTAACTTGTCACTAGAAGAAGGAATAGTTCCTTCAGAATGGAGATAAACAAACATTACGCTGCTATTTAAGAAGGGATCGAGGAACAAGCCAGAACATTACAGACCAGTGAGTTTAACATCAGTTGTATGTAAATTACTCGAAACATTAATTAGAGACCACATGGTGAAATTCCTTGTAAAATATAAATTAATAAATACATCTCAAAATGGGTTCATAAAAGCAAGGTCATGTCTAACCAATCTCTTTTGTTATTTTAAGAAATTACAAAGTGGGTAGATGACGGGTAACCAGTGGATGTTGTCTACTTAGATTTTCAGAAAGCTTTCCATAAAGTGCCACATCAAAGATTGTTACTTAAACTAAAAGCCCATGGTATAGGTAATGAATCAACTGAATAGAAAAGTGGCTTACACACAGAAGACAGAGAGTAATAGAAGATTTCAAACTAGAAATCGGTTTTTAGTGGGGTTCCACAGGGATCAATATTAGGCCCTATACTGTTTTTAATATAATATATAAATGATTTGGAAGATGACATATCTAGCAAAGTACTCAAATTTGCAGATGACACAAAAGTACTCAGAAAGGTTACTAATGATACAGATAAACAAAGTTTACAGGATGATCTAGATAAATTAGTTAAATGGTCAGAAAAATGGCAAATGTTATTCAATTTTGGGAAGTGTAAATGTATACACATAGAACATGGAAACATGGACGAAGAATATAAAATGGGGGATGCTGTACTAGGTAGAACCACACAAAAAGAAAAGGACTTAGCGGTAACATTTAGTGCTGACATGAAAGTTTCAGAGCAATGTGGGATTGCTGCTTCGAAAGGAAATAAAATTCTAGGGCTAATTAGGAGAATTGTTATGTATAAGGAGAAACAGCTAATTGTACCCCTGTACAAAGCAATAGTTAGACCACATTTGGAATATTGTATTCAAGCATGGAGGCCGTATCGTAAAAAAGACATAGACTAGCTAGAAAGAATACAACAAAGAGCAACTAAAATGATTCCAGAATTGAGAGACCTTAGTTACGAAAGTCGCTTATTACAATGTGATTTGACAACACTAGAGACAAGGAGACTAAGAAGAGACCAAATAGAAATGTTTAAAATGGTGAACGGTTATGATAATGTTGATAGGAATATGTTCTTCAAACTTAAAGACGGCAGTAGAACCAGAGGACACAAAGCAGCATTAGTTAAGGAGCAGTGTAGGTTGGACATGAGAAAGAACTCTTTCTCACAGAGGGTGATAAATGAATGGAACAAACTTCCAAATGATTGTGTATAGTGATAATGCTAGTAGTGTGAATATGTTTAAAAATAGAATTGACATATATTTGATAAGGGCGGGCTACACATAAATGAGAAAATTGTTGGACTCCCGATAAGCCAATGGTTTCCTTGTCCACTTGCCATCTGGAACTTGTTGTTTGGGATGACAATCTTGTTAAACAACTTGTTCTTGTTAAATCGGTACAACGATAAAATGTGGGACCCCTCCAAACTTACCCAAAGAGTTCCCTCTTGCCTTATAGCAGGACACCCTAGATCCCCCTCATTTCGAACACTGATGCAGCGGGAAACTGACGTCCACGAGTTGCTGGCTGGAAAGTTGTGACCTAGAAAACTGATTTTGGTGACTGAAAGTATTTTTTTTTTTTTTCGATTAAATTTCAGTACTTATTAGTGGCATTGGTTAGACATTCAAAGTGCCTAGTAAGGCCCTTATATCTAACAAAGACTTCCAATTGTCCAGGTTGGTGTTATTTTCTAGTAAAAAAGTGACGAAACTAGATTTTATTTCACAATTTTCTAGCCGATGCAGTGCAAAACGTTGTTTTTTGTTTGCCATGTTTTTTTTTCAAATATACCACAGAATTTGTGAGGACTTTAAGTTTCTAACAAATGTGTGTCATAAACATGACGTTTTTTGACATAAAAATAAGACAAAACCGCTTTGATAGTTGTGCGTCTAGGAACTTTGTGACGCTCAGATATTCATACGCCACCAACAAAGCCATTCGATCACTTCAGTGTGTGTGTGTGTGTGTGTGTGTGTGTGTGTGTGTGTGTGTGTGTGTGTGTGTGTGTGTGTGTGTGTGTGTGTGTGTGTGCGTGCGTGCGTGCGTGCGTGCGTGCGTGCGTGCGTGCGTGCGTGCGTGCGTGCGTGCGTGCGTGTGTGGTGTGGTGTGGCTGAGTGCGCTGAATACACTAAGCCTGTATATTATGGACGATCGGAAGAAGCCCATTTTGATCGTTGCCTTCATTACCGTCCTCGGTGTGCGAACACAGATAATAAAGCCAAAGCGTACCGAATTCAGTTAGTCCATCCATGGGCCAAGACCAGAAATTTCACTTATTGGTACCATCTGGGGGGACAAGATCTTGTTATGATTTTTGAAATAGTCCATGTCTATGGGACATATTTTTATATAATAACCATTGGTAGCTTAGTGGTGGTTTTCAGCTCTTTGATTAACCCTTCTGAAAAACATTTTGGCAGCGCGGCCTGATTGTATGATTCATAAAGTACTTAGACCAAAGCATCATAAGGTCACAAAAATAACATTTAGTCGTTTAAGTTCAACATGATATGATACAATCTTACAATGCATATGGAATACCACAGACCCTACTAAACAAAATACAATTTCTTAATAACATAGCTCAGAACAACAACTTACATATAGTTCAGAATGATAGGCTTATTGTTTATCAGGTCACTCATCATCACCATCTCCATCATCAAAGTCTCCTAGTTCAATTGCAAACAGTTCTTCTTTCTTCTGATTGCTGCACGTCTGTTGCTTGCACATGTTGGTGCCAGTCCACTGAAAAGGCACGTGCAGCTTGGCAGTTTGCAGGAACGCAGGCACTTGCATAACAACAGGTCCAAAACTGCACCTGGGGCTGGAGGAGTGCGCATCCACTCGATGACCAGATGGCTGTCATCACCTGTCGTCCATCCACACTCTTTCGGGTCTACCACAAATGGCTGAGTCTGAAGGCAGCACTTCCAGATTGATGCTTGGTAGTTGGCACGAAGAACATGCATGTGGAGGTAATCTCTGCATGGTGGAAGCTGACTGGACTCGACCTCTCCTTGTTTGGCACAGAAGAGTTGGTAGCCCAGTTCATTCACTTCCAAGTTGGCTGAAAGTCTCCTGGTATGTGCTGTCCTTTTTAATCAGTTCCAGGGCGTCCAACTTCCCACGGCCTGTGAGGGCACACACAGTGTCACAGCCTATGAAGACATGTAATCCAATTAGGGCGTCGCAGATGCTTTCTCCAAATGAACTTGCCATTTTCCCAAACTCGATGAACCGTGTGCTTTTTCTCCACACTTCTAATAGATGGAGCAGGGGATGTCTCTGTTGAAACCAAGGCTGAGCACCCTGACATCTGTGTCTTCGGCTATCACAATGACTGCCTTTGACCCGTGTATGTAGAAGTACACGGGTATATGCTTCTTCTTGTGCGGACCTCAGTTCTGTTACTTCCGCCCAGTCATCTTTTAGCAGACCACCTCACAGGTTACATACAGTGGTTACATCATGTGGCTGTACTTCGGGAGTTTCCATTGTTCGAATATGAATTTTATCAGGGTGGAGTTGTTGTTGGAGCTGCACAGGAACTTCCTCCACTGTTGGAGATTGTGGCCTCATGCACTACTCCTGTACTGAATAGCTGTGCTTGATTCCCTCTTGCACCTCTCAGCATTTTTTATTGAAATCTCCCGGTAAATGTCGAATACCACGCCAATCCTGTGACTCTGTGAACCATCACGTAGGACTAGAGACATGACAGGTTCTGCCAGTTGTGCACACGTCTTGTTGTTGCTGTTCATCTTCTGCACCAAGCTCATTCCATCAATGATGCAGGTTGATGGGTCAGGAATATCTTCTGATGGAGAAATGTTTCTCTCCAACTCTCTAGCGAGTCCAGCCTTGTTCGTCTTCCGCAAAGACCCATCACCATTTGCGAGGTCCCAGGGTAAAGGAGCTAGTGGGTGAGCCAGGACATCCCTCACGTGCAGCTGTCTACTCTGAGCAACAAGGATCATGTGGCCAAATAAATGTATCTCCGCCTTCAGGACCACCTCTTTGGCTGTTCCTCTTCCACTGGCTTTCTTTGCGTTTACATTGAAGAATGTCTTTTGCTTTGTCATCTTGTCGTGGAATTTCATTGTTGGTGGAGCTTTTTCTAAGCGTTTCTTCTTGAATACCTGGTATGCTTCTTATCCTACTTGATGCGCTCCCAGAAGATCCTTGGTAAAATCTGCTGGGGCCACAGTACCAGTGGATAGACTGACAAATTCAATCTTTTCATGACACATTGGATTCAGCCAGCTGTTCTCCATCAGATCAACCAGGGATTCGACATGTGCCTCATCTTTCTGGATGCGGGACCTTTGGAGATCTGGATGAGCCAGTTTGGAACGCCTAGACCAATCACGTCTCTCAGCTCTCTGAAGTACATGGTCCTGTTCTCGGCTGTTGGTAGCACTTGCTCGCAGTTCCTTGCTTTAAACTGAACCCCTTTGTTCCACCCGGTGTTTGGGTATCTCTGTTAACTGTTAATGGTTTCTGGAGCCGAACTGAAAAGACACCTTGCATAAATTCAATATGGACATCTGGGTGTTCAACGGGCAGTTGGGTCATCTGAGCATAGTAGTACAAGCAGTAGCGTGCGTAGTTATGTCTGTTATATACGAAGCATCAAGGGATCGTTGCACGAATAGACGCCAGGTGTAGCATCCAGTGTCCCTTTCTTGATGCTCGAAACAGGCCTAGCAAAATCTCGACTAGGTCCAGATAGGACAGACAGAAAGTTGAGAGACTCCCATTTCCAACTCGCAGGAATTCAAGGTAGACTTCAAACAGATACATGATGTGGGCATATGACCTGTTTTGGAGGACCTGCTTCAACGACGCTTGTGACAGAGGTTTGACGAGGTTACTGATGCTCTTCAGTGTCCATGTGGACCACGACTTCAGTGTGATTGGCTTGCAACCATGAGAGGAAACCTTTCCATACCAGCCTAATGAGAGCCTCATATACTAGCTTGTTGGAGTCTGACTGCCCGGTTGTACTTGCGACCATCCATCACTCCAGAAATAGAGCCATCTGCAAGCACACCTAACTCAATGCACAGCATCCTGGAATCGCTTCCCGGCAATTGCAAGCATTGTGCATATGGTGTGGAATACTTCAAGCCTGATGATGATGGTCGTCTTAAACTTGTCAGGATGTTTTCGTGTGACCTCAGCAGCCTTTGCAAATAGTGCCTGGTCAAAGACACCCACGATCTTGGTCAACTCTAAAGACCGCACAATGTTCAGTGACTGGTTGAGCACGGCGTTGACAGTAGCCAGTTGTGTTGCGGGGTTTTCCCCAACATTTTTTGGGGGTTTTCAAATTCAAAAAGTTTTTACCATACCTTTTTCTGTACATCCAATACGTACCCAAAACACCTTTCAAATTTGAAATCCGATGGTAAATGAGAAAGGAATAAGCTTTTCCGTAGACCCCCAAAAAGGGGAGGATATCGCCCCCACCCACACCCCCCAAGTTGGTCTGACAAAAAGTTCAGATATAAAATCCTGTTTATTTTTCACGGCCGACATGATGCCGCAAACAGCATCTCTCTCAAGGTAATAATGAATGAAAACGTGTTTTACCTAGCACGTATTGGCGTTTTATGTAAAAACACGTTATGCGCAACCAGAAGGATAAAGCCACTCATTTGGAAAGGTTATCACATATTCTTTTTTACTTCTAGTGGTGAAATAAATAATTTGCCAACAATGAAGTTTTGCCCCCCTCCCCCAGGTGGTGACCGCTTTGGATTTCTTGACGGATACGGAAATCTCGGAATCAAGAGAGATGCGATAGGCTGCTGGAAAACTGGAAATTTTACTCATCGGATCTTGATGATACTCTAGGGAATTAACTGATCCAGTTTGACGGGTTAGTTGCAGAAACTATCACAGGTGACATAGACCAATATGAGGCGACGATGACTCAGGTATTGATCAAGAGGAATCTCAGTGATGCTTTCTCCAGTTTGTAAGTATTGCTTCAAATATAACATATCCGAGTTTGATTATTAATAATAATAATAATAATTGACTTCTATGGCGCCTATATCCTCAGGAACCTGAGCTCAGAGGCGCAACAAAACAGAATCAGTAGGCGTAATCGTAAACAAGGACGCGCAAAAGTCAGTATCAGAACGAGGGACAACCGAACATTTATGGTGGGAATGCAATTTGGAATAGATATGTCTTGAGTTTTTTACGGAAAATAGCAATAGTTTCGGATGTTTTCAAAGCGATAGGGAGTTCATTCCAGACCCTAGGCGCAGCGACAGAGAAAGCACGTTTACCCAAGTTAAGTTTTGTTTTAGGTACAATAAGTTGTTGTGAAACTGATGATCTTAGCTGCCTAGGGATATTTGAAAGATGCAGGAGACTAGCCAAGTAGAATGGTTGTTGTGTAGATAGAGCACGATATGCAAGAGTGGACAGCTTAAAATTAATTCGATAAGAAACTGGAAGCCAGTGTAACTGTTTAAGTAGTGGTAGTGACGGTGAAAACCGAGGCGCCCTGAGAACCACACGTGCCAGACAATTTTGTACTCGTTGGAGTTTAGCCAAGTCTCTTTTAGCAATGTTGTTTAGTAGTGAATTACAATAGTCAAGACGGCTGCTAATTAGTGCCGTTGATATTGTTTTAGCAGTAGATGTAGATATGTGACGCCGAATTCGACGAAGATCACGAATATGATAGAAACAGGATTTACATACTTGAGAGATATGCTGGCGAAAGTTGAAATCACTGTCAAAGATAACACCTAGATTACGAACAGTATCTGATGGGAATGTATCACTGCCAAGCAGTTTAACAGGAAAATGGTTGATGACTTTATTTCGTTGTTGTTTAGTGCCAATAATAATAAGGTCTGTTTTATCTGGATTAAGCTTTAGCTTACTTGATTCCATCCACGACAAGATATCAGTAAGGCAATCACTAAAAGTCGAAAGAGATTCTTGTACATTTGATTGTGAAAGTGATATATAAACCTGTGTGTCATCAGCATAAATGTGATGACTGAGATTACGATTAGCAATAACTTGGCTGAGCGATGTAGTATATAAGCTGAACAGAACAGGGCCAAGGACGGATCCTTGTGGCACTCCAAATGGTAGATGTTGTGGGCTAGATAATGTGCCAGATATGTTAATACTTTGATATCTGTCTGATAAAAATGATTTGAACCACCGAAGAGCTGGGCCAGAAATTCCAAAATATCTATGGAGGCGTTGTAAAAGGATTGAATGATCAATTGTATCGAAAGCAGCTGAGAGATCAAGTAAAGTGAGTGCTGTGACTTTGCCATTGTCCATGTTATCAACTATATCATTGTGTATCTTGAGAAGAGCTGTTTCAGTAGAATGGAATCGTTTATATGCAGACTGTAGATCATTTGATAAGTGATGGTTGTAAATATGTTCATGAAGGCGATTAGCAACTACTTTTTCCAATATTTTTGACAGAAAACTGAGATTAGAGATAGGACGATAATTCCTTAGGTCATCTTTGCACAAAGTTTGTTTTTTAATAAGAGGATTTACAAGAGCTTGTTTGAAATCCTGTGGAACAACTCCACTCTGCATTGAAAGGTTTATGATAGTAGTAATGGGAAAGATGAGTTGATCGATACAGCTTTTTAGTAGAAGTGTTGGAAATGGGTCAAGATCACACGATTTGTTAGGATATATATAATAACCGTAGCGTAGATCTCTTTCCATGTTGGAACTGATCAAGGATGGGCCACAATGTGCCAGACTAGTTCATCTGACTATACACACAACGGAATTGGACAAAATGCTTCGGATTAATCTTCACAAGATTTTGTCGGATTTCAGTGATGCCAAAACGCGCAAACAGTTAATTAGTGTTTGAAATAGTTAAACATCAACATAAAGTTAATTCGAATTGCATCGTATAAACTGATAAAATTTAACTTAAAATTTTATGAATTAGCCAAATGCCCGGATGCCATCGTAATTAGCTAACTGTGTAGGCAGCAGATTCTGGGTGCATATATAATTTCCGTCACACAAAAAAGCACACTCTGCACCCAGGCGAAGATGCGTGCGACAAACGGAGGCGTCACAGCTCGGAACCTGAATAATCGAGGCTACTACACAAAATGAATGGGTAACAATGAAACCACGACTTCGCAGCTAGACTCTCTTCTCGGCGAGTCTGGATAAGCGACAACATTTACAAGCTCCTGGATGTGGCGCCACCGTTTGTCGCACACACCAGAGCTTGGGATCACAGTGTAGGCTCCGTTGTGATGGAAATTATATATATATATATATATATATATATATATATATATATATATATATATATATATAATTATATATATAATTATATATATATATATATATATATATATATATATATATATATATATATATATATATATATATATAATTATATATATAATTATATATATATATATATATATATATATATATATATATATATACATATATATACATACATACATGCATGCATGCATACATACATACATACATACATACATACATACATACATACATACATACATATATATATATATATATATATATATATATATATATATATATATATATATATATATATATATATATATGTATATATGTATATATGTATATATGTATGTATGTATGTATGTATGTATGTATGTATGTATGTATGTATGTAAATTATATATAAATTATATATATATATATATATATATATATATATATATATATATATATATATATATATATATATATATATATATATATATAAACATGCATACATATTAATTGACTCTATAAGTTATTGCCCGAATACGACGTAAACGGCCAATTAATAACGTCGCTTTCCCGCCCGCATTGCTGCATGACGTATAGTCAGATTCCGTATTGGGCGAGTTCATCCCGTATTGTTGCGAGTTCATCCGTATTGGCCGAGTTCACCAAGAACGTTCGGTTATGACGTCAAACGCCATCACGCGTTTGCACAGATACGTGTCAGTTTCGACGCACGTCAAAGCAAGTCGCGGGAATTTATAGTCCGCGACAAACGCGTCACGCACGTGGTCATAGATATTGAACGTTTCAGTTTATCATGGCGCATGCCGTGACAGAGCCATTGATGGTTTCCTGAATGGGATATTGGATCTGCGGCAACCATCAAACATGGACGCAACTTCCCGGTTTAAAATCAGAAGATAATACAAATGAAACCATCAAAATGGAAAAAAGAACACGGCCACAAAAACAAAATCTGTTCAAGACCTGGCTCGCTATTCAAGCTGAACATAGGCCTATCGAAATAATAAACTGTCAGTTAATAAAATGTTATAAATCGATCCAAAACCGATTGTTAGTTAAAATGCCGTCGTTGGTTGGCGAGGAAATGAATTTATCGCACATACATTTACTCATGATAATGTATAATAACAATTTTATGAATTGATCGTATTCGAAATAAACATAATTAGCTCTCATCCGGAGATTTGGCTAATTAACTTATCATAAATAATAACTTTTATCAGTTTATGCGATATAATTCGAATCAACATTAAACTTTGATTGTATAAAATTATATTGACACACTGTCACACTGAAAAGTTAAATAATGCAACATAATTTCATAGGGTAGAATCTCGGTAAAGACGCTGATTGGCTGCCGAGTTCAGGTACGAAGGCGAGCGAGAGTCATATTAACGAGACTGTTTCTTCCCACGTGATAGCCTCGTCCAATGACTTCAATTATAACAGTGATCTCTCGTCCACCTTTGTAAACTCGTCGAAAAAGGAGTTTGGGCCTCGACATATTGGTTCGGTTGTTACTGGTAGATGGAACCACCGATCGGATTAATTAATGTAGTCCTTATTATGCTTACGCATACACTGTATACTTATGTAATGTGCGTGCGTGCGTGCGTGCGTGCGTGCGTGCGTGCGTGCGTGCGTGCGTGCGTGCGTGCGTGCGTGCGTGCGTGCGTGCGTGCGTGCGTGCGTGCGTGCGTGCGTGCGTGCGTGCGTGCGTGCGTGCGTGCGTGCGTGCGTGCGTGCGTGCGTGCGTGCGTGCGTGCGTGATTCAAACCGGTCAGCGTGTGGGAAAGCCAAGTACCATAACACACGACCACATATGCTGCTGTCTTATGGTCTACATGATCTATTTTGGCTGTTATATATCGGCCATCAGCTCGTCCGATAGGCAGAGTCGTCCGCCCCACTCTTGAGCTTTGGGGCCGTGATTTTTCTAAGCGCGGATTTGGGCTTTCCGTAGCCAAATGGCTACGGAACTAAAAACTTAAGTTTTAAAATCAATACGCGCTAATCGTTTCACAAGTGTATTCCGTGACATACAACCGAAACTTGGGCGTCAAGAAACAGAAGAAATGTGCTCCAAATAATTATTTATCAGTACATTTATCGGTCACATAGAAAAGATTTCATAAATAGCCGCCATACTGTGCACGTGATGTTGCCTTTGGGTCACATGTTCAAACGTGATTTCGTGTAGAATGAGGTCAGAGTGGGCCAGCAGCACATACATAAATAAAACACCCATTAGTTAGTAGTTAGTAGTTTATAGGGGGATTATTAATGATGTAACTCTATGGCCAGCAGACGGCGATTCTTATCGTGACCTTATATTAATCTACGAGAATCCCGTTTAGTAATCTCGCTCACACAACATCCGGTTATATACAAATTTTGACAAGCACATGCGTTCTGACAAAAAGGTAATACTTTCACACTTTTACATGGTTATTGTCAGGTAACTTTAGTGATATACATATAAGAATGCATACATACATGAAATACGTGTTTATTGCTCTGTTTATGGCGTTTTTGAAAGGTTTCACATTTCATGAAAATGCGTAGGCCTACGTTTCTGGCAAGCTTGCTCTTCGTCCATACAACGGCAACAGCCTGATAAAAAAAATGGTATGGCGATTGACTTTGCCTACTCGTCCGATTGCCGGTTGCTGGACAATGCAGTCCGTAGATGCCGTCGAGAGGCCCGTTCATGCGAGACGAGGCCGATCCTAACTGTCAGTCCTCAACCGAGATGTCTACTCGCGAAAGTCGGTGGCGAAAAACAAGATGAACACGGTGATGGCCGCTTTATTTTATTGTAAGCATTATTTCAATAATATGTCCATCTTAAAATTGTTTCGAATGCATTATATATGCTTGATTTAACTGGTGAATTAGAGTGAGAGTCCCCGGATGTTTGACCAAATTCTGGACACACAACCGTGTATTCCGTGCACTCTGAATCCAGGCTATTATGAGAGCGACAAAAAGGTGGCGCCTCACCAGGAAACCTGGATATAATACAGCATATCTCGGTGGTGTACGTAGTTACGTAGATGTGCAGACGACGCAGCCGTGACATGGTTACAGCGTCACGTGCTTAACGTTCGTCACGTCCCGGTCTGTGTCCCGGCGTTGCGCGTTCCTCCAGCTCGCCCATAGCCGCCCTGGCTGTGGGTGGATGCACACGTCTTCCCCGCTCCACCATTGCATCACGTCCTCGTACCACATCGCGTGTCGGTCGGCGGCGTGGGCCATGGCGCACACGCGGCACCAGAACTTGGTGTTGATGAAGTGTCCGGTTCCCTTCCAGCGGAAGTACTCGTTGTAGAGGGTGTCGTTGGCGTCGAGCTTGTGCAGGTAGGCGGCCAGCTCGCGCGGCGACGCGAAGTCGTCGACGTGGATGTACGAGTGCGGTGGCGCCACCTTGCGGTAGTCCTCGGGAGCCGCTCCCATCACCACCGGGACGATGTCGTTGCTGCAACAGCGAAACGTGGAATGTGTATTTAAGGACTTACTTGCAGAATAAAATAAAAACATGACTTCTTGAAATGTTATCCTAGGCAACAAACAAACTATCCAGCTATTTTTTTTCATTTGACTGACATATATGAAGAATTAAAGAGCAGATGGAGTTGTGAAGTAACCCAGTGGATTATTCCACATATTTGTATTACATTTAATCTATGATATATTATTGATTAAAATGTTATGGTGGAATGACCCCCACCGATACAGTATGAATTGTCGTTGCTAGCCAGCGTTATACTATATTTATAGCTGAAGAGAATAACTAGCATCGTGATCAGTGCCGTTCGGCTGTTGTGGTATATCAGTGAATTGTTTGCAATGTATGCCAATACCGTTTTGGGACCGGCATGTTGGCACGGATTATGATTGTGTGCTAATGAATGTAAAACTGAACGTGGATACATACGCGGTTGTTGGTAAATGAATTATAAATTGTCGTTAATTTTGCCTATTTCACTGGTCGTTGGACTTGCGTTGTTGTTCCGCTTAACGAGGTGTCTGTGTAATGTCGGTGGTCGTATTTGGGGGGGGGGGTTGTGTCATGGCCAGTTTGGCTTATTTTTACCGTATTTTTCTAGGTGTGCCCCATTTGCCCCCTCGCGAGATCCAAGATACGCCATTGGTCGTACGTGCAGTGAGGATGGTTCCAGGTGTAATTCAGTGCACTCATGCGAATCCTCGTTACTCCATCCAACATCGATTATCGATAGTTAACGTCCACATACTCCAATTATTAATGGGTTTAAAACATCGTTTTATCGTATAGCTTTGCAGCTGAAATAAGACATATTCTGCAAATGTACGCTACCTCTTTTTCTAGTCTAGTTGGTAAAGGCTTCTTTATGAACCGCTCTAAATGCAGTAATACCTAAAGGTAAAGTGTTGCCATCTGGCGGAGTAATTTTCAGCCGAATTACGATGCGGATCAAATAATTCGGCTCTGTTCACATACACTGGGTTAAGCCGGATCAAACCGCCAACCGAATTAGTGCACCAGAGGGCGTGGTGTGCCTCAAGTCTCAAGTAGTTATACTCCAAACAGCCCAATCTTGAGATAACGCAGGAGTTTGGACCAACGGCTTTTAGTGTCTCTTCCGAAAGACACGGGCAAAGTGGGGTGAACGAAATTGCCCAAGCTTCGAAACGGCGGAGGTGGAATCGAGCCACCGTCCTCTCGATCGACAGGCGGGTGCTCTAACCATTAGACCACCGCTCTCCACAGTGCGGGTCATATGCACTCATACAGGGACTACGGCCCTTTGTCATGCAGCAGCGCCGCCATCGCCGAATCAAGGCAAATGGAGCGTTCACATTGGCTAATCCGCATCCTAATTCACCTGTTTTCCCGCATTAGAAATCGGGTAGCTTAATGCGGATTAAGGGTGTTCACATTGCGCTACCCGAATTGGGATCCGCATCCAAATGCGGATTAACTTTGTATGTGAACACGGCCTTAGACGGCCAGCGCCCATGTTAGCAGATTGGCATCGGTATTACGTCAGTAATGTTGTAGGGGAGGATGGCCGATATTGGACCAGTATGTATATTGGACCACCGCGATTTCTCAGCTTTACGACGATACACAGGCTAGTGGCGCTGATTAGCGTATTAGAGGCAGAACTAGTTTTCGTTTGGCGAAGTCAAAATAGTGGCCAGTGCGCGCAAACAAAATCTGTGAGGAAATTTCGTTTTTCCACCCCCTTGTTGTAATTGTATCGCAATTTCAAGTGTGTGACGCTCTGTAACTATCGACACTGCATCAACTGGATTTGCTTGTCGGGTGCCTGTGGGTCCTTCCTAATCATCGTAAAGCTCAGAAAGTTTGACTCCAACAGACACAGAAGAACGACATCCGGGTACCCGGAGTGTCGGGTTACCGATATTGGACCACCGGAGGGGATATATATATATATATATATATATATATATATATATATATATATATATATATATATATATATATATATATATATATATATATATATATATATATATATATATATATATATATATATATATTGGACTGGTGGCTCAATATATATCCCAGGCGGTCCAATATAGATTCCGGCGCTTATGAACAGGAATGCTATTAAATCATGACCTATACACTACAACGAATCCGTCAATAGAAAACTATTTCAATACTTGTTATTTTAATGTATCATATGACACATCTTACGTCAAATTTACCATTCTACACAATTCTACTTCATGTTTTTCGATACTCACACACGCACGCCCGCATGCATGATCAGAGAGAGAATACTAGACAAAATCACAGTCAAACTGAACCTGCCATGACAGACTTCCAATCATTGATGCAATTGTTTGTCTTATGTTCATTAGGGGCACATATGGCAAATGGACTGAAGACGATTTGGACCGCGCCTTGACTGCTCTCCAAAACGGAGATGCAGGCTTAAATGCCATCGCCAAGGCGTACGGGGTTCCGAAAGCGACGCTCAAGAGGCACCTCGCCAGCGGCAACAAATACGCCGATGGCAGCAAGATATTCTCCGGTCGCCCACAAACACTGCCACCTGAGCTTGAGGCAGCATTGGTCGAGTACGTCCTCGACGTGGAGTCTATGTTGACTGGCCTAAGCAGAACCGATCTGATGGAGTTGGCCTACCAACTGGCCGACGTCAACAGAATCGACGGGTTCAAACATGATAAACAGTCGGCAAGTACCACATGGTACCGAAAATTCATGAAACGTCATCCCGAACTCAGCTTGCGAAAAGCTGAGGCCACATCAGTTGCCAGAGCAAAAGGCTTTAACCGAATGAATGTTTTTTGTGAGACCATGCTTGAGTGAGACCATGCAAGTCGGTGCTCCACCTGGGACAGTTCTTGAGAGGAGCGATAGAGGATGGATGACCAAGGAGCTGTTGCTCGTGTGGATTCAGCACATGTGAAATGGTCACCTGACAAGCCAGGACTGTTGATCCTAGACGGCCACTATTCACACACAAGAAACTTGGAGGCTATCGACTATCTCCCGAGAGAACGCCATCATCCTGTTATCGCTCCTTCCGCACACCACTCATCGTCTCCAGCCACTTGATCGCACATTCTACAAGTCGCTCATGGTCAACTACGACGGTGCATGCGACAAATGGTTGCGAACGGAGAAGACAACAGTGAGGGTGGATGTCATGTTTTCACAGAAGAGGACTATGCGGCGATATCGCTTTTTGGCGATCGACTTGCGCAAGCACCCGGCGATCAACCTGCGCAAGCTCCCGGCGATCAACCTGCGCAAGCTCCCGGCGATCGACCTGCGCAAGCACCCGGCGATCCACCTGCGCAAGCACCGGCGATCCACCTGCGCAAGCACCCGGCGATCCACCTGCGCAAGCACCCGGCGATCCACCTGCGCAAGCACCCGGCGGTCAACCTGCGCAAGCACCCGGCGATCAACCTGCGCAAGCACCCGGCGATCAACCTGCGCAAGCACCCGGCGATCCATCTGCGCAAGCTCCCGGCGATCAACCTGCGCAAGCACCCGGCGATCAACCTGCGCAAGCACCCGGCGATCCACCTGCGCAAGCACTCGGCGATCAACCTGCGCAAGCACCCGGCGATCAACCTGCGCAAACACCCGGCGATCAACCTGCGCAAGCACCCGGCGATCAACCTGCGCAAGCACCCGGCGATCAACCAAGCTCGGTGATAATTACGTATGCGGACGGAAGGTGTTTTTTCCGGTCTGTGGTCATTAGCTTAGATGTTATACTGCAAACCGCAAATTGTGACCATTATGGCAATCTGACGCACATCATGTCCCGAATAGTCGAGACTAATGAGGCAAAAGTGGTACGTCATATGTGTGAACATTTTGATGATTACAGAGATATCGACAAACATGCCGCAAACGCAGACCTTCCCGAGCACAAACACTACGGCTCAATCGAGGAGAGGACGGAGAACTGTAGAGAGGACTGTAGAGAGGACTGTAGAGAGGACTGTAGAGAGGACTGTAGAGAGGACTGTAGAGAGGACGGAGGCAATGGCGAATCAAACAGAGATGGTTGGCGAAATTGATATCATTGCTACGACGAAATCTCTGCAGAGGACAATCGAAGTTTTCGTTGACACCTCAAAGCTACCAAACCGCCTATAAGATTCCAATTCCTCGCTGGCGTAAATGATGCAGGCCACTTTAACTGCATAATAGCAGGAAACACCTTCATAACTCCACAAATCCTATCGGCCGTATTTCAACCACCAACTGCGGTGACTGACGACAAGGTCAGAGATACTGACGTCCAGCCCCGTATAACAGGAGGTTATCGTGGACGAAGTCGTCTCAATCGCGAGCAAAGAAGACAAAACTGAGCAATAAACCAAGAGTCACACGACAGTCGAAAGTGGCAGTGCTAACGGGCCCCAAAATTTCGGCGAAAAAAATGGGAAATCTTGGTTCTGCATTCTCTGCAAAGAGGACTGAGTGGAGGACATGGTCCGGTGTGTGAACTGTAGGACATGGATTCATGCGACTTGTGCGGGGGGCATCCCCCAAACCACCAATGTGATTTGTGTTAACAACAGACAATCGGCCATTTAGCACCTATATAGCGTGTACTGTCCTATAGGAAATTGACGAATTATCAGTGTATGCGACATGGTCCAACATTGATCCCGGGGTGGTCCGTTATACAGAACCGTGATATATTGGACCGATGTGACCTTTTCTTGTTTTTGAGTCTGATCAGAAACGCCCGAACGTAGTTAACGTTGGGGTGACATGTGGACACCTTGGGTGACTACCGTTAGTTTAGAATAGTTTCCACCTAAATCTCTCAATCCGCCGTGCTGCAATGGGTCAGTGCATTTCTTTAGGGGCGTTGTCGCCAGCCCTTTCATTACATTTCATGTTCTGGAGAATATATACTAAGCCCAAACTACTATCAAAAGTAATACGTGCTATTAATAAATTATTTGTCGCGCTTATGAAATGTGAAAGGTTTACATTCGTGTAAACTGTGACAGTGTAATTAATAAAAAAAATGGGCCCGGGATGACACGGCAGACACACTTATGCGTGGTTTTCATAGTCTACAGAGAGTAAATACGAGTAATGCCTCAAGTACTTTGTGAGCGACTTAACGTCTAGTTTGGCTTTCTGTGCTCGTAGCTTAACTGTATAACATGGAGCTGTTGGGAAGGTAGATATGAAATTGAAGCCCAATTTCATATGATAGGAACGATGTTTCCATAATGCCAGACATCGATGTAGAAGCATGCACACGTGGCTTGGCAGCACTCTCAAAGCGGAATCACTTATATTCACTCAGTTTGAATTTGTTTTTGTTTCTAGTGACCGACTTTTTGAAAGGTAAGTCGAAGTGGACTTTGCAGTCCTTTATTATGTCACCCGTCACTGCAACCGTCTCTAACTGTTTCAATCATTTCAATCCATTTCATGAATAGTTCCACTGTATGTTTTTTTACGGTTAATCTTCCCTGTCACTCCAAGCTCGGCAAGAACGTGTGGTTAGATGAAAGTCTAAGGTGGACAAGTGTGAATAAAAGTGGTTATTTTTGTCCCGTGCTTAACACTCCTTCCCATTTCTCCTTCTTTTACCGATAATTTCAGTTTCATCCATCCCGCTCTAATGCGAGGTGCGAAATAGCGACAACTTAACGTTGAACGATTGCCACTCCATCTAGCGGTCTGAGTACATCACTGACCCAACTCCATGGAGTTGAGTCAGTGTTAAAGTCAGACGATTGTTAATGTTGACTTTGACGCGATTTCTATAGTGCATTTGGGTGATTCTTCATGACAGATAGATAACTATTTAAAAGGTGGTCCATATGGCGTAATTATAGTCCAGAAGAAATTGACGATGACCTGAACATTTAGGTTAAAAAGTAAATTTTTGTTTTAAGATGACCGGGTGGGTGCCCAGAGTCCCCCCCCAAAAAAAAAATGCAACCAAATTCAATCATGGAGAACTTTGATCTTTACCCCAATCCTTAATTTGGGGTGTTTTGGTTCAATTTTGTGGCACCGATTTATGTTTGCATATGTTCATGATATGTGTGACTGTTTTATTTAATGGTCAATACGTTTGTTATGTTATGTATAACGGTGCACTATTTAAAAAAAGAATCATCGAGTTTAATTAGTGTCACATTAATTATCACTCTATAAACACTACCCGGCCCAGTGAATCATGAGTGCTTCTTTTGTCAATCAAATACGTATTAACATAACACTGTAGCCCATTAACCATATACTCTATTATATTGGGTTTTTTGTTACTGTGACATCCATGGGCATTGTCCCTTGTCATTTTGGCTTTTTTGGTTCATCTCTGTATGTGCAGTAATTGGTTTCCTAGCCAAAACACTACCCCTCCTTGTAAGGTTGCGAACGCGTATTTTGTCAAACAAATACATATTAACATAATGTTGTAACCATTTAACGATATTACTTTGGGTTTTTGCTGCTGTGACATCCATTGACATTACTTCTGGTTATCTTAAGCCATTTTGGCATCTCTCTTTGGGTGCAAATATTTATATCCTTATCGAAACCTTCCTCCATCCTGTAATGTCGCGAGTACCTTTTTTCTCGGAGGTGGTGAGAGTTTTGGGCCAGAGAATCAACACCTGCACCCAAAAGAAGATGCCAAATAACTCAACACGACCAGGATCAATGTCAATGAATGTCACAATAGCAAAATCCCAATTGTACTTGATTGAAGCGTTACAGTCAATACCTGCATAAATAGATGTTGAATGACTCAAAATGACCAGGAGTAACGTCAGTGGGTGTCACATTTGCAAAACACAATTTAATGCGGTCAAAGGGTTACAGTTTTATTTTATCTGAATACATATTTGTTGACAGAAAAGGCACTGCTGACTTCACACAGGTAGACTGGTTTGGCCAGGATGCAGAATGGCTCGACACTACCAGGAAAAATGTCAATGTGTGTCACAATAGCAAAACAACTTTATTTGGTTAAAGAGTAAAACATTTTATCTTATCTAATTTTTTATTTTATATAAATACGTTCAATAGTTCCATCCATTGCGGGTGCGCTTAACGTGGAGGGTAGAAAGAGAGGAAGACCTAGACTGAGATGGGAGGACTGCGTGAAGTGAGATTTGGCGGGAGTGGAGAACGTGGGATGAGGGAGTGGAGAACGTGGGATGAGGGAGTGGAGACGGTTAGTGCAGACGGCGGTGAAACTGGATCAGTGACAAAGAAGAAGGGAAAATCGACTTCCGGGATAAAGAGGGGAGCAACAAAAACATGCTAAACAAATTAATTATGATGTCATTCGGCCTTGGTTTTGGACTCTCGGTCGGCATTGACCCACTTATAAAAATACTGAGTAACACAATAAGCTACCACTTGTACAAGTCTGTCCTACAGAAATGTTAACTAGGGATATTATATAAAACAAAAATGCATATTAGAATTTGCTCCGGTATTACAGATTGTTAAAATTATATATATATATACAGTTTAATTACTTTAATATATTTACGCCGACTTTAAGTGCACTCTTTATAATACTACTATATATATATATATATATATATATATATATATATATATATATATATATATATATATATATATATATATATATATATATATATATATATATATATATATATATATATATATATATATATATATATATATATATATATATATATATATATATATATATATATATATATATATACAGTAGTATTACAAAGAGTGCACGTAAAGTTGGCGTAAATATATTAAAGTAATTAAACTGTTAATGAAAATATCATATATTTAGTTCATATATGATATTTTCATTAACAGTTTAATTACTTTAATATATTTATTTAATCAGACAGTTAACATTTTACACTGTGTCTTACTAACTATGGTTTTCTCAATAATAAATCAAGTGATTAGGCCTTGGCAAAAGAATGTTTTCGTTAACATGCTTGCCATACCATGTATACCATGTATACCATGTATACCATGTATACCATGTATACCACGTATACCATGTATACCAGTGGAGTCAAGTCCGCTAAACGCACAATTATTCGTAACAATCACCACAGGAAATTTGTTTGAACTCAATCGATGATATTTCACCGATTGAGTTAATGATTTAGAATATTGATCCCATGTGCAAAGGTTTCTAAAGATCGATCGAAATATGTAGGGGCTATACTAAGCATTAGCTTGCTGACCAGTGCTACGCATTGTGCGCGCCAACTGGTATGGATAACCAATGAAAGAAAATATGAAAAAAGCAGGGTACGTATTTTGTTCCTGAAATTTTTTTCCCAGGGTTGATTTTTTTTTTCTTTTTTCTTTTTTTCTGCATGTCCAGGAAACCCTCATAGCCATGTTAAGACACAAATTTGCTTTTTAACCAAAATGTCCGGGTTTTATCACAAATGTTCTGATTTCTACTGGAATATCAAATCAATAAAAAAAATATTGGAGTTGGGCTGTTGTTAAAGTTAGTTATTCAATAGCAGTGGACACATCAACATGTCTATGTTTATAAAAAAAAACATCACGATAAACCCACATTTACTACATGTGTGTTAAATATTTCGGTCTGTGAAGTCTAAAGTGGACAAAGGTGTCACGTTACTTGATGACAATGACCTTGATATCCTGGTACTTACAGAAACTTGACTGAGATCGGGTGATGCTGATCAAACGTAAATCAATCCCGTCAGCACACTTACAAATACACGCACATACACACCAAGTACATACATATGTTCTTTGGTGCGCTATTTTTATTTAGGTCAATTAAATTTCTGACCGTGTAATTAAATTGTTATGGTCAGTTGTCGGTTGGCAAGTGGTCAAACTCTTAATGTCTTAATGTCTTTGACCGATACTTGTTTCGTTGCTGTGAGGACATGTCCGAGAACATTGTGATATATGGTGTTTTGTCTTGGGAGTGATTTTTGTGGTGTTGCTCGATAATGTTTCCCGAGGATCATCGTCACTACATGGACTTGCGCCAACGACGGTTTGTGCCGACATGCATTTAATTAATTCCGACCGGGGGCACTAAATGTCAATATGCCAGTTCTTACACAAAGCGATTTAGTACTGCTAAGCCGATGAGCGTGTCACGCATTGGCGACCTGTTGGCACCTGTTTTGGAGCGACGTGATCAGTGCTATTTTCTCGCACATTCCGCTGCAAAACTCTAATCCCTACACAACAGGGTGAACTTGGATAGTGTAACGCTTCTGAAAACAGGGAGCGAGAATTGAACCGAGAAGTCTTCACCGTCGGATAATAATGTGTGTGCGTGCGTGCGTGCGTGCGTGCGTGCGTGCGTGCGTGCGTGCATTCGTACGTACGTAGTACGCACGCACGCGCACACCGCGCGTTTGTTTGATCAACATAATTCGTTTTCAGCCGTTATATACAGTAACCTCACTGCCAAAAAACCCAGGATTTGTCTGCATCATTTATGCCACACTACGAGATTAATGTTCACTGTGGTCAATGACCTGTAGCCAAACGGCATCAACTGGGAGCAACTGCATTGTTGGGTCGTGCTAATTTAAATGGCTTTCATTCAGCCGAGTGATATCGTTAAATTATTGATTCACTGGATTTAAGTAATTTAGCTGGCGACCTGCAGCGATCGCGGCAGAGCGGGACACTTTAGAAGTAATTGATGCAACTGGATGTCACCCAATTAGTGGTAACATACGGGTGTGTATGACACCTCCACAATGCCACTACCGCACGCACCGTGTGCTCTTGACACGCACAAACGAGCGACGGTGACTTCGTCACACACACGGGGCGAAGACAGTCACATGAGAGCAACACGCAAAGTTAGGGATACGTTTAAATGACTTGTTGGTTGAAATGATTCACTTCACGGATATTTATAGCAAGTTACTCTTTTGTACAGCCGGGCGAACTGGGACAACGGGGAGTGAACTGGGACAACGGGGAGTGAACTGGGACAACGGGGAGCGAACTGGGACAACGGGGAGTGAACTGGGACAACGGGGAGTGAACGAAATTGCGCAGTTATTTCTGCGTAGTTGATTCTCACTGTTAGATTTGATGATTGAACACACACGCACACACACACACACACACACACACACACACACACACACACACACACACACACACACACACACACACACACACACACACACACACACACACACTCACGCACTCATGCATGCATGCACGCACGCACGCACGCACGCACGCACGCACGCACGCACGCACGCACGCACGCACGCACGCACGCACGCACGCACGCACGCACGCACGCACGCACGCACGCACACACACACACACACACACACACACACACACACACACACACACACACACACACACACACACACACACACACACACACACACACACACACACATATATATATATATATATATATATATATATATATATATATATATATATATATATATATATATATATATATAAATGTACACCACATATAAATGTACACCACGTATTACAATTATATATTTGTGCTCTTTCATTATTGTCCCCTCCCCTCTCACACAGGTATTTAAAAATAATAAAATAACACATCTGCTAGTGTTGCATTATTCACTGTGTAGAGTGTACCGGGTGCATGCATCCAACATTGACGCATCTCCTTTTAGTAGGCCTAACTAAAGCATTACTGATGCAGACAAGGCTAACACAATTATTTGTTGTGTTGTGTTAATAATACTAATTCAAATATAATTATTTGTTGTGATAATAATACTAATTCGGGATTCATTGTAATTCAGTTGTTACAGGAAGACGGTTCCACGAAAACTACCACTTGGGGTAAACAAAATTATTCCAAATGTATAAAGTGATATATAATCCATATTGTTAGAAATTACATAACGGTTGCTGCCATCTTGAATGTCATGCCATGTAGTGGTCTATGAAAGGAGGTTTCGTAATTTTAGTGTTAAGAATTACACGCCTTTTATTTTGCGACACTTCTCTAACACATTCGAAGTTAAGTTACTTACTAGAGAGCGTTCCAGTACAGTTTCTCCGTGATGTAGTCCTTGCAGTTGGAGTTTTCGAAAGACATGTAGAACTTGTAGTCCTTGTTGAGCAGTTGAAAGCAGCTGGCTGCATCATTACGCCGACACTGCAGCGGTCCACACCCACCATATATGTCCACTTCTATGTATTTCTGCAGTTCCTTTACGTATTGCGAGCGGCCGTTTCCCGCGCGGCAGTTCGACACGAACCACGCAGCCTTCTTCGTCTTTCCGAGAGCGAAGTTTCGCGGCGGTTTCTCTGGAAATTTCGTTATGTTCGCAAACTGGACGAATCGTTCGTACGGAGCGACGATAGTGGAGTCGGTCCGATACGTGGCAGTCCAGTTAATGTGTCTGTTTGACGGGGTGAAGATCGGGCTATTTGGCGGCGCTTCCAACATGAAGCTCACCCAGATCTGATCAGTCCGGGTGCGCGTCGCCGTCGAAGGCTCGACCGGGTAGCTGCCCGTAAATACGACGACGTCAGCCGTTGCCATCTGGGCAGGTCGGTGCACAAACATGCAGTCTTGGACGGCGCATTTGTCCTGCTTGAGTCTGTTGTTGAAATATAAGCTGGTGTCCAGCGTGAATATCATCTTCGTCTTCCTCTTAGCTGACCGGTCCAGTTGGTACTCCAACTGTTCGAGAATTCTATCGCTGTTGTCGAACGGTAGCGGCCAGAGCGAAGGTTTACCCGCCCCTCTCTTCTTCTCGAGCTGGGAGTTTCTATCGTGTTCTGTCTTGGCCGTCTCGTTGCGCGCCGTCGTTGTGGCGAACGGAGCACGCGTGGTACGACCCAGGAACCCACCCGGAAGTCTCGTAAAGTTCTCCGCCCGGCGTTCGTAGTGGCGACGTCCGGGAACGGCGAACGGGATCTGTGATGTATCGTGTGATGAAAGATAGATGAAATGTTGAAGTAGGACAACGAACGCGACCCCTGCCAACACGAAGACGGCCAGTCGGCGTCGTAGTCGCCAGAACCTCATCGCGGCGTCAACGCCACAAGTGGCCCGCTTGGAGCTGTCAAAGCTCACCAACCGCGGCCAGGCGACTTGCCCCTGAGTGCCTTCCGTGCGAGACGTCTGTAGCCATAATCGACGCGGTCCTAACAGATCGGCTGCCGGGTGCTGCCACACCTGTGCACATTGTGTCGCCAGCTTGCCCGGCCGCCGCACCTGTTCACGGCTGCCAGATAACGCTCGCTGCGTCAGCGATAGTGCTCGCAGAGCCGCCTTTGTGAGCGGCTGAATAACGTTGACCTGTATCGCGGTTGATTAAATGCGACACGGCAGCGACCTTTCACTTCGGTGATGCATTATGACAGTCTTCTATACATATACAGATCCACGTACTGACATTTGCATCAAGCGGAATTACATTGTACCGAGAAATGTGAACTCTGTCGTGACTTGGCTATATGGGCTTATTTCAGCTTTAGGGTTTTCAATTGCCCAGTCTTTTCAACGACTCCCTACGTAGGCTAACATGTGGGTTCATGGTATGCAAGCTTTTCAGTATTAAAATTAATTAATAATAAGTAATACGAATATCGAAACCAAAATTGGAGTTGGGCGTGGCATCTCGCTGGGAGACATGACGAGAGATTGACAAACATAATAATATACTGGACACCAAGATCACGTGTGAGAAGAGGAAGGCACAATTGAACGTGGTGAGATGAAATGAGGGAGCACAAAATGGAAGTGGAAGACAACTGGTTGACAGACTAGTCTGGAAGATGAAGAAGACTTCATCCAGCAGTGGGCACACCTGTTTATGTTGATACAGCTATATAGATGCGTATTATTACGTCTACTCTCACAACCACTACTTCCCCAGAAACCGAGGCAGTCCATCGATCTGGCGAGATCTACAGGGGAGACGAGGCGTTGCGAATTCGAACAAATTACCTCGCGTTCTAACAATACAGTACCTGACGTGGTGACCGATCACCTGTAGCCGTTGGTGACCGAACCCACGTAACCTGTTGTTATGCTTCGTCCTGTTGTTCCATGCGGTGGTGAAGCCATTCAGAGGTATTATAAAGCTATTCGGAGCTCGGCACGTGCGGAGGTGTTAATTTAAAGCACGTCGTGACGAGACCGATCGTTCCAAAATGCGTGTCGCAACTTAGGCGTCAGCGGTCGAGCGAGTCGTTAGCCGAGAAAGTCAATTCAAGCAGTCAACGAATCTGTTTGAACGGCCGATTTGCATAGAGTAATTAACGTTATCGGATGTGTCTGATTATCAAGATCATGTAAATAGATAATTATTTTAATATTTGATGAGGCTTTTCAAAGCGACGTGCGTGCAGATAAGTCTGATAAAGCTTATTGTGATCAATCGATTATAATATTTTCTATGTAGGTCTGTATGTCCACGTCACGATAACTTACGCCAAATGTTGTAGATTATTGGTGTACATCCCCTTCCATTTCTTGCATATTAAAAATAATGTAGCTACATAGAGGCCTACACACTATTGTTAGACTATCATATACCGTAAGTTTCCGTGTATAATACGCATAATGTGTAATACGCACCCTGACTTTTACTAAGTTCTGATAGAATTTCTATATTACCATGTATAATACGCACCCCAACTTTTGGCATTGACCCCTGATTTCCCCGCTTCTGATAGTTTGCTTGAAGCGCGACTCACGGTTGGCCACTGTCATTTCATCAAAGTTCGTTTGTGTGATGATCCTTGAATCCATCTCAGAATCGTAAACATGTCACGCAAGTTACGACAATGCCGCCGGCTCATCGCACGCGATGATATATCACCTCGTTAGTCGTGTAAGTCTTAGTTAGTCTTGCATTTTAGCTTGACCATTGATTAAATCTGGGCTTGTTAGAACTTACTTTGCGTCATTCTGCTCTCAGTTTTAAATTAATACCAAGCTCTATTCGGATATGTTGCACGCACACTTTCTACAGCGAAGCATACATACGGTACAATCATCTTTATTTGCATTCACAACTTCGAGTCACATTGGCTGACTATTCAGGCTGACTGTCCACACATTTCTGCGTTATTCCCGGTCAGCGACGCTCCCGGTCGCGTACGCTTCCCGGACATTGATGTCATAATACTAGTGTTCCAATAGCGCTATCCATATCCGGTCGGAGAAATTTTTTTTCGCCCAATCACCATGAATAATACACACCCGGACTTTTAAGTAAAAAATGCGTATTATTCACGGAAACTTACGGTATGGTATATCGGAAATAATTACGTATGAGCATGACACTACTAGCTTACCACAATTCGCAACCGTAAATAGTAACACAATAAACGAACGGACGAAATTTATGTTAAAAGACCCAGAGATATCAAAGCACTGCAGTGAATTGAAAATTAGATGAAATGTAGCACACGCACGCACGCACGCAAGCACGCACGCACGCATGCATGCACACACGCACACTTCCGCTGGAAGTGATCGCTCTCATAACACAAAGTATACTATTATACATAATATATAAAACATAAATTTCAATCAAATATCTCGACAACTACTGAACCAATTTTCATAACATAATAGTAATTGTATATTGTATTATGTGAGCGGTCAACGGATCGCTGTGAACTTTTGCCACAGTTGTTTTCTCATCAATTTAGCACATGTGGAAGACATTTTTTTCCCATTCAAAAGGTATCAGCCAAAGAGCTTGACGTCAACGGACATCACTCTGCCCTAAGCGAGGGACGAACCGTCGTTACGTGCAGGAATTGTTCATAGAAGATCGAAAATTATTTACTCCGGGGTAAGTACAAATATATCATTGACGTCACAAGGAGCCGGGAGTGTTTATGTTTTCCCGGAATTGTGTTTGGCATCGACCAGATTCGACTCGGATTAATCAAGTATCACAAGTCACAAGTCAATAGACAGAACAATTATGCAACCGGTAACAATGTTATGTAACGCTCGGCTGCGTGTTGTCCGCGCGGCCCCAGCACTAATGACACTTTCACGTCAATTTGGCTTATAGTTATGAACTAATAAGCAATCGTAAACTCGCAATCTAAATTTATATTCCCGTTAGATGAGGACAGCGATTTAATTAAACACGTGCTGTTGATTTAATTAATTATATTCTTGGTTGAATAGATAGAGCGGCTAAGATGGAATCAGATCGCAGATAAAGCAAAACAAAATTCACAATATTTTTCTTAAAATTAATGCATGTTTCATAGTTATCGTAGAAAATGCAAATATATTGATGTAGCATTCCCGGACTATTTCACTGAGTTGCAATAATAACGTGAACGTTTAGGAAGCTTATTATAATTGGACCTGTCAACTCCTTAATCCATATAACTTGAAGAAAATAATCATAAATTATATCAATGTATTTTTTTGTATCAGAACTCTATCGATATCCCTATCAAATATATCAATGCCTATTTGTGTAATAAACTATCAAATACACTCGAGTGCTTGTCTGTGTCAAAGTGTTAACAACGCGCAAAGCATTAACGTGGCACTGACATGCACCACAACTTTTAGTTTTAACTGTTAAAATGTTTCAGCAGAGAATCAGTACACTTGAAAACAAATATATATATATATATATATATATATATATATATATATATATATATATATATATATATATATATATATATATATATATATATATATATATATATATATATATATATATATATATATATATATATATATATATATATATATATAATCATGAAAACATAACTGTACAATATACAGACGATATCGATTAATTTGTAGCGAAGCAGATCGAATCATTGTAAAGGCGTTTCATCGATTCATCTCGCTCGTCTCGGGTGTAAGCTACCGCCATGTATGGTCATCTCACAAGTTGCACTATGTCCTATAGTAGCTCAGCTTCACGACAGGGGCGCTTGATTTCCAGCATTTCTTGGCGGTTCTCATTTGTACATGCAGTATTGTACAACTGTATTGAACTGTATTGTATTGTACTGCATTGTATTGCACAATTGCTGCCAACAAAGCTCGAAAACGAGCCTCCAAATCATAACCACACATAGAGATGACACATAATGATTTTGTCGA
Organism: Lamellibrachia columna; assembly: GCA_963662155.1. Classification (NCBI taxonomy): domain Eukaryota; kingdom Metazoa; phylum Annelida; class Polychaeta; order Sabellida; family Siboglinidae; genus Lamellibrachia; species Lamellibrachia columna. Next base: position 36,114,498 of record OY759271.1, on the reverse strand, counting down.
AGTTGATGGTCGGCCAGTGTCCATCGGTGCACAAGACCACACTTCAACTTATGGACTGCACCGAGCAGTAGATGGTCTGGATGGCTCATGCAACGAAATCAATACAGACATGACGACAGAATAGATGATCTGGATGGATCCTGCAACGAAATCAATACAGACATGACGACACAGTAGATGATCTGGATGGATCCTGCAGCGAAATCAATACAGACATGACGACACAGTAGATGATCTGGATGGATCCTGCAACGAAATCAATACAGACATGACGACACAGTAGATGATCTGGATGGATCCTGCAACGAAATCAATACAGACATGACGACACAGTAGATGATCTGGATGGATCCTGCAACGAAATCAATACAGACATGACGACAGAGTAGATGATCTGGATGGATCCTGCAACGAAATCAATACAGACATGACGACACAGTAGATGATCTGGATGGATCCTGCAACGAAATCAATACAGCCATGACGACAGAGTAGATGATCTGGATGGATCCTGCAACGAAATCAATACAGACATGACGACACAGTAGATGATCTGGATGGATCCTGCAACGAAATCAATACAGACACGACGACAGAGTAGATGATCTGGATGGATCCTGCAACGAAATCAATACAGACATGACGACACAGTAGATGGTCTGGATGGCTCCTGCAACGAAATCAATACAGACATGACGACACAGTAGATGATCTGGATGGATCCTGCAACGAAATCAATACAGACAAGACGACACAGTAGATGATCTGGATGGATCCTGCAACGAAATCAATACAGACATGACGACACAGTCACTTTCTCAAGTAAACAACTCCCTGAATGTGTCAACTTGTGGCTGGCTCTTTATAATTATTTAGTAGGTTTATTTGGGCCAACGGGATGTTAGCATGTGTGTGGAAATCCAATGTTATCTTAATTAATTATGAATTATCATGTATGCATCATTTGCTTGGCTACGAATTTTTTATATTCCATTGAAATAGGCATTCGGTAAAACAGCGTATTGCCTTTTTTATATTTAGTAAGCTTGTATCTCAGTCATAGTAAACTCGTAAATCCGTTAGTTTAAGTTCCTGATCCTACTGAACTTGAACTGGTAACTATTTAATCTCAATAGTTGGTAATGATGAGTGATATATATTTATGTCACCAGCTATATTTTTATGCAACATAATGAAACCAGCATATTAAAAAAATCGAGTAACTGTTTCGTAGATAAGGGTAACTGGGGGCAAGTTGACGACGTTAAACATTCATCGTTGATTTATGTGGCTTTTATTAACATCAGCAATATTGTAACAATACAACTTAAACGGGAACATGTGTACTTTCTTTCAAGATGATAACATTTAATATGCAAATAAAGGGAGAGCGAAACATAAAAAGTCATTACCCAACATACGCCATCTTAAGGCACACTTGGAGCAAGATGACTTTCACATTGGGGCAAGTTGACAATAGATAAAACAAATAATAAACTTCAAGTCTGGATGAGTTATCAAGTAATTATAAATTATGTATATTGACACCTTTATGTGTCCTTCGTAATTATAGCAACTTTCGTGCCACCGTTATATGCATGCTTTTTTGACGGTTCTTCAACTTCACATTATACACCTAGCGCACCACATCTTGTCTGTCGTTATCCGCTGGGATGTTTGGCGTTTGAGGGCACGCTATCCATGATAGATACAAGCTGCATGTTATATACAGGTGTTATATGGTTTAATAATTTTTTTAGCAATTTCAGTAGAAACCAACTTTATCGCTTGCAGTTTGCGTAAAATTGCTAATGTTCCCGTGTTGATCACTCTGCGTGTGTGTGTATTTCATTGGAAAATTGCATGGTGCTGCCACCTGTTCCCTGTTTTAACATTATTATGCGATTTGCAACTTGCCCCATTCGTTAGCTCGCACCATGTTCCCCTAATTTAAATTTGTTTAACATTTTTCTTTTTACAATATAACTTATAAGCAAATATTAGTACAGCCAGCTCAATAAATATCCCTGCCACAGGACGTGATGAAAAGTTACATAAAACACTAACCCAAAAGTTACATAAATACTAACCCAAAAGTTACATAAACACTAACCCAAAAGTTACATAAACACTAACCCAAAAGTTACATAAACACACTAACCCAAAAGCTTGTCAGCAATCGTGATACAACTAAACCAAAGGAGCGAATATTAATAATTACGCAGATATACTACAAATGATGAGTAATTAAGGCGTCGTTCAATCCTTGTTTGTCGATTGCATGACTGGGTGTAGTTCACTGGCTGTATTCAAGAGAACCATCACAACGCACGCAAAGTTGCGACAGGCGAATTCAGTAAATTGCAATACTAATTTACCCAGTAAATAACACATTTGCGCAAACGAACTAGCGTGTTGAAGTTGATACTAGATACGTTTGATGTTCACGTAATTATACTAAAACGAGACATTACGAGCCTCTTGCGGATGCTTCCACTAATCGGCGCTGTTTGAAAGGAGCTTAAGTTCGGTCAGGCACGATGTGTTCCTAATCAAACGGCCCTACCGGAAGGCATATGATTTTTCATAGTTCACAAAACGTTGACTATGTACCCATAATACGTAGAGATTATATAGCTAGCACGAACACCCGGGTGTAATTACGTTCGGTAACTGCATTTGTGCGTACAGGAATACACGAATCAATATACTGTGAGTAGCTGGCGTTGCACGTAGCGTCGCAATATTGACCAGTCAATAGCATTCGAATGTGTGAAGTCCGTGACATCTGCACGGTTACATTCCTGTTAATTAGCGTGATTTTCCAGGTGATTTGTCATGTGCTAAATATGACAAAACTGCATTTCTTTCACATTTATTGAACCACCGACTTGTGCCGTATCTGTTCTATTCTTTATCAAAGTTCGGTGATTCTAGTGCATCATATTTCAGTTAAAGCAGTTTGAAATATGTAGTAACTGCAACATGCTGGCAGAGAAAAAAACTTTAAAAGCCATTTATCTAATTTAACTTTTTTGTAGATGCTTCGTTTCGCCTTTGCAGGGCAAAGTATACAACAGGATGTGTCGAATGTTTTTATTTTATAGTTTTTATCCCTATCTGCCCCATACCTCTCTATCAGACATGTTGGCGAGTCACAAACTGGCAATTCTAATCAAGTATCAAGCCATTGATGGGAAAGTCAAGTCGAGTATCAAGTCAATGTCCCCAATTTTCAAGTCATCTCTCTGAATACCAAGTGAAGTCCCAAGTCACCAGGGTTTACCAATCGCCAAGACTGTTAGGCGGGTGCTGATCCGCCATAGCATAAGTATTGTATTGTCCGTTATACGCTTTTCGTTCACGCGTAATTTTATGTATTACAATAATATATTTACCACCAGAGAGGCTCAGCGAGAGAACGTGTACGCGTACGGGTACAAATGTGTGTAGTACGTCAGAGAGGTGTCCGGGGTATTCCACTTTTCCTGGGATCCCGCGTGTCGCTTATTACCGCCTTTACTCATTCACGCCGTGTAAAACCGAACCTACCCGTTGAGTCAGCGCGATGTTAGATTTAGAAGGGAATTATTTTTCATTTGGCTCCTAATGGCTAAAACAGCCATAATAAGTCTAAGCTGACACATTTGTTCTATTTGATAGTGCATTTATATGCGACATCCTTTATGCGACATCCTTTATGCAAACACAAAAACGAAACCAGTTAAACAGTTAACTTACGTTCCTGCGCAGTAACATAGCGAACCATAAAACGTTCACCACCGGTAATTTCCAAAATAACAACGTCAAATATGTCAAAACATGTTATTGTTTACCTATAAGGCTCACTTGTTCGCGTCTTAAAACATAATAAACACCGACAAATTTAAGTTCTGCAAGTTTTCAACCAATATACGTCGCAATACGACATTATTTCGGCGGTCGGTCGCGTTACGATCTACAAGTTATAGGCCTACAATGTTGAGTTGCGGAACTTCTTGAAGGAAATGTACGACGACTTGGATAACCGAACGACTGTTTATGGGACTTTGCAATGCTGCATTTATCAGCATTTATAACATATGGGTAGGTTAAAATAATATCCGTACAAACCGTGTTGGTATCGTGATCTTTTACCTCTCAATATTTTCAAAAATGCCGGATTTGTGGGAAGATTGAAAATAAGCTACGTGTTACGACATGTATAGATACTGGTTTACGGAATATAAAGGACCGCCCAATAAATATTTAATTTTTAAAGTGGAACATAACGGATGCTTTATTAGTCCTTCAAATTCGAGTTTTATACAATTTCTAATAGTAAATATACCTTAAAGATATATTAAAACACAAAGTGACATATAACATTATTAATTTACACTTGGAATTAACAACTTACTTTGAGAACCAAATATTAAGATAATTTGGGAATTTTAATAATACGAGCTGCGTATCAGTTAGTCAATGAAAATCGCCGTGCATTCCCTTGAACGTGTAAAAAGGGAACGAGCGCGTGCAGCCCGCTAAGCCACGCGTACACGTTTCGCGTGCTGACCGTCTCTACTGTTAAAATATATTTTCAACAAAGTGCAAAGGTGAGTTAACAATATTTTTCAAGATTTAACAAGGATAGCGAAATAAACTAAACTGACGAGTGATATTGGAATAATTGAACTTGCTTGCGCGCACAAACAGAACTACGGAATCAGCTCGGACCAGCATGTATGTCAGAGCGTCTTAACGCTCCTTCGTCAATTCATTTACCCCATCGCGAATCATGTTCGAGGATGTTCGAATGTGTAGTATGTGACAAGCAATTTTCGCTTAATTTTGACCAGATCCGGTCAAAAATAATTGAATATATTTGTCCGATGGTTTCACGAAAAAACTAAATAACACGTGCGCAGACGAGCTAGCTTATATTGGGTGGATAATAGCCCTACCTGGTGTCTGACCAAGTATTCGTACTTGAGGTAACGACGCGACAGGGACACGTTCCTCCAGCTCGCCCAAGGCGCCACCAACGGATTCCACTTTTGACAGGAGTCCTTATCCGCCCACTCGTTCACGTTTTCGTACCACATCTTGTGCTGGTGCTCATCGGCGGCGTGGGCCATGGCGCACACGCGGCACCAGAACTTGGTGTTGATGAAGTGTCCGGTTCCCTTCCAGCGGAAGTACTCGTTGTAGAGGGTGTCGTTGGCGTCGAGCTTGTGCAGGTAGGCGGCCAGCTCGCGCGGCGACGCGAAGTCGTCGACGTGGATGTACGAGTGCGGTGGCGCCACCTTGCGGTAGTCCTCGGGCGCCGCTCCCATCACCACCGGGACGATGTCGTTCCTTGGGGAGCACACGCACACTGCGACAGTTCAAACGCGGAGCAGCATAGTAATTTCCATTGACATAATCGTTGACGTTCATTTACTTGAATAACAGTTAAATTACTTATATTGCCAGCTTTCATTATGGAGTTAAGGATAATGGCTATTCATCTAGACGACTTACGAATCATATCAATTCACATTGTTTTGGAAATCGGGTTAAATCGGCATTACCACTCCGCACGCACGTAATCATACACTCAATCATGCACGCAATCATGCATGCACGCAAGCAAGCGCGTACTACGTCCACAGAGCACATATCCTGTTGTAAGCCATGGGCAAACGACAGTTCCCACGTAAGTGTACAACCAGTGCTACTTACAGGTAGGCATTCCAGTATAACTTCTCCGTGATGTAGTCGCGACAGTTGGAGTTTTCAAACGCCAGGTAGAACTTGTAGCGTTTCTTCAGCAGCGAGAAGCAGAAGTCTTGGTTTTGTCGAAGACAGCGCAACGGCCCGCACGCGCCGTAGATGTCGACCGAGACGTGTCGCTTCAGTTCTCGTCCGTAAGCCAAACGCCCATTTTGGTCCATGCAATTCGACACGAACCATGCTACCTGCTTCGTCTTGCCGAGAGCGTAGTTTCGTCGTGGCCGCTCTGGCAGTTTCGTGAAGTTGTTGAAGTGGACGAACTTCTCGTAAGGCGTAACGATAGTGGAATCCAGACGATAGGTGGCAGTCCAGTTGTAACTTACTTTTACATTACGACTCATGTGCATTGGCGACTCTAGTTCATACAATATTTTGATCTGATTTGAGGCGACAGCGTGGGTGAAAAATGGCGAAAACCTAGTGTTGACAATGACGATGTCAGCCTCTCCCACCTTGCCGTCGTCCGCCGTAAATCTGCACTGGTCCACCGCGCAGTGGTCGTTCTCGAACGTCTGGAACTCAAACGTCGGCTCACTTTCGGTGTAGATCAACTTCTGTTTCTTTGGCGGTTTCTTCAGTTTGTAGGCTAGCTGTAGCAGTATACGATCTTCTCTCTCGTAGATCTGTGGCCAGATACTCGGCGTCTTTACGTTCTCGTTCTTAACTTGGAGGCACGGCGGCGCCGGCTCGAGGCGGAGTTGGATAAGGTGAAGAAGGAATATAAGGACGAGGAAGACGACGAAAACGGTACCGTACTTGAAGCGCGACCAGCGACATAACCGCACTGAGCCACGCCGCAGTCGCCGTACACACATGCATGGTCTCATCTTCCCGACGACACTAAAACGACATCGCGTGGGAGTTCTCATTCATCAAAATCGAATATATATGTATGTATGTATGTATGTATGTATGTATGTATGTATGTATGTATGTATGTATGTATGTATGTATGTATCTATCTATATATATATATATATATATATATATATATATATATATATATATATATATATATATATATATATATATATATATATATATATATATATATATATATATTATAATCACTCAGGATGATAACCGTAACGTTGGTTTCACTGTTCAAATTAAAGTTCATCTGCAATGTGAACTATAGAGTACTAGAGGGGTGTTTGCTCATGTAATTACGTGTCTGTTGCATGTGTCTAGAGAATGCAATTGACATATCAGCGCATCCAAAATAAAATAATTCATGTTTCCTTTTATGGTGTGGTTATCTCCTGCAGTTTGGTGGTTCATGGCCAAGTATGTGGTAAAGAATTTGTGACAACTGTATTCACAATATGACCAAATATATGTGACAAATTATGGTATGGTTATCATAACTGTCGTTCGTCTTACATCTAGACATATACAAACGAACCCATCAGAATACTCACATTAGACTTTATCTTGAGTAATCAGAAATGTCGGCCCAACATTGGTTCCTTATCATGTAGAACCATTATTTCACTGCAAAATATTCACTACCTGCAAATATAAAAATAGAATACACTAAACTAAACTAAATTTCTAAAGTTCCTTTAATGTTAATTCTGGGTCTGGGAGTATATCATGTCTAAGCAGTTTTGGTAATACTAAGGAAGTCATAGATGTCTAAGCAGTTTTGGTAATACTAAGGAAGTCATAGATGTCTAAGCAGTTTTGGTAATACTAAGGAAGTCATAGATGTCTAAGCAGTTTTGGTAATACTAAGGAAGTCATAGATGTCTAAGCAGTTTTGGTAATACTAAGGAAGTCATAGATGTCTAAGCAGTTTTGGTACGTTGTGAATATATAAATCAACTTATATACTTCATGCAAATACTCTTTGTTGTAATCACAAAGAAATCACTGGTTCGTGTATCATGGTCCCATGCCATGTCTGTGCCATTGCCACTGTAATTGCATTGCCATTAGCATTACTATGCTTATGGCAAGTTATGCCGGCCCATGGGCCATGGGTATGGCGCATGCCGTGCTGTGCCGTGCAGTGCCGTGCCGTGCCGTGCCGTGCCGTGCGGCTTCGTTTACAAAATAACTGCTCCCGTTATGTCATGATTATCAGCCTGTCACTTTGTCTATGTGTTTTTCCTGAAGCCCTAATCTAATATATCAACATAATATGTCATGGCCCCATGCCATGGCCATGCCACTGTATTTGCATTGGCATTGCTACGCTATGTTATGGCAAATTATGCTGGCCCATGGCCCGGGTGTGGCATTAATGAATAATGTTACGACTACAAAACAGCTGCTCCCGTTTCGGCGTTGTCATGATAATCAGCCTTTGTCTTTGTCTATGTTTTTTTTTTATAACAACCCAAATATAATATATCAACATTATTTAAACGTACTAAATAGAACAATTTAAAATTTATCGATGCAGAGGTTAAGCCAATTTCATAACGTTTGCCTGGTTCACCTTCATTTGACAAGAACGTCGTAGACCTGCTGTAGTCTGGACTGTAGTGTAGACGTTAAAATTGGTTCATGCACGTTTGGCGTCTGATCTCCACATTTTTCCTGTCCTTGATTTGTAGTGCACAAAGAAGTCAACATGTGTCACTACCTATTAATGTTATTCATAGATAACCATGGATGATACATGTGCAGTTTTATATATAATTATGAAATTATTATATTGCAAAACGGCATTACTTTCACCAGGAAAAATACATGTCCGGTAACTGTGGTTTAAGTTAACCGTTATAGTGGCAAACCCGTGTAGGCTGTGATCGTTAGTTTATTGCATTTAAAATCATTCATTTTTTCCTAGCGTTCCTATGTAGAGGAGACCGGGTAACACGGGTTAACTGTAACACGGGTTCTCCACTTCATCTAAAGTATCCGACAGCAGCCTTGCTTGCTCAACACTTGCGCAATTTGGCGATGCATAGTCTTAGAATATCTCATGCAAAATTTGCCAAGATCGATAATCCCAAACGACTGTTATTCACAAAAATATAATTTTCAAGAGCAATAGTAGAATTCTCATGTATTGAATGTGTTATGGTTGCAGTGATATATTCTTAGAATATCGTATTGATCTTAGATCCTTAACAACACTGCGGATGTTGTCTCAATTTGGCTTTATACCATGCTATGTAGAGTCGGGGACGATTGTTACAACTGTTACATTTGACTTGTGTATTAATTGGTAAATAAATAGTTTAGACATAAAAGTCATGCATAGTATTTCAGTTTAAACCATAAACATGTAAATATGATAATGTTAGCCTACATACTAATCAACATACAAGACTAATTTTGTTTTCTTCGGTATGTTTTGTTTGTATTCAAAGAGTAGACCTAAACATTTATAAGTGTGATATTATGCTTGCTTTCATTTCAGAAATGATTACAATTGTGTATACTCGTTGGTGGCAATAAACAACGACTGGCTAATTATATAACTATTTGACACAATAAAACACATAACTAGCCTAATTGTTACAATTGACCCTGGCTGTGTTACAATTGCTCCGGGTCATGGGGTCGATTGTAACAGAAGAAACGCTTCCGTATATTTTCAACTGCATCAAATTGTCTTGTTTGTTGAAGCCAAGACAAATTGGTAGACAATATGAGGTTTCGTTGACTAAGACGCATTAGATTTTTCCATACACTAAACTTATACTAGAACGAATATCATTTAATATGTATGCATTATTTGAGCAATTGTGGATTTTTCCTGTAAATATATTTTATTTTATTTCATTTATTTATTTGTTTGTAAACATTAGTCCGTTACATTAAACATTAGTCCGATTCTGTCTTATTTCATTTCGTTGGAAAACGTTCAGCAATCGACAGAAATGTTTGAAATAGATACAGTTATGTGGTCGCCCCATGGCCATGCCATGTCATGCCAGGCCATGCCATGTCATGTCATGCCAGGCCATGTCCATGATCAGCTCAACATGTTATGCCAACTTATATATTGGGGCGGCATAAATTTGCTTGCAATTTTCCATTGACTTTCGATCACAACTACACATAAATAAAGCAGAAAATTCAACGAAAAACACGACGGAGTGTTTGGCAGCTTCACATTTGCTGCCATGTTTGTTAAAAGCTTGACGGAGGTTGCTGACGTTGTTAGGCAGAGTCATGATACGGATTCACCAATTCATCGTCATAGACGATCTTCGGAAAGAGTATGACGTCCGCCAGGAATCGCTCGTGGGCCCTGTGGTGACTCGGGGCCCTCTCCGAGATCTGCAAATCTCATTGCAGTGGGGCAAGAGGTTCCGATCGGAAGTGACTCTCAGTCGAGAGAACCCGGTTTCGAATCATCTTGCTGCTGTTTCGAAACTTTTGCAATTCTGTTCACACCGCATTGTCACAGTTCACTCAGTACTGAGTACGTGGCTACAGACAGAGGTGGATTTGTGAACAAATTGTCTTTGCGCAATAATAGCAGCGTGGCCGAATGCTCCCAATAGAAGTCGAGATGGCGTTGGAATGAACAGGTCTGCCAGGGGGTGAAGTGTAAGGTCTGCCAGGGGGTGAAGTGTAAAGTGCTTTGAGCAGTCCCAAGGACCGGATACCGCGCTATATACCTTTTTCAGGCATGTCAGTGACGTCACAAACTTACAGCAATGACGTCACAAACAATAGGTGTCATGCGTGTTGTGAATATTGTCTATTTAATTATGCGGACATTTCCATTATGGCTAAATCTCATTTCATTTTTAAATTAATTAATATCACATTCGAAAAAGGGTTGTATATATAACCTTAGGGAAATCCAAGCCATGGCATCATTTAACAAACATTCTAGAACTAGTCGCATCTGGATCAGTGACGAGATCAGTGCCTGCTAAAATGGAGCGCATTTGCGCTTCTGCGTTATCCGGCTCGACAGTAGTAACTATGACGTTATCTCTGTTGACCGCAATGTCACGAAAGACTTGCACAAACTCTACCATTGTGTTTATTGTTATGATGGCAAATCCACTGGAATTTACAGATTTTTATTAATATAATTTATTGTGTGCTGGCCATATATATGTCTGGAATAAAACTACTGATCCATTCATTTAATGGCAATGGCAGCAGGTACGCAATAATTCGTCAATAAATCTGCACAGTGACGCATAAGGCTGAATAGCTGAACTACGCAACCAGTACAATAAAAGGATAATTGGGGAAACGCATGCACGCCCATGCATGAGTCACGCCTTGGTGGAGGTTCTGTGTATCTCGTAAAACCCACCCTCCAGCAGAGCAACCGTCACCACCGAAACGACTAGAAGGAAAACCGCAGAACGTTCACCTCAAGTCATTGGATGAGTTTGTCGCAGCGCATTCAGCCAGCCTAGTCCATTCATTCTAGACCGACCAGAGCTTCGTGGTGGACGGCGTCCCTACTGTAGTCCAATTCTGCAGCGTACATTGAAGGCTGCAATAAGTTCAGACTGCTAATAATCTTCAAGAACACTGCTGAAAGAGCAATTCAACAAACTCATTAAAAATTACTGAAAACAAAAACAGTACCTTCTCTAAATCGAGCAAAACCACTGGAATTATCCACATTGGTGTTAACAATAGAAGAGTCACGCTATAATAAAAAAATGCAATACCACATGACGTTCTAGTTTCTCGTAATATGACATGGTAACTACCTCTCAAACTCAATGAAAATGAATGGTGATATAATGCAACCCTGTATTACGCCAGTTTTGACTTTAACTGTCTCAGATAGTTTTCCATTATGTATAACTTGGCAGGTGGAGTTTCGACCGACCGACCGACCGACCGACCGACCGACCGACCGACCGACCGACCGACCGACCGACCGACCGACCGACCGACCGACCGACCGACCGACCGACCGACCGACCGACCGACCGACCGACCGACCGACCGACCGACCGACCGACCGACCGACCGACCGACCGACCGACCGACCGACCGACCGACCGACCGACCGACCGACCGACCGACCGACCGACCGACCGACCGACCGACCGACCGACCGACCGACCGACCGACCGACCGACCGACCGACCGACCGACCGACCGACCGACCGACCGACCGACCGACCGACCGACCGACCGACCGACCGACCGACCGACCGACCGACCGACCGACCGACCGACCGACCGACCGACCGACCGACCGACCGACCGACCGACCGACCGACCGACCGACCGACCGACCGACCGACCGACCGACCGACCGACCGACCGACCGACCGACCGACCGACCGACCGACCGACCGACCGACCGACCGACCGACCGACCGACCGACCGACCGACCGACCGACCGACCGACCGACCGACCGACCGACCGACCGACCAAATCCAAGTTCCACCCGTCTCCAACTTGACGTATTGAATTATGTTTCTGTTGTTGCTATGTAACTGTTTATTTCACACAACGACCCACACATGGGAACTTCATGCATGTTTAATTTCCATATTTAAACATATGCCCCTTTGACCACTGAAAGTGCCATTTCGCTTCCCAGTGTAAATTCACTTGAATACTACTTGAATGTGCGTGTGCGTGTGCGTGTGCGTGTGCGTGTGCGTGTGCGTGTGCGTGTGCGTGTGCGTGTGCGTGTGCGTGTGCGTGTGCGTGTGCGTGTGCGTGTGCGTGTGCGTGTGCGTGTGCGTGTGCATGTGCGTATGATTGTGCGCGTAGGCCGTGCGCGTCAATATGCGTTCGCATGACACCCGTATGTATATAAACATAACAAACGTAGAACATAGACACACACAATACGTGGATGAACATATACTACCAACATACTATTTAAAATTACACAAACATTTATTTATTATAAACACGTCAATACATAGTTCAGAAATAAATAATTGGAACAAATAAGTCTCGGAGGCGCTGCTTTAACGATAAAGTGCATCGTCATACAAGTAAAGTACTATACATGTAGATGGTGATAATAAACCTGTTTGAATTTGTTCAAACTGAAAAGCCATCTGACAACTTTACACGTTGTGTTTCTGTCAATGCAACGTGTAACGACATTATCAACTATTAAAGCTACGCTAGATAGCGCTAAACGTCACGACAACAACGAAACGAAAAGTCGAAGGTCAAAGCAACTGAATGACTTGATAGTGATTCAACTTCACGTTAGTGTGAACAGCTCAAAATCGTCACTTCTTTAAATAAACGTCCGTATATACATATTATGTTAAAATAATGTTCGTATAAACGTATGTATAGCTACAGTTTGTGACAGTTTTCAAAACAATCACCTGAACATGCAGAATTCAGTTGTTTGTGTTCTACATTTCATGCACTAACTGTGTGGATTCGGCTGTTTTTGTCCCGGTACTCCTAAATTGGCGCTTGTCTCGTTGCCACTCCCGCTTGTGCTCTCTCGTGACGTGTCATTGCCGTTCACCGTCGGCGGAAGGATCGTTGGTTGCACGCCATAGCTGGTCAAACTATTGCTTTCTCTGTCGTTTTTCGTCAGATTCATGGCGTGTGTGGTGGTCTCACGAGACAAGTGACTCGGTGACGCTTTCTCAATTATGACGGCCTCTTCCACGGCTGTCTTGTTCCTGCCAGAATAACAGTGACACTTACGCATGAACTAGGAACTATTTTATTACACACGAACAAGGACCCATTCTTGTAAATTTTATTAACCAAACATGGGTACGCATGCACTAGCATCACGTCATTAGTTCGCGAGTATAGTGCGCGCACTACATACGCACGTACGCATGCACGCACGCACGCACACATTATATAAGCATAGGGACTAAATTAATTAATCCGATCGGTGGTGCCATCTGACGGTAACAACCAAACCATATGTCAAGGCCCAAACTCTTTTCTTGACGAGTTTACAAAGGTGGGCGAGAGTTGTCAGTCGGCTAAACGAGACCACTACTATAATTGAGGTCAGTGAGCGAGGCTGTCAAGTGGAATGAAACAGTCTCGCTTATCCGACTCTCGCTCGCCTTCGTACGTGAACTCGCCGAGAACAGAGCCTGGCTCCAAAGGCATGGTTTACCATGGTTTTACTATTACCCACTCCATTTTTCTTTATTTGTCAGTAATGCAGATCAATACTTCATGTGGTATTTGGCTCTTGTCTTACCTGCGCATGGTCGTGAATCGCTGGTAGAGGTTTGCACCCTCGCAAAGGTAGTTATCCTTGCGGTAGCAACTCCACACGGCCGTCACTAGAAGGGCGATGCCGAACACAGATCCCCACACGGCGAGCTGCTCGTTCCTGCAACGGCACGAGACGTAGACAGACCCACAGAAGGATAAGCAAGCGTCAGGATAGATTAACTCAAATGATGTTAATTATATTTGTATTTCTAATAATAATATATACGTATTTAATTAAGTGTAATGCTGTATTAGGCTAATTGAGATTGGAGATATATTAAGTGTCCAATTCGGAATCAATTTAATCATGTCATCGATTACGGTCATTGTTACGAATGACCGGTTAAAGGTTGTACGTATGCTATTCGCCAGGTAATAGCACCGGCGTTAATTCTTTCCACGTGGTCAGCCTGTTTCTTCTGGTCTCCGCTTAACAACAACAGTGGCGCCACATAGTGAGCAGGGAACCAGTCATCTTCTGAACAGACGCTCATTTGAAATGTAAAATTCAGGAGGTAATTTAAAGCCAAACAAAAGTCATGGGTGTGGCACGGCCCATGAAATTAAGATGCTGTGTGTTCAACAAGAGTTTCATAGTAAGCCTCTTGCTTGATATTCTTAATTGTAGTTATAAATGGTTGTTTTAGTAAATTTTCTGAAATGTATTCGTATGTCAATCAAACCGCTCTTTATATGTCATAAAAAGGGTTATTTTGTCAAACAACAAAACATGCATTTTACGAAATATCAAACCTATCTAGTAACCACTGCAACATGCCAGCTCGTTTGTGCAACTTGTGTGGATTTGCGATTGGCTAAATCAGTTGAGGATGGAGTTTTAAGCAGTGAACCTCGTTGTACATTCATTTGAAAGCAGGATTACGGGGGTAGTTACGTCGTCTTCGTTGTTTGTGTAGGACAGCATTCGAAGTGGTTCCTCTGTACGCAGCACACCGGGGCTGACGAACTATTGCAGTAGTACACATTGACTGGGTAGGCGTCTAAAGACTGGTCCTTCAGACACTTCGTCGCCGCTGGAACAGTGCATCACAGTTGAGTGGTGCAGAGAAACCGCGTAACCAATTAAATAGGGTCAATAATCAACTGTGTGCAATACAACGAGGAATCAGGGGGACTTTTAACTGGGTTGATAAATGTGCAGGGAGATCAAAAAGATTAATGTCAAATGATGAATTTTCGAAATTGTGCTGTTCCACAAATGTCATAAGACTACAATGTCTTTTTATTTTATTTTAAAATATTATTACAGCATTCGCTTTTGAGCCGTAATGATAATTTGTGTTTTTATAAAGCCACACGCAATGCATCTCACAGCGCTTTACAGAGAATTATAGCATATTGGTCAATAATGGAAACATGTAGTAGACAAGATGTCTAAGTTTGCGAAAATAACTGGGCGAGAAGAATTGCGGAGTGAGAAGAATTGCGGAGTGAGAAGAATTGCGGAGTGAGAAGAATTGCGGAGTGAGAAGAATTGCGGAGTGAGAAGAATTGCGGAGTGAGAAGCGCAGACGAGCGAAGAAAGAGAGTTTCAGAAGGAAGCTGGTGATGAGCAGGTTAAAGTGGGCTGGACACGTGGAATGAACGGAAGGGGACGGTTGACGAAGAGAGCAGATGCGCTCATAGTGGAGGGTAGAAGGAGAGGAGGAAGACCGATACTGAGATGGGAGGATTGCGCGAAGAGAGATCTGGCGGAAGTGGGTTAAAGTTAGTTGAGAAGGAGAACGAGGGATAGATTGGGGTAGAGAAGGGTGTTGGAGACAGCAGTGAAACGTGATCGGGGATGGAAGAAGAATGGGAACACAAATCGACAACGGGCGTCGGTGCCAGTCTCACCCTGGACTTCAAGGATAAAGAGGAGAGCAAAAACAACATTATTAATTATTCATTACAAAACCTGTTGAATTATGATTCTATTGGAGTTACGATAGAGGTGTGTGTCCAATGCGTAAACAAATCATCCACACGTAAATAACCCTAACACGTTGATGCTTCCCTTTGTAATTTGTGATTGTTTCCTCGTAATAATATTGCGTTGGCGTTATCGTTAGAACTGGGATAGTTGCAGTTCGGATGTTTCTAAACCCCGTCATATCTGACGATGATTAAGGACTGAGAACGAGGCGCGTATTGAGTGCAAAATAAACAACAATGGTTGCTTCAAGAATGGGACGTTGTCTTAAACATGACGTTGTCTAAAGCCCAACGTAATTAATGTTAGCCTA
Organism: Lamellibrachia columna; assembly: GCA_963662155.1. Taxonomy (NCBI): domain Eukaryota; kingdom Metazoa; phylum Annelida; class Polychaeta; order Sabellida; family Siboglinidae; genus Lamellibrachia; species Lamellibrachia columna. The sequence goes on along the minus strand of OY759271.1, from coordinate 36,098,372 downwards.
CTATATTTACGTTTGTTTAGAAAATAGCCAGCATTGTCGTGGTGCACACTTGATTACGTACATTCACACCACACATTTAGACACATTAGATGGACAATGAATACGTCTAAGTCGCTTGGTACACGTGCGTGCGTGAGTGCGCGCGTGCGTGTGTGCGTGCGTGCGTGCGTGTGTGCGTTGCGCACGTGACCCGAGCGCAAAGCGTTTCTGTTCAGACTGTATCGTGTTACAACTTACACAACAGGGAGTTCTAAGCCTGCTTGATCGGATAATTCGGTAATCCTTCTAAATACGGCGGAATTATCGGAACTGACTGGATTTAGTTTACCGGACAAAACATTACTAACAGCACGTGAACAAAAAGATAAGCCGACGTATTGTCTGGTTGCGCTACTGCGGTTTAATGTTTCCATTGGTGGTTCGATAAAACCCTTTGTTGCTTACACCAACGCGTTGTAGTGTTACTAACGTCAAGCTGAACGACCGACTGATAATTACTATCTGAACAAAACAGCAGGAAATAGATTTAGCCACAAAGGCTTTGCGTAGGCTCCTAATAATGAGTGATTCTTTTACAAGATCAAATGTCGGGGGTTCGGCGTCGTGTTCGACACAAATAGAATTCGAATGAACCCCAAATCCTACTCCGGCCTACTCAATAAACCATTACGAGAAGTAACTACTTTGTACTAGCTTACAATTGATTTACTCTTGCTCTTGAAGCCGCGATGATTTATGGCACCAATCAAAAGAGCTGGGTTGAAAGACTCGTGCATAGTCGTCCAGTTTTAGTGTGCAAAGCTAGTTGCAATCTTCGAGACGTTATGAGTGATGTGACATGTTGATGACCTGTGGAAGAATAAACGTGATCGATAGATCACGTAGTTTTACGGATCATTGTATGCGTAAAATGACGCGAGGTAGGAGTTAATCGGGGCCACTGAATAGATTAGTTCAGACTTTACAATGACAATGTCGTAATCAATGCCACCACTTGAACGTCCTTTCACAAAGCCACGGCCTTCAAGACATGCATATATGCTTATTTGTGGTTAATGTAAAGCAGGTACTGCGTTATGTCACGAGCACAACATTGAACACGGAGAATCACATTGTGAACAATCTTGCCCAAAAACATCACCCCATGGAGGTGTCGCTAGACTGGGTTTCTCAGATTGATCAAAGAAGAAAGTACGAGGAAACTTGTCAACTGGCGCTCGATGGTAGCCAAGTGAACGTTGTGCAAACGTTATATTTGATGCCAAAGGTGACCAGACTACTGTAAAACTAACTTTGACATTGCCACACACAAGTGCTATTGTTTTTATTTATTGAATTTTTACTGCGGCTACTGCTGTTCAAACTCCCTTCTTCGGATCATACACAACACGTCCTCATAGGCCTACATTGATTGATAATCTCTGCTTTCTTTACTCGTACGATCGCACCCGTGACTTGCTATGACGCTTCCCGACGAGCGGTGCAGCGCTGGCCACACGTGAGCCGCGGACGTGATCGTTGGAGTTTTTTGTTTTCAGGCGAGGTAGTTGTGTAAATACGTTTTTGGATCGATAAACCCAAGTGGCATGGTTTGAGAGTCTTTGAAATAAGTAGTGATGCCCTTTTTTGGAAATATATCAATACCGTGTATGGGACGAGAGACACGAAGTTGGAGGGACGGACCTGAATCGGAAGCAAAGCTTAGAAGTGGAATATTCGTACCGTATGAAGGAACATATCCGGATGTTAGACGAAGATTATGTAACTCAGGACAATCATAGAAAACACGCATAGCGTTGCGACTAATCGTGTGTCTACGACAACACGCGTGCTCTGAGAAATGATTCAAACGTCTGATTCATTCTTTGAATGAGTTAGTCGTGTTACCTGGATAGATATATATCACGCTAAATGCTCTAGATCAATAAAGTAGTTGTATTACCGTGCATTATCCCGCTGGATAGCAAACGGCTGCCTCGTTCTGAGAATCCTTATGCTAAGCACGTTTGTGAACGTCGAGTGGATATCAGCACGGCTAGATATCAGCACGGCTAGATATCAGCACGGCTAGATATCAGCACGGCTAGATATCAGCACGGCTAGATATCAGCACGGCTCGCCGTTGTAGAATGAAAAATACAACTTATTATGAACGCATCACACGTTTATATAATCGCATGCGTTTTGCTGCAGCGAAAACAAGAAGAAGAATTTTTTTTACAAAATTGCCATCCAAAACAAAAACAGATGGCAAGTGGACAAACAAGTAATTGGCTTATCGAGAGTTAAAAAAATTCCACTTATGCCCTTCTGAGATATTTGTCAATTTGTTTTTAAAACATATTCAGTCTAGTAGCATTTACACAATCTGCAGATAATTTGTTCCATTCATTTAGTGTCTTCTGTGAGAATGAATACTTTCTGATATCCACTCTACACTTATCCTTCATTCGTATTACTTCGTGTACTTAAGTTATTTTTAAGTGAACAAAATGTTTATATAAATATTTTCATACCCATTGAACATCTTAAAAACTTCAATTTGATCTCATCTTAACCTCCTTGTCTCTATGGTTGTTAAACCACACTCTCTTAGGCGGTTTTTATACCTAAGATATCTCAGTTGTGGAATCAGTTTAGTTGCTCTCCTCTGTTTTCGTTCCAATGTATCTACATCCTTCATATCATATGGTATGCAAACTAATGTACAATATTCTAAATGAAGTCTAATTTTTGTTTTATACACAGGCACAAATAACTTATTTTCCTTATAAATTATATTTCTCCTATTCAACCCAATAATTATATTACCCTTTGACTTTGCAATCCTACACTACTTTGAAACTTTCATATCAACACTACTTTGAAACTTTCATATTGTTACTTTTAAGTATTTTTCTTTTATGGTAGTACCTAAAGCAGGACGTCCCATTTTATAATTTATAAATAATATAATTTTCGTGTCATGTGTGCAGGCATTTAGATTTACCTAAATTGAATAACTTGTCCTTTTACAGATCATTTCACTAATGTGACTAGATCGTTTTGTAAATGTTGTTTTTTCCATCGTGTGTAACCTTTTAAAAAAAAATTTCAGTACCTTTCTTGTTATATTATCGTCGAAGTTATTAATATATATTAAGAATACCATAAATCTTAATACTAGTCCTTGTGGTACCCCACTCAAAACTTATTTCCAGTTTAAAACCTCTCCATCTTCTATAACGCGCTGTCTTCTGTCAGTTTTTTAATCCTCGACACAATGGGCTTTTAATTTAAGTAGTAATCTTTGATGTGACACTTTGTCAAAAGCTTTCTGAAAAAAACAGTATACCTACATCGTATCTACTGGCGATCCCTAATCTACCCATTTAATGATTTCTTCTAAAAATAAACTTTCTAATGATTTACAAATCATTGATGTTAAACACACTGGTCTGAAATTCTATGACTTTTTAGAATGTAATGCTACAACCGATAACAGTACATTTAACATCGCTTCAGACTTACACGCAGTGCATCACACATGTTCCGATAATACTTTTCAACCGCATGAACATGATGATGATGATGATGATGATGATGATGATGATGATGATGATGATAGACCGAGTGACATTATGCATAATATAGATCCAGACAATCAATTTTATAACAATATACCAACCAATTCAAGATATTACAGTGATCAACAATTTATATGTAATGCCAAATGAGAAAGTGACCTATCGTTTATACATTTTAATGCTCGAGGTTTGAATAAGAAATTTCAAAAAAGATTAAGGATTTCTTTGATGACCTTAAGCTATAGTTTGACATTACAGCTATTTCAGAGACCTGGGCTGATTCAAGAACAACTGATGATTATTCACTAAATGGATATGAATTTTTTTCACATTGTAAGATATAACAGAAATGGAGGGGTGTGGCATTATATGTTAATCAAAGATTCACTTACACACTTCGAGCAGTACAATCCAAGGTGATAAAGCATATATTTGAGTGTGTCACTGTTGAATTGGACATGAAAAAAACACAGAAATATAATTGTGAATTGTGTCTACGAAACACCGGGGTTAGACATAGACCTATTTTGTGAGAGCATAGAACAGTTTGTTTATGCCTTTGTATGTGGTGATTTTAATGTCGATCTCCTAAAACATGACACACACAGTGGGACAAAGCCTTTTTTAGACTGTATGTATGGTTTAGGTTTGCATCCGTTAATGGACAGACCGAGTCGAATTACCACAAACTCGTGTACTTTGATAGATAATATATTTGCTAATCAAACGAATTACTTTGTTAGAACTGGGTTATTAATCAATGACATTAGTGATCATTTGCCGACATTAACTTTTTGTAATTATGAAATAGACAAACAGAAATGTGACACATTTAAATATGCAAGAAACGTAAAAGATGATAAGGTATTTTTGCTTATTGAAAGTTTGAGGCAAGAAAAGTGCGATAATGTGTTACAAACTGATGATATAATCCTGGCGTGTACCAACTTTGTCAGCAGATTTAGTACATTGTACAACCATCATTGCCCTGTTGAGAAGGTCATGATTAAGCAAACATGTAAGAAAAACCTGGTTTACAAAAGGAATGGGTAAGAGGTTATAGCTAAAGTGAAAGCGTGTACAAAAAATAAATCTTCAGACTTTGAAGACATAAGTACGGATATTGTCGCAAAGGTCATCTGCAAAACTCTCACGCACATATGTAATACTTCGCTTAGAGCTGATGTGTTCCCATCAAGACTGAAAATTGCCATTGTTTAAAAGCGGTGCGAAAACCGACCGGCCAATTTCTGTCTTGCCGCAATTCTCAAAAGTGTTGGACACAATTTTCCTTGCCAGAACAGACAGCTTTGTAAACGCCAATAACTTACATAATTCGAATCAGTACAGATTCCGTACAAATATGTCCGTCACACGCAGTAATGGAATTGATAGAGGAAATATAAAATGCTAAGGAAATAAAAATCATGAATTTATTGATCTAAGAAAAGCTTTTGATACAGTATACCATGGAATACTTATAAAACAGTTGAGTTATTACGGTGTGCACGGAGTAGCAAATGATTGGATTAAAAGCAACCTTTCGAACAGGAAGAAAAATATTGACGTGTGTGTCTCGAAGCTATTAGATGGCACGTGTGGAATTCCGCAGGGGTCTATTTTAGGTCCAAGATTATTTGTCCTCTATGTTAATGATATCTACAACGTATCAAAATGAGTAAAATTCATATTTTTTGGCAGATGATACGAATATATTTTGTGCCGGTAACAATCTATTAGAAATACGAGATATGTTAAATAGAGAACTTGTCTAATTGTGCATCTGATTTGCTCTAAACAAATTATCACTGAATTTGTTAAAAACCAATTATATATTATTCGGGAACCTTCCGCCAAATGTTGACATTAATGTGTGCATAAATAAGGAATGCATAACCACATGGGGCAACATCTATGTTACAAACATTAGGTGCATTACAGTACTGTAGAAACGAACAGTTCGTCTAGTTTGTGGCAAAAACGTTTGGAGCATACCAGCACCCTCCTTAAACAACTGGGCATTTTGACATTTGTAGACCTAGATAAATTTAAGACAGCGATTATTATGTATAAGGCATATCACAATGCACTACCGAATATTTTGCAAAACATGTTTAAACTGTATATTTCAGCACATGTTACTCGACAGAAAGATGCCTTCAGAAGTGATCGTGTGCGCACCAACGTAACATCGATGTGCATTTCTGTTTGTGGAGTAAAACTGTGGCATTCGTTGCATGAAAACTTCACTAGCTGCAGAAGCATATAAACATTTAAAACACTTATAACTTACATCTTCTTCCTGTGTGTTAGGTCTAAAAGATGTAAATAATTATAATCAAAGATTATATATTGTAGGCACCGTATGCATTAATTATGAGTTATGGATTTGTAATTTATATTTATTGTAAGATATTATATTTGCATCATGCATAACTACACGTATACTGGTTGGGGTGAACTATAGATAAGTATCACACTTTCCACCAACACTCTATTGTTTATTTTATTTTTTACATGTTGCAAATGGTGTTGTATTTTGTTATAATGGAATTTGTACCGTTGGTTTTTGGAAATAAAATTACTGATTGACTGATTGATTGGTTACTTATTTCTCGAACCTTTTTTTAATAAATGGTATGATGTTTGCTCCTTTCCGTGTAAAAGGAACCACTACCTCTTTTAATGACCCTCTTGCAAGTGGTATGCTAATTTTTTTTACCGTTTCCATTAGTAGATTTGGCGGGTGGGTGAGTGGGTGGGTACGTGGGTGGTTCGGTCGTTCGGTCGTTCGGTCGTTCGGTCGTTCGGTCGTTCGGTCGTTCGGTCGTTCGGCGTTCGGTCGTTCGGCGTTCGGTCGTTCGGTCGTTCGGTCGTTCGGTCGGTCGGTCGGTCGGTCGGTCGGTCGGTCGGTCGGTCGGTCGGTCGGTCGGTCGGTCGGTCGGTCGGTCGGTCGGTCGGTCGGTCGGTCGGTCGGTCGGTCGGTCGGTCGGTCGGTCGGTCGGTCGGTCGGTGCAGTGTGTATGCACAGAGTGTGAGTGGTGTGTGCGTGCGTGATCGCATGTGCGGTGTGCACGTGTGTTGGCTAGACTGTCACTCACCTGTCGTATCGCCATGCAGGGCTACGTCGAAAGCGATCCACAGCGCTGTTCTGAAGACATCCATATCTCGTTGTGTATCGCCTTCACCGTCGATTCTCACATCTATCTTTTAGCAATCTACTCTTGAGTTGCTACTGTTGCAGGTGCCACAACAGTGTTGGAAGATTGACACAGAGAGAAGTGACGAGCATGTTGACACCGCTGCCGCTTCGCTTGCCAGTGTCTTCCTCCTCAACTATCCACCTTTTGATCTTTCTATTGTTCTTCCTCTGCTCTGCTGTCACGGCCTTTGTCTGTTTGAGCGTGAACAAGATACCGCCTCACATATAAAATGACCCGTTGCTCCTTCCACGCTGACTGACAATCGCAGCACCAAAGTGGCGCCTGATCCATCGTCTGCTTTGCTCCGCCTATCGGCTCGGAACAATAGGCTAATCGATGAAACCGCCATCACTCGACCCACAAAATAGCTACGCCTGATTGTGTCCGTGACTTCACCTCATGAATGCTCGCATTCGTTGCGTGGAAACGAGATACACTGATCGAGTGCCTCGCTTACAACTATAACGTTGATTCAAGTAGAAACGAAACATTACGTTCCAGAATGCATAAACGTTCATGGAATGTGAAATCACAAAATCGATGAAGCATGGAACAATTTATTCCGACACCGTCCTTGATTGCTGGTGAGCCCAGTTATGAATGTATTACCCCACGTGGAACGACGGTGTATCAGAGAGACTACATGTGTTGGATGTATACGCTTGTCTCTGTTTAATAGCTACTCTCCGGCTTGCCTGGCCGATATGCGTGTCACGAAACGGTAACTGCTCCTATCTAAAAAGAACGGCTGCACTTGCTCAAGCGGTGCGCACACACATCTATTCGATCAAGTAAAATTGGCTAAACGTCACTCGAAAATTAATGTTTCCATTAAGGTGTCATGCTTTGTTGACAAAACTATGAAAATAAACTGCATCACGAAGGAAGACAATTTCCTGATTAATGCACGGTTTTTAAGTGGCTATTAACGAGGAACGTGGACTGAAAATAAAGCGGCGTATAAATGGAGATAATATTACAGGGGAAATAACAACTAATTAATATGCAACTAATTAGTATGCATGTGCGTGCATTCAACCATGTGGCGGTTCATGCTCGCAAGAAGCCCACCCAATCGAATATTCAGTCGAATTGGTAAATATCCGATATAAGCCATCAGGTTGCTACTTGTATAAGACGTATGGTATGAGCATACACAGTTGCTACTGGAATTCGAGTACGTAAGCAGTACTTGATGATGTTTGAGTACACAGTTTGCTTGAGTCAAATAGGTGGAACCTGACGATTCTTAGGACCCAGAAAATGGCGTTCATAAAAAAATATCAACGCGGTTGCTTAGTGATTAAAATGTCGCACTCTCAATCGTGAGGACCCGTTCCTGACGTTCGAAGCCTGTCCAGCTTCGACTACGTTACACCAGTTCATTCAGCTATATAAATGATTATATTACTTGGTCATAGACTGTGGCATAATAATTATGTGAACGAATAGCTGTTACGCATTAATTGCAGCGTTGTTGAATGCTTTCCGGAGAATTAATGTGTGAATAAACATGTCTTTCAGGAAGCGAAGTGTAAGGCGTTTTAGTAGTGTCACGGGCCGGATAAAAAGCTATATAAGAGCATGCTTTTGTCTGTATGATGTTATCACTTTGTTGTAAAAAAAAACTTCCCATGAAGAACGGGCAGTGTCAACTAGGTGCGTTTGTAAAAGTAGGCCTATTGATCTGTAAATTATCTGAGAGTTGATGTTTTTAAGAAGCCAACATGCAACCTGTTGGTTGGGGGAAAGGGCATCCAGGACGTATTCTAATAATACTCAGTCAGTGAATGCACTAGAACGAAATGTGCAGTGAGAAGATATTCTATCAGTGAATAGCTATGGATTTGGTCATGTATACAAAATAACTGTTATATTCAGGTCAGAATAAACACATCTGAGTTAGAAACGTAGTGTTTGTTACTCTTTGATGTTGAAAATCGTTTATTTGCCCTCTTTGACAAATCTTCAGTAAACGAAGCACAGGTTAGAAAGCGTGGAATGCATGAGCAAACTCAAAGGAAAAACCGGTCAATTACCTTTCCATAATCAAAGCCATTATTACAACTACAGTTTCAATGCATTGTAATAACTGTTGCGTTAAAAAGTGTCTGTTTTAAATTAATTATGAATTACGAAAAAAACACATTATAATTTTGGCGGGTATATGCCCAACTGTTGCGATGTCAATTAAGTACGTGTTTAATAGTTCAATAAATTCTTACTGTTAATATTGTAATGCATTCCGATCTTGAATGGCACTTCCGGTGCGCGAGGTTGTCTTTATGAATGCGTGACGCGCGTGATTCGTTCTAATTATGTGCAACAACAACGTCTTTAAAACCGAATATATTGGTTGTGACAAATCATTATAATAACGGCACGATACGTTCATAAAGTCTTAGTGGAATAAAAAAACAAACTACGCGTTACTTGTGTTCGTAAATATGATGAATGAAGTATTCGCTCTTGACTCGTAATTCTCTTACTCGAATGTTCTGTCGGAGTGCCTCTCATGCGATGACTGTTGAAATGTTCTGTCGGAGTGCCTTCCATGTGCTGACTGTTGGAATGTTCTGTCGGAGTGCCTCTCATGCGCTGACTGTTGAAATGTTCTGTCGGAGTGCCTTCCGTGTGCTAACTGTTGGAATGTTCTGTCGGAGTGCCTTCCATGTGCTGACTGTTGGAATGTTCTGTCGGGGTGCCTCTCATGCGCTGACTGTTGAAATGTTCTGTCGGAGTGCCTTCCATGTGCTGACTGTTGGAATGTTCTGTCGGAGTGCCTTCCATGTGCTGACTGTTGGAATGTTATGTCGGAGTGCCTTCCATGTGCTGACTGTTGGAATGTTCTGTCGGAGTGCCTTCCGTGTGCTTACTGTTGGAATGTTCTGTCGGAGTGTCTTCTTGTGCTAACTATTGGAATGTTCTGTCGCAGTGTCTTCCATGTGCTGACTGTTGGAATGTTCTGTCGGAGTGCCTTCCATGTGCTGACTGTTGGAATGTTCTGTCAGAGTGCCTTCCATGTGCTGACTGGTGGAATGTTCTGTCGGAGTGCCTTCCATGTGCTGACTGGTGGAATGTTCTGTCGGAGTGCCTTCCATGTGCTGACTGGTGGAATGTTCTGTCGGCGTGCCTTCCATGTGCTGACTGGTGGAATGTTCTGTCGAAGTGCCTTCCATGTGCTGACTGTTGGAATGTTCTGTCGGAGTGCCTTCCATGTGCTGACTGTTGGAATGTTATGTAGGAGTGCCTTCCATGTGCTGACTGTTGGAATGTTCTGTCGGAGTGCCTTCCGTGTGCTGACTGTTGGAATGTTCTGTCGGAGTGTCTCCTTGTGCTAACTATTGGAATGTTCTGTCGCAGTGTCTTCCATGTGCTGACTGTTGGAATGTTCTGTCGGAGTGCCTTCCATGTGCTGACTGTTGGAATGTTCTGTCAGAGTGCCTTCCATGTGCTGACTGGTGGAATGTTCTGTCGGAGTGCCTTCCATGTGCTGACTGGTGGAATGTTCTGTCGGAGTGCCTTCCATGTGCTGACTGGTGGAATGTTCTGTCGGCGTGCCTTCCATGTGCTGACTGGTGGAATGTTCTGTCGAAGTGCCTTCCATGTGCTGACTGTTGAAATGTTCTGTCGGAATGCCTTCCGTGTGCTGACTATTGGAATGTTCTGTCGGAGTGTCTTCCTTGTGCTAACTATTGGAATGTTCTGTTGGAGTGCCTTCCATGTGCTGACTGGTGGAATGTTCTGTCAGAGTGCCTTCCATGTGCTGACTGGTGGAATGTTCTGTCTGAGTGCCTTCCAAGCGCTGACTGTTTAAAATGGCGGAGCGTCGTCGCCGTGTCTTTGCCGTGGGGTTATCTGCCCAAACTTAAAACATGTTAAAACCTCGTAATGTAACACAGTAATGCAGTACGTCGTTTACTAGCAAATTAACAATAGGGCCTAATTGACATTACTGAAGTTGATCTTAAAGAGTTGTCGGGCTTGATTAGGTCATAATCTGAAGTATGGAAATACTCATTCTCACACATGACGATCACTAAATGGAAAAAATTATATAATGATTGTGATAATGCTACAAACAGTGTTGTTGTTCATGATAACAAAACAAAAACAATGTCACTCTCTTCATACTGTGTTCCGTCATCACACATAGCGACAGAACATATTGTGAAAATGATAACACGTGGTTGTGGGCTGGCAACACAGCCGGGAATGAGAGCTCTAGCTCTAAGAATGAGACATTCAGTACAAAAGGGAGCAATGATTATCGCCTGAATGTTGTACGTAGAAACTATAAGTGTTCCTCTAATTTCAACCAGATAATCGGTTTTGACAACCCAGCCTCGCCTCGCCATCGAGGAAGATAATTACAGGAACGTAGGCACACACACACGTGCACACACGCACACACATACACATATCTGTATATATATATATATATATATATATATATATATATATATATATATATATATATATATATATATATATATATATATATATATATATATATATATATATATATATATATATATATATATATATATATATATATATATATATATATATATATA